>CM053582.1:375011314-375042421 GCA_028627135.1 Pseudochirops cupreus | reverse complement strand
AAGCTCTGTCCCAAATCACTGGGGTCCTCCCGGCTGCCGTAGCTCTCAGGAAGGTGCTGGGAGTCTTCCTAAATACTTCCAGCTAACTGGATAATAAAGACTCCAAGACAGAGGCCCAAGACGGCGATCTGGATCCAGGCCGCTCAACACCAGAGCACTGGCCTGAGAACAATCACTAAGTCCCACTGCTGTCTGCAGGCCGCAGACAGGAAGCTACAACGCGGAGGCGGGTGCAAAACCTCTGCTTTTTGCTTTTCCACTCTGGAGGTCTTTCACCAGACTGCTTATCTCCCCCTTTCACAATCCCCACTTGCAGCTGCAGCTAATCTGCTCACCTGACAGGCTCCTCCACTCCTCCCGTCCAGCCACCCCCGGGGCACAGCCGCGGCTTCAGGGGAGGCTGGTTTTGGTTCGCAGTGCTGATATGGTTCGTCGTAGCCGAGCTGACTTTATTGGGAAGTATCTTTGTGTGCATTTTGGAGTTCTAGAATTGGTTTAGAGTCCTGTTTATGGGTATTTTGGGGTGGCTATGTGAGAGCTGCAATTATGTTGCTGCTGCTACGCCACCATCTTGGCTCCGCCCCCCACCATATAACTTAATAAATTATTTTTGAATAAAACTAATGTTCAAATGATTTAGGCAATTGTAATTATTAAGATATGCTGTGTATTTAGCACTGTGGCAGTGATGGTGAGGAATAACAAGCAAATTTAAAACAAAATTTTGCCCATGAAGCATTTACAATGTAGTTAAGAAGACACACATATTTATACTGAGTGAGTGACCAGTCCTGGGAGGCTGGGTGAGAAACAATAGGCGGCTTTAAATTTACTTTTTGGTTTATTTGTACAGTAATTTATATATATCCATTCATTCATTTACTTATTTTCAAGGGCTTGTGTTATCTCCCCCACCCTCAACCAACCATTGAATAACAAAAAAAAGAAATCTAAAACTCTCCTAACAAATATGCATGATCCATCAAAAGAATTTCCTCCACTGGCCTTGTGCAAAAATATATTTCATTCAGCATTTTAAGTCTATCATCTCCCTGTCAGGAGATAGACAAGTGGAGAGTTTCATTGTCAGTCTTCTATTCTAATTATTTACCATTAAAATAATCAGAATTCTAAAATCCTGGAAATTTTTTATTCTCTACTATATAGATGTCACTCTAGATAAATTGTTTTAGTTTTGTTCACTTTACTCTTCATCAATTCACAGAGGTATTCTAGGTTTCCTCTGAAACTATCCATATTATCATTTTACATGACACAATAGTATTCCAGTATATTCATACATCATAATACGTCTAGCAATTCCCCAATAGGAGGTGACTCCTATTAGATTCCCTATTGGAATCCTTTAGATTCCAATTTTTTCTTATATTTAAATTGTTGGTACATTTTCCCCCTTATGTACAGTTTTATTTTAATTTCTCCTTTCTTTGATCACCTTGACGTATGTCAAAGAGTATACACTGTTTAATAACTTTTTAGGCAGAGTTCCAAATAGTTTTCCAAAATAGCTAGACTAATTCACAGTGCTTCTAATAGTGTATTCGTTTGCCAGTTTTCTGGCAATCACTGAAACATCAGTCACTTCATCTTTTGTCATATTTGCTAATCTAAGGTTGTGAGATGGAGTCTATTAGTGCTCTACTAGTGATAAAAAAAACATTTTTTTTCATATGGCTAGTGATAACTTGACTTTCTTCCTTAGAAAACCACCTGTTCATATCCTTTGGCTATTTATCAGCTGGAGAAAAGTTCTCAGTCTTATAAATTTTAATCAGTTCCCAACTTGAATCTAAGACATTTCTCAGAGAAATTTGCTGCTTAACCTTTCCCCCCATTTGTCTATCTCCCTTCTAATTTTACCTACAGCATATTTATTTGTAAAAACATTTTATTTTTATGTAATCAAAACCAACCAACCCCCCAGCCAAAAAAAGGAAAAATATTTCTAGATTGTTTTAAAATGCATTTTGCTATCTTCTGTTTAATGAATACATTTATCCCATTCATGATCAGAATTATGATTATTAATTGTGTATCTCCTTTCATTCTATCATTTTATACTTTTTTTCTTCTCTTCATTCTCATGCCCCTCTTTACAAATGAGAATACAGTAAAAGAGGAGGTGTGTGACTGACACATAATCTATAAATTAATGGGCTCGTGCCATTCTATTTGCACGATCTTCTCCCTTTGCACGATCCCTCATTAAAAGTTTGCTATTTGTTGCTTTTTTTTTAACTTTAAAAAAATTACTTTAATTTATTTTTAGTTTTCAGCGTTCACTTGCCCAAGATTTTGAGTTCCAAATTTTCTCCCTATCTCTCCCCTCCCATCAACCCAAGACAGTGTTCATTCTGATGATGCCTTCCACCAATCTGCCTTCCCGTCTATCGCACACACAGCTTTCTCTTATCCCCTTCCCTTCCATTTTCCTCTAGTGCAAGATAGATTACATACCCCATTGCCTGTATATCTTATTTCCCAGTTGCATGTAAAAACATTTTTTTAACATTCATAATTAAAACTTTGTGTTTCAAATTCTCTACCTTCCTCCTACCCCACCCACTCTCATTGAGACGGCAAGCAATTAGATATAGGTTATAAATCTATAGTCATGCAAAAAACTTCAATAATTGTCATGTTGTGAAAAACTAACTATATTTCCCTGCATCCTGTCTTGCCTCCCATTTATTCTGCTTTCTTTTATGACCTTGTCCCTCCTCAAAAGTAACTTTATTCAAAAGAATGACAATAATGAGACAACATAACAAAACTTGTGGGACTCAGCAAAAGCAGGCCTTAGGGGCTGCCCTGGGGCTAAAACTGGGGCTCACGTGGGGTTCTGCTCAGCTCCCAGCAAGCAGCAATGGACCCTTCCTGCCGGCCTGCCAGGCTGCCTTCTTCAGGAGATTTGTTTCTCTCTGTCACTTTGTGGGTTTTGTAGCTCTAAAGTTTGTTTAGAGTCATATTTTATAGGCATTTGAGGTGCTTATGGGGGCAGCTCATGGAGTTTTCATGGTTCTAAGCTGCCATCTTGGCTCCTCCCACTCAATTTGTTCTTTTTCTAGCTTTTTCAGTTGCATCCCCAAATTATTGACCTCCGTTTTCTCTATTTTATTCATGTATGCATTCAAGGATATAAAACTGCCCCTAAGAACTGCTTTTACTGAGTCCCACAAGTTTTGTTATGTTGTCTCATTCTTGTCATTCTTTTGAATAAAGTAACTGTTTCTATAATTTCTTGTTTGATCTACTCATTCTTTAGGATTAAATCATGTAGTTTGCAATTAGTTCTTAGTCTATCTTTCCATGGGCCCTTTATTGCCTATGATTTTTATTGTATCATGATATGAGAAAGATGCATTTAATACTTCTGCCTTTCTGTGTGAGATTTTTATGCCCTAGCACATGCTCAGTTTTTGTGTATGTGCCATAAACTACTGAGAGGAAGGTGTATTCCTTTTTATCCCCATTCAATGTTCCCCAGAGATTTATCATATCTAGCTTCTCTAAAATTCTATTAACCTCCTTAACTTCTTTCTTGTTTATTTTGAGGTTTGATTTATCAAGTTCAGAGAGAGGGAGATCGAGGTCCCCCACTGGTATAGGTTTGTTATCTATTTCTTCTTCTAATTCCCTTAATTTCTCCTCTAGGAATTTGGATGCTATACTGCTTGGTGCATATATATTAAGTAATGACATTGCTTCATTCTCTATGGTGCCTTTTAGCAGGATATAGTTTCCTTCCTTATCTCTTTTAATTAGATCTATTTTTGCTTTTGCTTTATCTGAGATAAGGATTGCTACTTCTGCTTTTTATACTTTAGCTAAAGCATAATACATTCTACTCCAGGCTTTTGCCTTTACCCTGTGCATATCCTCTTGTTTCAAATGTATTTCTGGAAAACAGCATATTGTAGAATTGTGATTTTTAATCCATTCTTCTATCTGCCTCCATTTTATGGGAGAGTTCATCCCATTCATATTCAGTTATGATTACTAAATGTATCTTTCTCTCCATCATATTCCCTCTTTGTTTATGTTTTTGTTCTTCCTTCTCCCTTCCCCTCCTTAAGAGTTTTTCTTCTGACCATTGTCTCCCTCAGTATTTCCTCCTTGTGCCCCACCTTTATCTACCCTTTCCCCTTACTACTATTTCCCTCCCTTCTATCCCCCTCCCGTGTTTTGTTTTGTTGGAGCTCCAGTGGGCTTTTATTGAGATAAGTGAACAAAATCAAGATTTTTGCCCACCATCTTTTCTGAACTTTTGAATGAGTGGAGACTCAGCTCCGTATTCAGGTACATATAATACATCACACATCCCAACAAAAACACAGTCCCACTGCACTATTAGACAATTAACAGAAAGCCAATTCTCCCCTCACCCAAATGGTTTCAAATTTGAGTCCCCACTGTTTGTTTCTTAGTGGAACTGGTCTCTTGTGGCTAGGGACACTGGATTTAAGTCTCCCATTTGAATAGAACAAAAAAAAATAGCTTTTAATTTTTTTAGAAAAAAAATTATGTTCCAGTTTTGTTTTTAATAAAGGGAATAGTGACTTTGTTTTCTCCAGATACCCCTCCCCCACAATCGTTGGTTAAAATACAGTAGCCTATATCTTGATAACCCTCCTCCTCCCCCTCCCCATTTCTCCACCCCACATCGTCCACAGGTGACTTTAGATCCACTTCTACTAGAATCTACCAGCCAGAGATGAATTGGACTCCAGGTGCCAGGCTTGTTTTTTCTAGCCTCATGAATCAGCACTTCTTCATAAACACACACTCCATCTAACAGATGAGCCTTTAGTTCTAGTTTACTAAAGAAAGATGCTTTAGCTCCCCTGAACCAACACCTTTCACGTGCAGCTCCTGGTTTGGGGCTTCTGCCCAGATATCTTCCTCAACAGCCTGAGCCGCGGGTGGTCAGCAACACAGCCAGCCCGCTGCTGCTCACCGATCCTTGCTGCCTGCCTGGCACCAAGGGCACAGGCGTCTTCTTGAGTGGGTGGGCCTCAGCCTGCTGTGTGCCCCCAAAGCACTCCTTTGGGCCGCGGCCCACATGCTGGGCCAGCTGGGCCACTCTGCCAACGCCTGCCTGCTGGCCGTGCTCCTGACTCCCAATGGCAGGGAGACAGCTGCCCCACTCCCGAGCCTGGGGCCCAGCGGCCATCCTGATTGAGTGTGGGTGCATGTGGGGCTCCAGAGTGGCCCCGCGCCTCATGCTCACCTGCTGACACATGGCCCCCAGAGAGGCCAAGAGGGCTCTGGTGCGGCCTGCCATCCCCAAGAGCTCTCCAGTCTGGGGAAAGTGGTGTTTGCTGCCCAGGATACATCTCCCTACAATGTGGCGGTTTCGAAGCTGGAGGAAAACCTCAAAGGCATTCCATTTACTGTCCTGGCCGGCCAATTCCATGAAGGTGAGGATATGCAGGTGGCCGGCTTTGGGGCCTTTGGCCAGACCTGCGGTCCCTCATGGGGGGATCATGTCTGCTGTGGTGGAGGTGGACGATGCACCTGTGATGCTGCAGACAACGTGTGCCATGCATGGCGGCTCCAGTGGGGGGCCTCTCTTCACTGCCTCTGGGGAACTCCACGAGCAACACTAGGGACAACAGCACAGGGGCCACCTATCCTCACCTGAACTTCAGCATCCCCATCACTGCGCTAGAGCCAGCCCTGGATCAGTACAGGAGGACCGGGGACCTGCGCTGCCTTAGGGAACAGGTCGGGGTGGTGTGGCGGCTGCAGAGGGCTCCCACTGAGCGCCCCCTGGGCAAGCTCTGACCTCCAGAGGGCACTGCCAGGGTGGTGGGGACAGCAATGGTGGTGGCACAGGGACCACTGGGGCCAAAGCCTGATGGAGTGGACTCAGGCACTGCGCGGACTAGCCAGGGATGATGATGCCTCCTACCAGTCTGCTCCTGCCCCGGGGCTGGGGGCTCCCTGCACTCTGCTTTGCCTCAGGAGTCGTCTTGTTTGACCCCTTCCCAGCATTCCCGACAAGTGGGAATCCAGCCTGAGCCTGAGGAGTCCTGGTGAATTACCAGGGGCGGGAAGATGGCCCTTTAGGGGGCTGGGGGTGGGGCAGCTCAGTCAGGAGGAAAATATGAATAAAAACAGCCCCTGTGTGTAAAAAAATTAAAAACCTGCCTAGAGACATTTCACATTGTCTTCTTTTTTTCTTTGTTCTTTTGGTTCTGTTTTACAATTTCTTGATTTCTCATAAACTCATGAGCTTCCATTTGCTCTGGGAATTATTTTCTTCTCTGAGCTTTTCACCTCTTTTTCTGTTTTTTAAGGCATTCTTCCTCTTGTGGGCTTTTTGGTCCTCTTTTGCCATTTGAGTTAGAGTATTTTTTAAGGTGTTATTTTCTTAAGTATATTGGGCATCTCCTTTAGCAAGCTGTTGCTGCATTTTTCATGATTTTCTTGGATCATTCTCGTTTTTCTTTCCAAATTTTCCTCTGTTTCTCTTACTTGATTTTCAAAATCCTTTTTGAGCTCTTCCACAGCCTTCAACCAATTCATGTTTTGTTTTTTGTTTTTTTCTTGGAGGCTTTGGATGTAGAAACTTTGGCTTTGTTGTCTTCTTTTGGTTGTATGTTTTGATCTTCTTTGTCACCAAAATAAGATTTGTAGTCTGAGTTTTTCCCCCCACTTTTTGCTCGTTTTCCCAGTCTATTACTTCACTTTTTAAATCTTTGTTAAGGTAGGACTCTGCTTCCAGTGTGGAGGGTGTACTGTCCCAAACTTCCGGGGTTTTGTGCAGCTGTTTTCAGAGATACTTCTAGGGACCTGTAAATTTTCGGTTGTTTCAAGTTGGTAGGATCAAAAGAAAGGTGTTTACTTCTCTCTTGGCCCATGCTCTTGTTTGTGAGTGACCACAAGTCATCTTTTCTGCCTTGCAGCTATGAGGAGGATTCCCTCTCTACCTCTGGCCCAAACTCCATCTCACCAGTGCTCTTACTGATGGGGTGCTGGGGTGCCTTTGTAACATTTGGGGTGCCTTTGTTTGCAACATTGTTATAAGTTCAGTCTGTAAAAATCTCACTGTGTTTGGTTACCTATGTCTGTAGCATCAGTTTGTGCAATTAAGTTGTAAATACACACCTCCTCCCAGCCTGAAACCATTAACTCTGCCCAGAGGTAACTATGCCGGCTTGGTATAATAACAAGCTATACCTAATGAATCCTTCAAAAGCATTTCATAAACAAACTCTTAGTTTAGAGAAGTGTATAGTCCTTTGTTCTAGTGGCCAGCTGCAAATATGAATATTTCAATGCACTATCAGTAAGCAAACTCCTCACCATTAAGAATATCCTTGATCTCCAATTAGCCTAGCTTCCCAACATATATCTTGTCAAAACACGACATTCATGGGTAACAGACTGGACACCTCTCAGTCGGCCCTGACCAAATATTGACCTAGTGACGTGTCAAGGCAAAAAACCACATCTCCTGGTAGCCCCCTTGTGGGCTTTCTCCCAGTGAATTATGGGTAATATGCCTGCACAGTGACCACTCCTTAACTCCTCCCAAATCCCTACCTTACTCACCTAGTTAGCATAATTGATACCTGATTTATGGCTTTATTGCTATATAATCAGTATCCCTAATTCCTGAAGGTTGCAGGCTTTCTCTGACACCCCCACCCTGCCTGCTGAAAAGCGTAACAAACTTTTACAATCCTGCCAAGATTGCTTGTGTCTGGGAATTCTTTCAGACTGAAAGAACCCTCAAAGGATTTCCTAGAAATCCTTCCTCCCTCTCTCCCTCTTCACTACTAGTGCCAGAATTGTCATCCAAGACTGTGACCCAGATGCAAGAACAGGCAAAGCAAGAGAGTCCTGCCTCAGTACCATCAAAAAGATCCCTATAAACACCCTCTGATCAGTCACTCAATTTCCTCCATTGTCTGTGGAGAGAACTCCAGAAGCAGCTGCTGCCACTGCCCTGGAGCTAGGATCAAACAGAGCTCTTCTCCCACCCAGGTTCAAAAGACCTTTACTACTGACTTTCTAAGTCATCTTTAGTATTTGTGGTCTGAGAAGTCTAGAAACCGCCCCAGCTGCCAGTGATTCAGTCCCACGAGGCCTCATCCACGTTTGCTGGGGCCTGCATTTTGTGCTGGAACATGCTTCTCTCTCAGAGTGGTGTCACAGATCTTTCCTGTGGAACTTCCAGGTTGTTTGGGCCTTGAAATTTGCTTCACTCTGTCAGTTTTGGGTTCTGCTGCTCTAGAATTTATTTAGAGTCATTTCTTCTAAGGATTTAGAGGTGTTGGGAGATAGATCAAGCAAGTTGCTGCTTTTATTCTGCCATCTCGGCTCCACTCCCCTGTTCCTTTCATTTTAATCAGATGTTTCTGTTTCTTTCACACTCTGCTTTGCTTTGTTTATGACTGTTCCATTGCCTGTCTTTCTAGCCCTCTTAAACTCCACTCTTCCTTTCCCTAGCCCCTGCTCCATCTTATTTCCCTTTTAAGTTTAATAGATAGAAGAACTATTGAACTTGTGCCTAATTATGTACAAGACACTATGCCAAGCCCTGGCATGCAAGAATACAAACAGTCCCTACTCACAAGCATCTTACAGTATAATAGAGGAATACAATATATAAAAAGGAACTTGAAAAGGGTTAGAATGGGGGGAAGAAAATCCAAGCAAAGTAACTAGGGGGAAGAGAAGGGGTAGTTGGAGTAGACCAGAGGTTGAGGCAAAAGTGGAGAATGAGCAGTGGACCTGGGTATTCTCATGAAATAGTGCTTCCTTATTAGCCTCACAAATCATCAAATGTACTTCTATACTGAAATCTTTATAATGTACGTATGTGTGTGTGAATGTATGTATGAGTGTATTGGTAGCTCCACGGAGCAGTTGTAAAAGTGCTGGCCCTGGAGTCAGGAAGACTCATCTTCTTTACTTCAAATTTGACCCCAGATTCTTACTAGCTATGCGACCTTCAGTAAGTGACTTAATTCTGTTTTTCTCGGTTTCTCATCTGTAAAATGGGATGGAGAAGGAAATGGCAAAGCATTCCATATCTTTCCCAAGAAAACCCCAAAATGGGGTCATGAAGGTCACAAAGTATTAAAAAAAAAGTTATGTGCAAATATGAATGTCTGTCTACACACTTGTGTGTATGTACATGTATGCACACACACAAACGTATATGTGCATACATACACATGCATGTATATGTATACACATGTGAAAATGTGTATATATGTGTATATATATATATATATATATGTAATATCTACATATCACGTAGGAGGGTCAGTTGAAGAACTCCGATTTGTGTTTAAACTTCTTTTATCCAGTGCAGATGAACATGAGATCCATGGGATGCTCATTCCCTTTTTTCCTTCCTCCATAATGAAATATTTTTCATTATATCTATTTATCACTTATCTATAACAGCATTTCCACATCCTTCCTCTATTCTTGCTCAATAGTCTCCTAGCACTCCTTTTTTTCATCTTCTATTGAAACCATAAAATCAGATCCATACCTCCCCCAAACACATCATTTTCTCTGTTAGAGATATTAGGGTTCTAAGAAGCGTTTGGTTCTTATCCTCCTATTCACGCCTTTATATACTCTTTTCCACTTTAAAAAAAAAATCTTGAGCTTTTCCATTCATCTCCTTACTCCTACATTTCCATTTCAAAATGTCTGCTCAATTCTGGGCTTTTCATCAAGAATACTTAGAAATCCTCCGTTTTATTAGAGGACCATTTTTCCTTCTATAGGAATATATTCAAGTTTTTGGACAAATTATTCTTAGTTGTAAACCTTTTGAAGCCTTTTAGGATATACTCCAATCTATTCTTTTCTCTTTGATGGGAGCTACCTAGGCATATATGAATGAGTTTCTTTGGTCCTTTATCTCTCTCTCTTTTTTTGGGGGGGGGTAATTACATTATTTTTTCTTTGGCCTGGCATCACTGGAATTTTGCTACAACATTGTTGGGAGTATCTGTTTGGGATTTCTTTCAAGCAATGAGCATTAGAATCTTTTTTTATTGTTCAGAATTCATTTATTTATTTACTTTTAGTTTTCAACATTCATTTCCACAAGATTTTGAGTTCCAAATTTTCTCTCTGTCTCCTATCCCACACCCCAAGATGGAAAGCACACTGATTACTTCTTCTGCCAGTCTGCCCTCTCATATATTCCCTCTAACCCTCCCCTTCCCCTTTTCCCCCTTACTTTCTTGTAGGGCAAGATGGGTTTCTATACCCCATTGCCTGTATATCTTATTTCCTGGTTGCTTGTAACAACAATTTTTAACACTTGTTTTTAAAACTTTGAGTTCCAGATTCTCTCCCTTCTTCCCTTCTCATACACCCCCTTTGGGAAGACAAGCAATTCAATATAAGTGATGTGTGTTATGCAAACATTTCTGTAGTAGCCATGATGTGAAAAACTAACTATATTTCCCTCCATCTTATGCTGCCCCCCGTTTATTCTGTTTTCTCCTTTTATCCTGTCCCCTTTCAAAAGTGTTTCTTCTGACTATCCCATCCCCCAATGTACTCTCCCTTCGATCATCGCCCCTCTTATGCGCTCTCCTCCCCCATTTTCCTGTAGGGTAAGATACCCATTTGAGTTTGTATGTTATTCCTTCCTTAAGCAAATCAAAAGAGAATAAGGTTGACTCATTCCCTTTCACCTCCCTGTTCTTCCCCTCCATTGTAAAAACTTTCTCTTGCCTCTTTTATGTGAGATAATTTACCCTATTCTATTTCTCCCTTTCTCTTTCTCCCAATATATTCCTCTCTCACCTCTTAATTTTATTTTTTAAATGTCATCCCTTCATATTCAACTCACCCTGTGCCCTTTCTCTACGAATATATGGACACACACACACCCCCATATACACACACCCCCTACTCACCTATACATACATATTTATGTATATATGCATATGTATACACATTCCCTGCAACTGACATCATACTGAGAAAAGTCTCATAAGTTACAAATATCATCTTTCCATGTAGGAATGTAAATGGTTCAACTTTAAAAAGTTCCTTGTGATTTCTCTTTCCTGTTTACCTTTTCATGCTTCTCTTAATTCTTGTATTTGAAAGTCAAATTTTCTGTTCAGCTCTGGTCTTTTCATCAAGAATGCTTGAAAGTCCTCAATTTCATTGAATATCCATATTTTCCCCTGAAACATTATACTCAGTTTTGCTGAGTAGGTGATTCTTGGTTTTAATCCCAGCTCCTTTGACCTCTTGAATGTCATATTCCAAGCCCTTTGACCCCTTAAATGTAGAAACTTCTAGATCTTGTGTTATCCTGATTGTGTTTCCACAATACTTGAATTGTTTCTTCCTGACTACTTGTAATATTTGTGGCAGAGTTAAAGCAGGAACTTACTTGAGCTTATCCCCAATTACCTCAAATACCTGTAAAAAGTGACTCTAAACAAATTTTAGAGCTACAGAACCAGAAAATAAAGGAGTGAAATACTTTTCCAGCTGAGGACATCCTGGCAAATGGACAGGAAGGATCTATCACACCAGACTTGGAGTAGAGCACAGTACAACTTGGGCCATGTCAGCACAGACCAGCAGCACAGACCAGCTGGAGCAGACCTCAGGGGATCAAATCACTGGCAGTTGTGGTTTCCAGACTTCTCAACCCATAAATGTCAAAAAAAAAAAAAGTAAAAGGTCAGTGGGGAAACTCTTTTGGAACTGGATAAGAGAAGAGCATGATCTGGCCTCTGGCCCCAGGTCAGTGGAGGTGTTGGTGGCAGCTGCTTCCAGAGCTCCAGGCCCACAGATGGTGGGGGAAGGGGGGGCAGGGCAGATGCCAAGTAACTGACCACAGGGCAGTTTCAGCAATCTCTTTCCTAGCGCATTAGTGTCTTGCTACTTTTTTCTTTATTCCTAAGAGTTCTGGGCAGTTTTCATGTAAGATTTCATGAAATACTGTATCTAGGTTGGTTTTTTTTCTCTAATCATGAGTTTCAGATAGTCCATTCATTTTAAGATTATTTTTCTTGGAACAATTCAGTCTTTGAATTTTGTTTTAGTATTTTTATTGTCTCATTGAATTGTCTTCTCTTTTGGCATATTCTTATTTTCAGAGCATTCAGTTCTTGAGTAAAATTTTATATCATCTATTTTAAGGGATCAATGAATTTTGTCATTCTTTTCCCCTTAGATAGTTCATTTTTTAATCTCTTGTGTCATTTTTTCTAGGCATTCATGTAATCCTTGTGACCAGGACATATTTTTTTCTTTGAAACTTTATTTGGATTTGGTGTGAAGTCAGTCTCTTCCTCAGGGTTTAGTTTCTGGACATATCTCGGTCCGAGACTTCCTTTTATCATTTCCTTGGTTTGCTCATTTCATCTGCCTTTGTGTCTAAGTTGGAGGGTCTGTGTTAGGGGTAAGCTTTGTTTCTGCCCACTTTAACACTGTGAGCAAGCTTTGCCTGGTATTGAGTGTGGTGGCCAAGACTAGGATCCTCCTTCAAGAGACACCAGGGATGCTCTTGTGCTGGGCTCTGCCTAAGTGTTCCCTCTTCCCAGAAGGTTCTAGGGATGCCTCACTCTGTGGAGTCCCTCTCCAGTTACTCTGGGACTATTGCCCTGCCTTGTCTACTTTAGAGTATCTACAGGATTCTAGCAATTTTTCTGTGAATCATTGGATTAAAAAGAGGAGTTTAGAGGTGATTTTCTTTGTTTCTTTTTCAAATGGCATATGTTATAGGTTTACAGGGTTGTTTATGGAAGATCTCTATCTCTCTAGGTCCTAGCACTAGGACTGCCATCTTCCCCAGTGATTAGACTATGCACAATATGCCCTGCCTAAGAATTGGAAATTCCAGGGATGCTTGTCAACTGGGAAATGGGTTAAGAAGTTGTGGTATGTAATTATGAATGCTTACTGAACCTGTTTCTAAGTATGCATAATAGAGAAGCCCTCCCAACTACTTTAGAGAGTGCAAGACATTTTGACTCTAACCTGTCAGTTTACTGCACAGCACTGCCTTTTAATGATGGCTGACCTAGAAATGAGCATATATACAAACTATTCAAGATAATTATCTTTTACTGTCATCTCTTATGGCTCTTGAGTATGGCAGATAAATTATTCTGTGTCCCTCAGTGGGGAGAAGGGTAGCTGGCTCTTTTCCCCCTATTAGTTCACCATGTGAGTCTGAACATATGGTACTTGTTTCTTGAGTTATTTTTTCTGTACCTTTGGTGAGGATCTAGAGTTGGAATGACCTTGTGCATTTCAAAGGGTCAGATGAATCATCAGCAACCAAAGTTGGTAACAGAGTCTGAAGCTAGGTACAGCAGGTGAGTCTGGTGATGAGCCAGGTCTGAAGAGCAAACTGACCCAACACAGCAGTGAATTGACCTGGCCTCCATGACACTGTGTTTTAAAAGCAATTGACTATTCCATATCTATAAGTGAATGTTAGGAGGATTCCATGGAAAGAGAAAAGTATTCCCTGAACCAGGAAGTATGCTCCTAATTTTGGGGTGAGGGGAAATGTTTCATGCCAGACAGTTTAAACTTGAGCCCACTCTCCATGTGGGAAAGAGGAATCTCACTCTCAAGTATTTTTTCTAAACTTCTGTCTCTGTTATACCTTCTCTGTAAATATCCTTTTGAAAAATTTAATACTGCCAAATTTATTAATACTTGGAAGATATCACCTGGTCAATTGACATTGGAGAACATACTGGATGGGGACTTATGAGTGATATTACTAAAAAAAAATCAGCCACATTCTGAGAATTCATTCTGCTTTGGGGAGTGAGAGTTGAGAGACTAAGCACAGAAGGGGTGTTAATTGCATATAAAAAGATAGAATATGAGTTAGGAACACTTGGTTTCAGGTCCTATCTCTGAAATTTCCTCTCGTTGCACCAGGCAACTCTTTAAGACCACAAGCCACAGAGTAGGTGGCTCAATGTGTATCAGTAGGAGTTGCTTAGTAAGTAAGTTCTCTATCTCAATGAAATCATAGCTATGATCAAGTGATCTAAAATCAAGGAAGAACAAAATAAAAACAGGTACATCTATGTGTACATATGTAATATGTATACATTCATCATAGGCATGTATGAATTCATACACACACATACATACAGACATATGGAAAATGTGGGAATATATAGACACCAAATACCTGGTAGAGCAGTGGTTCTCAACCTTCCTAATGCCGCGACCCTTTAATACTCATATGTGGGCAGACCTGCCTGGAGACGGATAGAGGAGCAAGTCTCGGTTCCTAAGACCATCTGAAATATGTGTTTCCCGATGGTCTTAGGGGACCCCTGCGCCCCCTGGGAAAGGGTCGTTTGACCCCCAAAGGGATCGCAACCCACAGGTTGAGAACCGCTGTGATAGAGGCATAGTTTATTCAAAGTATTTTGTGAACTTTAAAATAAAACCTGAGTGTGATCAATTATTATCATTAATAGTAAATATATTAAGTACAAGAAAGTATGACAGGAATTGTGGACAGAGAAAGATAATTGTGAATTGGGCGTATTCATTAGGAGGCTTCCTAGAGGAGATGGGACTTGAGTAAGCCTTAATGGAAAAGGAGAACTGATCTAGGTATCATTGGGATATTATATACAGAATGAATGTTACTGTAAACATTCAGCAATGATACCCAGATGACAACTATAAAATATTCCTTATTCATACAGAACACTAACCACTTCCCGATGGATGCTTACCAAATGTTTACTGACCATGAAAAACCGCGAGTGAAAATAGTGCTCATTTACACAGCCCGTCTTGAAGGCCAGAAAGTTTTATTTTACATTACTTTGGAGGACTCCTTTTCTTTCTTTTGTTTTTCACATGACATTAAAAAAAACAAACAAACCTCTCCTCTTACTTTTTACTTATTCAAAAAAACATGTAGGGGTCATTTTTTTCTTTATTTGTTAATAATTCATACTTTTTCTAGTTATCAATTCTCTGAGTCACTCTGTGGTGAGAATACTTTGCCTATGTTAAATAATAAAAGATATATTTAATCATTTACAGACTCAACCAGTCATATGAAAGTAAAAGACCCCAACCTTTTTTGCTGTGATTTTCCACAAGCTGTATTAGATAGAAGTCTTTCTTGTTTACGCTTTTTACATATGTTCTTATTGCACTGTCACAGACAAACATGTTATTATAATGAGTGCCATTGCTAGTTTTCTGATATGTCTGATTGAATTTGCTTCCATTTTAAGGAAGGACCAAGGCCAGATATCCTTTATCCCTCTCCTGACTCTGCTTGTGTCTCCAGCCTCCATCGCCATGCCCTTATAAGAGTCCCTCTCCCTCTCCCCACCATTTCAATTCCATTTTATGCATTGTCTTACTGCATTAGAATGTAAGCTCCATGAGACTCTGGGGACTGCCAGTCTTTTTGCCTGTCTTTGTATTACCCAGTCTTTGTGCAGTGTCTTAGACAAGATGAGTGCTTAGTAAATGTATTTTGACTTTTGTAACAGTGACTATTCTAACCCACACTGCCTGAAGGTCAGATAGATTACATTTCACTCTCCCATCTCCCACCCTGTAGTGTTCTCCAATACTCTTAAAAGGATTGGGGGATGTCTAGGGTCATGTATTGTCTGTTTCCCTCATTGATGGTGTTCCCCTAATTGTAGAGGGAAAATATCCCACTTTCATCTAACTGATTAGCCACTTAATAATTAGAATGATTTTTTAAAAAGAATATTTACTTCAAAGATTCAAAGATTAAACAAATGTATTCACCACCATATGGAATATAACCTCCAACTCCTGCACTACTTCACATTCTGAGGAAGGGAAAGAGATTTGGTTCACAGTTTAGCTCAGTTCTTTAGCACAGTCCCATGTTTTAAGTCCAATGCTCCACTTTGGGCTTGATTCCCAGACACTCCAGCTTCTTTAGTGTTCCCTGCCAGGCTGGCTGACTGCCACATCAAGGCTAGAATCCTGCCCTCAAGGTCACCATGGCTCAATTCTTGATTACTGGAGATTCCAACTTCTGCACCTAAAACTGAAAAAACAAAACAAAACAAGAAAAATGCCAAGCCCATTCTTGGGTCCCCAAGGTACATGGGAGAGCTGGAAAAGACAGCCCATCCTCCCTCTGGAGGCATCAAGGCAAGCATTCACATGGAGGTCAGAAGAAGAAATACAAGGACACTTTGAAGGTCTCTCTGAAGAACTTTGGAACTCATTGTGAGAAATGGGAGACACTGGCATAGGACTGTCCAATGTGAAGTGCCTGCATCAAAAAGAAGATGCTTTGCTTATTGAGCAAAACAGAATTGCAGTTGCTTAAAAGAAACATGAGATAAGCAAATTTAGAGACATCTCCACTTCAGATGTTTCTATGGACTATTTGTGTCCAACCTGTGATAAAACCTTCTATGCTCATTTTGGTCTGATCAGCCACAGTGAACAACTGCACATTGTACTTGACCCCAACAATGAGGTGATTTTTGTCTTCATTGAACACAAAGGACAACATCCATGAAAGTCAAGCTAGAAAATGTTTATACAATGTGTTACAAATATTAAGTACTATAAAATATTAACGACTATGAAAGGGGGGTTGAGGCAACCAGGTGGTACACAGTGGATAAAAGCCCTGGGCTTGGAATCAGGAAGACCTGAGTTCAAATCCAGCTTTGTGACCTTGGGCATGTCACTTAGCCCCTACTTGCCACTGGAGAAGGAAATGGCAAACTGCTCCAGCATCTTGGCTAAGAAAAACCCATGGAAATGTCCACAGGGTCACAAAGAGTCAGACACGACTGAAATGATGGAACACCATTTGCAACTGTGAAGGGAAGGAGGATATATTACCCTGTGGCTCCAATCGGAATCCCTGTGTTTCAGTATAAACTGAATCTCCCTTCCCTGACCACCATGCCCTGATCCCTCATACTGATCCATGCCTACACCATCCCTCCAGTATCCAGATTCCATGCTTCACTATGTTTCCATTGTACCCACCAAAATCCCTGTTCTATTGTTAAAAAAAACTGCCCTTCCCATTAGGCAAGGGAATTATCCCTTTCAAAAATAACAGTTTGTATTTTATATTTACTTATAGTCTTAGAAGCTGTACAGCTCCCTAATTGAATATAAGTCCTTGAGGGCAAGGACTTTCTTTTCACAGGTAGGTGACACAATAGATAGAGCTCCAAGTCCGGAGTCAGAAGACCCAAGTTTGAATGTGGCCTCAAACTCATACTAGCTATATGACCCTTGTCAAGGTGCTTCTGTTTGCCTCAGTTTCCTTCTCTGTAAAATGGGGATAATAATCACATTATCTCCCAGGGTCACTGAGCATCAAATGAGAAAAAAGCAAACTGTGGCATGGTTAGCACAGTACCTGGCATATAGTACATGATGTTTGAAAATTATTGTTACTGTTATTATTAATTATTGTTATTTTGTCTGCAGATGTGGCCAAAACACTTGCTCTGTGCCTTTGTATCCCTAGAACAGTGGTTCTCAATCTGTGGGTTGCGACACCTTTGGGGGTCGAATGACCCTTTCACAGGGGTCGCCTAAGACCATCAGAAAACACATTATTTCCGATGATCTTAGGAAGCGAGTTACCACTTCTCTATCCATCTCCAGGTGGGCCTGCCCACATGCATATAGGCCCACATATGAGTATTAAAGGGTCGTGGCATTAGGAAGGTTAAGAACCACTGCTCTAGAACATTGCATTGCATCTGACACATATCAGGTGCTCAATAAATATTTGTCTGATTGAATGAAGTTGGATCCCTTAAATGAAAGATCCCCTCAGTTTTGATTGATAAAGGATCTATCACCAATATATTCCTGAGTAAGGGCAGTTATGTGCTATTAACTACAATTCTCCAAGGCCAGATGCTCTAAACTGGGTAAATTAGGTATCATTTAGTATGTGTGTGTGTGCATGTGTGTCTCAAATACATAATAATAATTCATAGTAATATAGTAATAATGTAAGTTCTTTGATTCCAGAGGATATTTTACTCTGTCTTTACGTCTCCTGGACCTACTAAAATGCCTAGCACATGTTATATGCCTAATAAATATTTGTGGTAATGAATTGCTATTAATTGTGTCTTTTAGCAGTATGAGAATATTTTCATTTAATACTGAGTTTCATGCAACAGAAGGACATACCGTAACTGACTTTTTCTCTTCCAAGTAAGTCTTCGTCATAAGAGTTCAGAGAAATTCATTGACCTGGTAATTATTTGGCAGCCCTACATAGTCTGACTCACCATCAACCTTTCCAGAAAGATCAATGACAGTTATAACAATGCATGCACTGCTGGCTCCAAGCATTCTCAATCCAGCAGCAAACCTGCCTGCTATGGAGCAAATCACTCTTTGTAGTTCCACTGTGGGGAACACTAGCTTTCTTCTAATTTTAACTTTTGGTTACAACTACATAAGATTTGAAGACCATGGAGGGAATTTACCCAGAGAAAAGAGCATCACTACATCAAATAAAGAAAGGTTCTCCTTAGCTTGATGCTATGAGATTCATGGACAACTAGATTTTCAATTGCCATCTATTTCCTGTCTACCAGAGTCAAGTTCAAGTGTGATATACAAATATACCTTTTTCTTTCATTTGATATTACACATGATTCAGAAGCAGAGATTTCATTTCCCTATAGAAATCCCTTATATTCATCCTTTCCTTTCTTTGAAATACCTTGAAATCCCTAAAGAGTCTATTGCAACTGATTTCCATTACATATAAAAGAAGAAGGAAAGTATTGGACTCTTAGATTTTACCAAAATGACACATTTAATATATTTTCTCACATGTTTTTAAATTTTGAGGAGTTTTACTACCTGACACTTTTGTCTTTGTATTCCCAGGATCTAGCATAGTATTTTGCAGATTTTTGGTTTTTGATCAGGCTCTATGGATGCATCGATACAAGGAAATTCCAGTATAGAAACTACCATCCTTGAGGCAGGTTAGAAACTCAGCTATAACTTACTGTTGTATAGAGTTGTGGAGTGAGAGGAAAATGGGTCACAGAGAGTTGAGGCAATTTGTCCATGTTCTCACAGGTAAGGTATGTTTTAGGTTTCCTGACTCTAAGACTAGCCGTCTTCCCATTACACCACATTACCTTTCCTAATGTGCTGCTACCCCTACTTTTTCTTACACATGACAGATGCTTAATAAATATCTATTGGATTATTTATTGAAGTCTGTGCTTTGGTTCTTCAAATGCTATTGTTACTGTTGCTGCTGCTGTTTTGAAGTGGGCAGTATCTTTCTTACAGACTGAAAGCTGAAAGAAACAGAGATAGCCTAGTCTAACCCTCTCATCTTACAGATGAGGAAGCTGAAACCAAGAAAGGCTTAAGTGATTGGTCCAGAGTCACAAAGATAGGATTGGAGCCACAATCCTCTAACTCTGGGTCCAGCATTCTTATCACTTTTACCACTGATCTATATCTGGCCACTGACACAGCTGGCTCCAGAGTAGAAAGTAAGACTGCTGTCTTTGCACAGCCCTCCCTCATTTAAATCCAATTTACTTGCATGTCATGTCATCCCCTCCCTGATGACATGGTCCTCTTCAAGAACAAAGGACAAATGACAAACAACAACTCTTATCACACTAACCTAGGAAAGGTGAGGATAACATTCATTTTTTGGCCAGCTTTGGCTTGATCAAGTTTTAGTCAATAGCACACACTTTATATTAGACAGGAATAAAATGATAACAACCATATTGGCCTGAATGGCCAGTTTCTATTATTCATATAATTTAACTTCAGTCTCAATTCAGCAAGCTTTTATTAAGTAGAGTACATATTGAGTAGTTACTGGGCTAAGTACTGGAACTGCAAAGATAAAAAAAAAAAAGAAATAGTCTCTTTCCTCAAGAAATTTCATTGTACTGAAGGATAAGAACATGTACATGTGTGAGAAAAGAGAAAATCTCTTTGTTAACCGCATAACCAGGGTTCAAGTACCTCCTGTGACATATACTGGTCATGTTATCTCACACAAGTAACAACCTCCCGATGACAGGAATAACCTTCTAAGAATTCAACCTCTATCATCGTCATCATCATCCTCATCCTCATCCTCATCATCATTACTAGCATATTAATAGTATCTCACTTGATCTTTGCAACCTCCCTGAGGCATACAGAGGTTAAGGATGCTGCTCAGAGTTATGTGGCTAGTACATGTCTGAGGATCTGTATTGGCTGAGAGAGTTATTTCACCAAGAATTCCCTGTACTAATGAAATCACAGGCTGGAGAAAAAAATAACAAATGGAACATATGCAAAGCTTTCTATATTCTAGGTATTGAAAATGCAAAAATCTCAATAGATTCTGTCTTCAAGGAGCTAGGAACTCTAGATTTACATGAACTACATACTCTAACACCATTTGATTTTTTTTTAAATTTACTAAAACAAGGATAGTCTGAAATTTGGAGCTAATAATTAAATCACTATACCTTTTAAGAAGTATGACTTAATTCCTGTCCTGTTCACTGTTTAGGTGAACACACTGGTTTTCTCTAGCTTCCCAAAGGTCCCATATCTAAGTAAAATTAACTGGAACTCAAATCTTTTTCACCTACTATCTTAATCTTATGCCTTTGTACTTGATGTGAAGTATATAGGTCAGTTTTCTGGTTTGTGACAATCCTTTTGTTCCTTTTTATTATTTTTCCATAACCATGGATGCTACCACCTCTGACTGCCTTCTGAGAATGCTAGTGGGTCAAAGTTGACACTGTTTAGGGACAATGTCTCTTTCCTTCGAACATATAGGGTTTTTTCCTATTCTTACATCAGCAAACAATGGGGTAGCTTTTTGTTTCCTCATCTGTTCTGCATGACTCCCTCTGAAAATCTGCACCACCATAAGCCATCAGGAGAAAAATTCCTGGCAGAGATCAGAAAGCAAATATTTCTGCTTTGTAAAGAGATACAGAAAAAGGCTTGAAACATAGAAAGCATCATGTTTTTAGTCTTTCTCAAAATTCATGGACCCTGAAGTACCTGTTACACAAAAGCTAAGGAATCTAGCCCATCAGGACACCCCAGAAGCATAAGGGAAATACTCTTCATGTGGTCTATGGCTCAGGTCACTGATCACAAAATTAATAAAATAATATCCTGAGCCTCATGATGACATGTCTTTTTTTTTTAATTTTTTGCTGGAAGGGAGTGTTCCCAACTTACCATCAGTAAGACATTAATGCTTAATTATCTGGTAGTGGAACTGGGTCATCCATACTTGCTCTCTGTGTTCTCCTTATAACCAATAGCATATGCATTTCTAGGAGAATTCTGACTGAGGAAGAATTTTTCCTAGGCAATAAATACCTGTTTTGTGACCTTGGTAAGTCATTTGCTTCTCTGTGTCTATTTCCTCATCTCTAAATTGAGATTAGAATACATGACCTATGAATTTTTTTCCCAGCTCTAAAATCTGTGTTTATTTAACTGGAAATATAACCTGACGTTTGGAACTTAATAACACCAGGCTTTATGTAACTGTACTATTCAGACCAATTTTAAAGTCAATAGTTTAAGATCTGCAGGTGGAATGCCACCATTGGCAAGGCTGGCTCTCTGTATCATGGTATTGCCGTGTACTGAAAGTGAAAAGGGGAAAGATATGAGGAACATTCAAATACAATGGCATTGAATAAAATATAATTACTTATGAAGTCAGGTGCATGGTTTCTGTATAGGCTAATTTTAATTTATTTTCTAATACTATGATTAATATATAATTTGATATACATTTAATATACATTTATATATTATATTATTTATGTATATTTATGTGTATATTCAATATACATTTATATATTATATATTATATTATATTTTAATAATAATATACAATTAATATACATTGGATGATGATGATGATGTTGATGATACCTGAGAATTGTATGAGACTTAAGTTAAAAAGGCATTTTCACATCTTATCTTCTCAGAATCCTTTGTTTACAAGAACTTGGATGTGATCGTTACTCCTTTACAAATGATGAAACCAGGGCCTAAGGAGGAAACTTTTCCAAGGTCATACACATGATCGGTGCCAGAGCAAGGCTTATTCTTTTTCTCTAAATCCATTGCTCTTTCCACTTTATCATATTGCCTTTAGTTCCTTCAATGAATTTGTGCTCTTATTATATTTTTAAAATATCTGAGCAAATCTTAGTATCTAAGGTGGTCTTACTATCTGTCTATAATATGCCCAGGAGTAAGTAACTTCCACACTCTGTACCTTGGTTTTCCCATCTGTGAAATAAAAGCCATGGTCTTCAATGTCTTGATGAGCCTCTTCAGCTCTAGCATTCAATGTATCTGTGTTCTGTGTCCCTATCTTCACTTCAGCTTACTGACTTCAGAAGTTCATTATCTGGACAAAGCTAAATTTCCTTTAGGACCTCAGACAGCTCTAGGTAAACTAAATATTTGTAATGAAATGACTTAATGTGGGGGAGGAGACTGTTTGAATTGATCTTCTCTTGTGGCTTCTCATTTTATAGGGGTATTAATACTGATAAAAATCTAATCCAAAATTACTATAATGACAAAAGGGAACACTATAAAGTTAAAGCAATAAAGTTTTTCAAAGTTTAATTTCATTTTATATTTATGACATTAATTAGAGATTTTTTATGACGTAATAATTATGGGTATAAACAAACATAAGGACAAAAATTCCTTAATTAAATCTCTTTTTTCCTTTCCATCAAATTCTTAGAGTATTAGTAGTTGATTGGTGAAGAAACAGAGACCCAGAAGCATTAAGATCACATAATAGATAAGTGACAAAGCTAGAGCCAAAGTCTCCTGTCTTCTAACCTAATACTCCTTCTAGATCAATGTCCAGATCAATACATTTGAGGGATCTTTCATCTTTTAACAGGAGGGCAGGGAGGATGAGAACATATGGGAAAGCATCTTGGAGAACTTGAGTTGGACCTTGAATAAAAGAAGGAACTTCAACATCTGATGACCCAGGTGTCATCATGTACATATACATAAAATACGTATGGCTATCAATAGTATAGATAAATACAATCAGCTTGATGGCATAGTAGATAGAGTATGAGACTTGGTAATAGTGAAACCTAAGGCCTCACTCACACTTACTAGTTTTGTGAACTTTACGGAGAGTAGTGGCAGTAAGATACAAAATAGCTGTGAAAAAATTTCATTTCATCCCAAAATTTAATCTCAGATTAATCCTATGACTAATAGCTAAATTCAGCAGTTAGAAGTAAAGAAATGTGAGGTTTTAGTTAGTAGTTTGAGAAATACATCCAAAGGCACAGAATCTGGGTCCACTACACCTGGATTCTCATAAAAAATCACTTTAGGGCAGCTAGATCCTGGAGTCAGGAGGACCTGAGTTCAGATCTGGCCTCAGATATTTAACACTGACTAGCTATGTGACCTTGGGCAAGTCAATTAACTCCAATTGCCCTGTCTTCCCCCCTCCAAAAACAAAACAAAACAATTAAGAAAGAAAAAAACCCTTTCCCATCCCTTTTAAAAAAATACTTATCCTGAATTCCTTTTTCATCCTTTTTGATAATCGCATTCCTCTTTATGCCCCTGATGAGGAAATGAGTGATTCTTAGATTTTTTTTCCCATCTTATGGAAATCTACATGATAGCTGTTTGTTTCTTATTATATCCCACCAAGTGCCATGCCCTGAGGAAGATCAAGTTACTACCAACACTAATAGAACCTTTCCTATTTAGTATGGGTCCTTCCACTAATGCAGCTGTGCAACAGGACTATAACTTTTAGTCTTAGAAATTTGCTTGAGGCACTAAGAGCTTAATAACTTGTTCACGTTCCCACAAGTATCATGAACTATAGGCTGCAGCAACCCAGGTTTTCTGCCTCCATATCTACTTCTGTTTGTCACTTAATGCTTCCCTTCATTGATGCTTGTTGCAAGTGATTAGGTAGCTAAAGAAAAATCATTGCAAGTGATTAGGTAGCTAAAGAAATGTTTAAGTTATCAGTAGCAGGTAGGGATGTGAACAAAATAGAGAACAGGTTGTATCAAAAACTTCTTGGGTTGTCAGAATACTTTCCTGAATGTTATATTTGGTAAAAGAAAAAAATTCTCTTTTCATTCTTAAACCAAAATCACAATTTCATTGTTACTGTTCAGTCATTCAGTCATGTCCAACTCTTTGTGACCCCATGGCCAAGAGCAGAGCAGGCCCTTCTATCCTCCACTCTCTCTTGTAGTCTGTCCAAATTCATGTTCATTTTTCTATGATCTTATCTATCCATTTCATCCTCTGCTCTCCCCTTCTCCTCTTGCCTTCAATCTTTTCCAACATCAAGGTCTTTTCCAATGAGTCCCATCTCATTAGGTGGTCAAAGTATTTAAGCTTCAGCTTCAGTATTTGACCTTCCAGTGAATAACTTAGATTAATTTATTAAAGTACTTTACTTATTTGATCTTCTTGCTATCCAAGGGACTCTCCGATGTCTTCTCCAACACCAAAATTCAGAAGTATTGACTCAATTTTCTTTATAGTCCATCCCTCATGGCCATACATTGCTACTGGAAATACCATGGTTTTGACTATTCAGATAAAGCAAGGTCATGTCTCTGCTTTTTAGAATGCTGTCCATATTTGACATAGCTTTCCTTCCAAAGAGTAGGCATTTTTTAAATTTCATGGCTGTAGTTACCATCTGCAGTTATCTTTGAGCCCAGCTATATAAAATCTGAAACTGCTTCCATTTCTTCTTCTATTTGTCAGGAAGTAATGAGATCAGTTGCTAATATCTTAGGTTTTGTTTTGTTTTGCTTTGCTTCATTTTGTTTTATTTTGTTTGGTTGTTAATGTTCAGCTTCAAGCTAGCTTGTATGCTCTCCTCTTTCACTCTAATCAAGAGGCTTCTTAATTCATCTTCACTTTCTGCCATCAGTGTGGTATCATCCACCTATCTGATATTGTTGATAGTTCTCCTGGCAACCTTAATTCATACTTCCACTAGAGAAGGAAATGGCAAACCGCTTCAGTATCTTTGCCAAGAAAACCCTATGGACAGTACAAAAATGATAAAAGAGATGACATTGAACCTTGAACTCCTCAGGTTGGAAGGTGCCCAATACACTACTGGGGAGGAGCAGAGGACAACTACAAGGAACTTCAGAAAGTGACTGGGTCAAAGCTGAAAGGAAGCTCAGCTGGAGGTGAATCTGGAGACACAAGGAAAGTCAGATGCTATAAAGATCAGTATGACATAGAATCTTGGAATGCATGATCTATGAATCAATGGATCATGTGGTCAAATGGGAGATGGAAAGACTAATCATTGACATCATGGGTGTCAGTGAATTTATATGAATAGGAATGGATAAATTTAATTCAGATGATCATTGTATATACTACTGTGGGCAAGAATCCCTTAGAAGATATGGAATAGTCCTCATAGTCAATAAAAGGGTGAAAAAAGGAGTATAATCTCAAAAATGACAGAATCATATCTGTTCAAATCCAAATCAAACTGTTCAGTGTCACAGTAATACAAGTCTGTGCTCCAGCCATTGATACTGAAGAATCCAAAGTTGATCAGTTCTAAGAAGACCTACAACATCTGCTAGAAATAACACCCAAAAAGTGTCACATTCATTATAGGAAATTGGAATGCTATAGTATCAAAAGATAATTGGAATAAAAGGCAAGTTTGCCCTTGGAGTATAAAATCACAATTTACCCTAGATCAGTGGTTCTCAACCTTCTTAATGCAGTGACCCTTTAATACAATTCCTCATGTTGTGGTGACCCTTAACCATAAAATCATTTTCATTGCTACTTCATAACTGTAATTTTGCTACTGTTATGAATCTATCTGATATGCAAGATGTATTTAAATTTAACATAACCCACAGGTTGCCAACTGCCTCAACCAAATCTACCTTTCCTGAGGCTCTGCAAAGTTTGAAGGTTAACACCAGCAACTGTACCAGATATTTTCATTTAAATATATTTGGAGAAAAATTTAAATATGTGGGGCAGTTTGGGGGGAGGGGAGCATGGAGACAGTTCTGTTAGAATTCAGGTAGCTTTTTATGGTCAATGCTCAGTCTTCAAGAACAGATTCCAGAATCTAAGGCAGGTCAAAGCAGCTGTGACTGTGTCCAGACTCTGTTTTAGAGTCTACAAGTTCTAATTATTCACTATCTCATTCTTGTTTAATGATAAAGAATTATGGCACCCTAGGGGAGTAATAATTATGTTAGTTCTTGTTGAAAACTATAAAGTTAGAAGTGATAAAAAATAAATTCCTCTAGGTAAAAGGAGAGGGAAAGAGATTTCCCAGAACGTTAAAGGAAATGAATGCCACCAGTTTCAGATGATTATCTCTTCTCATATCATTTCTCAAGGTACCACTGACACTTGAAAAGATTATTTCAAACTCTGGTAAGTGAATCTTACTATAGCTATCCTTATAAAAATGTAGTAACCTATTATGGTTTAGGAAGCATTTGTCATGTATTAAGTGCTCTTCCATCAATTTTATCTTTGCAGATTTATTCTGCAGAGGCCACAGGGGGAAAAAGATATTTTTCTTCTCTAATAGAATTGCCCACTGTGATATATACAAAAGGAAAAAAAAAAGGGAACATGCCTGTTTATGAACTAATAAAACTGAGCCTTTGATGAACAGATGAGTAAACAGAAATATTCTTCCTTTCAAAGCGTTTCCTTTGACAGGCTACCTTTATATTTCATTCCCTATTCTCTTCTTATTGAATGGGAATGCCTCAAGGGACCGTTCTATAGGATGCTTTGTATTCCCAGAATCTGGCATGGTGCCTGGTACACAGTGGGTTCTTAAATACTTATTGCTTGATTGGTTATCCAATTGATGTGTGAATTGCTTTCAGGAAATTGTCCTCAAGATCTATAGGATAGTTTTTTGCGATATCTTCAATGTTGGTGAATCCTGATCATTTGGTGTTAGATTTCATTTTTGAAACAGCCAGAACTTATTTATGAACAGGTTTTGTGATTAATGTAAGTAATGATGCTATGCAGTAGTCAGTCAACAAGTGTTTATCATATCCTACACACTGTATTAAAATGTCAGCTATGTAGACTTAGCTACTTTCCCTTCCCCCACCCTTTCCCTTCCCTGGCCCCAAAGGACAAGTCAACCTTCCTCCAAACTTAATTAGCCCATGGAATTAAGACTAGAACTATTGATGACAATTCTTAGTCACCTAAGTACAGAAGCCTAGCACACAAGAAGTCACACACAAACCTTGATCCTCCGACTGTCATGACACCATGGTGAATTCAGAGCTAAAGAAGCTGCCCCTACCCTACCAAAATCAATGCTAGAGCTTTGCTCAATTCACTTTCCATACTATTGTTAAGTAAACTCCTCACCTTATCAAAGTGGTTAATTGGTTATGGGCAGTGTTCTCTAGGCACTGATGTTGAATAGTGCAGTCCTTATAGAATAGGGTGCCAATAGTGCCCATGAGAGCACGTTGTCCTCTGAACATGTTGACAGTGGCCTCTGGCAGCCCTAGGCGCTAACACAGTAAGGGAGGAGAAGAAGCAGAAATATGTCCATGACAGTGCTGGGCCCTCAGGAGATTAGGCACCATGACAAGCTCCAATGGCAGGAGCACGGTGGGGCATCTCTGAGGACTATGCAGTAGATCAGCACCAGTGGTGTGGGCAGGGATGAAGGCAGCAATTCATATTCAGGTGTGTTGTAGTCTTTTGTTTACTATAACCTGGAACTGACCATGCCTTTTCAAATTGTTTTTGGTATGGTACTAAATAGTTAATTTTGTATAATTATTTATATAATTTTCTTGCTTCAGGGGGACAAATGATGGGATTGCTCAAAAGTATTTCGATTTCTAAAGATAGGGGATGGGTAAAATTGTCTCTTTGACGTCACCTAGTCCCTGAAGAAAAGAAGCAGTCTCTCAGCCGAGACCTCTAAAGGAGCAAAGATTTGGCATTGCTCTCCACACCTCCATACTCCTTCCAGAAAAGGAAATTCCTGGCTGGTGAGTAGTAAATGGTGATACAGAGCAGGTCTTGACATTAACCTGGCATCAGGATAGGCTTCATGAAAGAGGGCAATGACCTTATTATACATGACTCAAAACTGTGTTGAGGATTTGGGACAGGACTAGAAGTGTGACCATCTTCATTGTTCTGATTTTCCTGATGCTATGACTGTTTTCTGCTTTACATGAGGAAAACCACTCTGAACTGGAAATATTTGGCATCATCCACCATATGGACCAGATCATTAAGATCTTTGTCTTTCCAAATGAGGGAGGGAAATATTAGCCTCTCTGGTCTCCATTCTGCTCCTTATTCATTTACTCCTTTCAGGGCCATTGCATTGATTATTTTTCTTGTTTGATGTCTTTAAAAAAATGTTTTCTAATACCACTAAGTTTCTCCTCGAGTGTTGCCACCTATGCCAGATTCCTCACTTCTTCTACCTTAGGTTTCTTAACAGACCTGAGACCATTTATGTGGTGGAAAGTCGGCCCTTAGAATCTTTCTAAGAGGCAGGATGTGGTAGTAAAAATATTTACTAAAGTCCCTTCCATGAAGACTAGGCTAGCTTTTCACCTATTTTATAACCAAACTGTCCTCCAGGTGTAATTTGTTTAAGGGATTAAGCTAATTAATATAGCTCCCTAATCACCCATGGGCAAAAACCCGAAAGTATTCAGTGTTTCCTCAGGCATACTTTTGATCAGAATGCCACAGTGGCAAATGTGAAAGCAGAGAAGTTGCACTCAGCTGAATCAGTGCTGTATCTTTGTTGAACAATGTTTTCCGTTTTGTTGTTAAGTAAATTTCTTTTGTCTCATTGATCCCTGTAGATAATCGCTGAGCATCTCACTTTGTTCCAATCCTTAACCTGAACTACCATATGGGCCTGAGTCAGGCTTGGCCCATAACAAGTTGGTAACATCACTGAGGGTCAGACCAAAGTGAGACTATGTGGTAAGGACGTGAACTTTTGACTACACGGTAAGGACATGGACTTTTGACTACACGGTAAGGACGTGGACTTTTGACTACACAGTAAGGACATGGATTTTTGACTACACTTTAGGGACATGGACTTTTGAGTACACGTTAGGGACATGGACTTTTGACTACATGGTAAGGACGTGGACTTTTGACTACACAGTAAGGATGTGGACTTTTGAGTACATGGTAAAGACATGGACTTTTGACTACACGGTAAGGACGTGGACTTTTGAGTACATGTTAGGGACATGGACTTTTGAGTACACGTTAGGGACATGGACTTTTGACTACATGGTAAGGACGTGGACTTTTGACTACACGGTAAGGACATGGACTTTTGACTACACGGTAAGGACGTGGACTTTTGACGACGTGGTAAGGACGTGGATTTTTGACTACCTGGTAAGGATGTGGACTTTTGACTACATGGTAAGAACATGGACTTTTTCAAGTAGCTGACAGACTGTCTTTGGAAGCAATACTCAAAGAGAAGTTCCAGAAACATATTTAGTAATGCCTAGATCATTAAGATAAACACATTTTGAAACATATTATTCATTGGGTCAGTCTTTTAACTTCTTTAAACTTCAGTTTATTTATCTATAAATTGGGCACGTAGAGTGCTTTATTTAACCTAAAAGTGCTACAGAAATGTCAGTTATTTATCATCCTCATCATTATGCTTGTTGCTATTGACTGAGTAATATACTAAACAGTTCTGGGCATGGTATCAGGGAGAAGTGATTCAAATCCCATCACTATGTGACTATAAATCCAAGTTACTTACATTCTGTGTGCCCCTATGACTCTTTAGGACTTCCTAAATTGGGGCAGAGTGTCAGCCTGGGTGGAGGGAATTCCCAGGAGGAAAGTTCTATATGCTACCACTGATTTGCTTAATATACACATGCATACACACATATACACATTTATAGTTAAAGCCATATTTTAAGATGTCTTAAATACATGTTCTTAAAGAAACAATCAATAAACAAGGAATGAAAGCTGCTTCTAGTCTACCATGTCTTCGGGGTTACGAATGAAGATGAGGAGTTAGGAATTTAAAAATATTTCTCTTGTATTTGTCTGAGATTTTCCCTTGCAGAGCCCAAACTGAATGTCAGAAATAACTTTAAAAAAAAAGAAAGGAAAATTCTCATGATGCCTACTTAGTAAGCAGAGGTAACCATGTTTCTTCCATAACTACCTCTTTTTTCAGGATGTGGAAAGCAAAGTAAAATTATTTTATATGCCTGTATATTCACATGGGAAAATCGCATGGCTCTTCCCTAACAAAATTCCTCTGCTACGGGAAATTATTCTTCTCAGACAGAACTAATTAAATTAGTTAGTAGTATTTCTTTTTGGCTAAGATCTATCTACATAGCACCCCAGGGTTTTTGCTTTCAGTAAACAGAACAAAGAGTCAACATTTTATGAATGTGGGGAAGAGGAATACTAAAACCCAGCAAATATCCTTTCTTTGATAATACAACTTCACTTAAGTTCCAGGTCTCAATTTTTCTTGCCTTGTACTTATTGATCCTCTATTTGACTTCAAAACTAATGATCAAAGACTTTGAGATGAATCAATTGGTTTCTCCATGTCAAACTAAATGTTATTAATTATTGAAGGAGTTTTAAAAATCTCATTTCATGGCTTCAGAAGCTGGGTTAATTGTCTCCTCAGTGAGGCCACTGTTGAGTAGGCAACAACCTTAGAGGAGAGAAAAAATTGAAGCATGTTTTTTTTTTACTTTAATTTTATTTCAGTTTGCATCATTCATTTCCACAAGATTTTGAATTACATATTTTCTCACCCTCTTTCCCCCACCCACCGCCGCAAAAACAGCCATGCCAGTGTGTCCCCTCTCCCCCAGTCTATTCTCTCCTATGTCACTTTTTGGTAGGGCATGATCAATCTCCCAATCACAGTGCCTGTGTATCTCAAGTTCCAGTTGGATGTAGTCAATAATAATAATAATAATAATTGCAAATATA
>CM053582.1:374990638-375010814 GCA_028627135.1 Pseudochirops cupreus | reverse complement strand
AGAAGAAGAAGAAGAAGAAGAAGAAGAAGAAGAAGAAGAAGAAAGAAAGAAAGAAAGAAAGAAGAAGAAGAAAGAAAAGAAGGAAAAGAAGAAGAAAGAGAAGGAGAGGAGGATGACGAGGAAGAACAAGAAGAAAAAGAAAGAGGAGTGGAGGAGGAGAAAGATCTCATGTGGGAGATGGCAAGTAAACTGAACTGTGAAGGAACCAAGGGATGCCAAGGGGTAGATAAGTAGGAAGATTATTCAGACATGAGGAATAGCATAGAAGACATGATATTGTGTACAGTGAACAGTAAGTAAGACAATTTGGATGGAACATAAAAATATATGAAGGTCAAACCTGGGAGTTTGTACTATGTCCTCAAAAGAATAGGGAGTCGCTGAAGTTTCTTGAGAAGGGAAGTGACATGGTTGTATCTGTGCTTTAACCTATCATTTTGATAGTTCTCTGTAGGAGGAACCAGAGAAACTGCCCTCTGGGATTCAGAAGAATAAATTAAGGAGACATTATAATTGTCTAAGTAAGAGGTTATGGTCTAAACTAAGTTAGTGACTTTGTAAGTGGAGAGAAGAATATGAATACACCACATATTATGAAAGGAGATTGAAGAAAGTTTTCCAACTAATTAGATGTGTCAGGATGAGGGAGAGGAAAAAGTTTAGGATCGCTCATTTTTCAAATCTAAGAGACAAAAAGGATGATGGTGACCTCAACAGAAACAGAACCTGAGAAGAGATGAGGGCTTTGGTAAGAGCAAGAATACAAATTCTACTTTAATCATGCATTTGAGATGCCTCCTGGGACAGCTAGGTGGAGACACATGACAATAGGGTTCAATGGTGAGTAGCAATGGAGTTCACTAAGGAATGTTTTTCTTTCTACATTGCTTCCTGAGCATTTCTTTCCCAAGTTGAGTTATGGAACTGGAGCTTAGGAGAGAGATGAGGGTTAAGTACGGTCATGCATAGAGATGAGGACTGGACCCATATTAGTTCATGAGATCACTGAAAGAGTATAGGAAGTGAAAGAATTATAGGATCATGGCTCTTGGTCTGGGAGGGATATCAGAGGTCATCTAGTCCAGCACCTTAATTTTAAGGATGAGGAACTGAGACTTAGAGAGGTTTAATGATTTGCCTCAAATTCACATTAGTTGCAGAGGAAGTATTTGAATGTAAGTCCTCCAGAGTCATCTTACTTTCCTCTATGTGGCATTGCCTCTCTGAGGGCCCAGGAAAGAGCTTTAAAATATAATGATAGAGTGACTTGTACGCTAACTGTATAAGAAGGAAAATCACTCAACCCCTCTGGATTTGGATCTCCTCATCCATAAACTGGTGATAATAATATTTGTTCTACCTGCTTCGGGGTTGCTCTAAGGATCAAATGATGTTGTAAATATAAATTCTCATAAACAACCAAGTCTTGGACAAATGAAAGGATCATTTTATCGAGTGGATAATCTCATGCCTTGAAATGTCTCTTTTCCTCTCTGAAATTCAGATATGAGGAGGTTGGGTGGAATGACCTCTACAGTTCCTTTGAGCTCTAAACGTCTAAATTATATACAAGATCCTAATTTAATGTTTTTCTGCACTTAACACCTAGAGCACTAAACAGTATCTGCTCAGCTGGTTCTTGGAAGCATAATTTCCAACACTGCCAATGGAAATGAATGTATCCATATGCCACAATTACCCCAGTTTTCTGGCATTATTGATTTGTTTTCACTCCTTTCATCACTTTCCTTCTACATTATTTGCAGTCTCTTCTTTTAAAACTCCTTTCTTTGCCACTTTGTAAAAAAGAAAAAGAAAATAAATCCTTAGGTGAAAGAGCTAGGGGGATGGGGGAGAGAGGTAGAGCATGGCATATTTCCAAAGATACACTATTCAATTTGAATCACAGCATGAACTCTTGGCAGGACTTTCCTGGGACAAGTTCCCTGAATCTGTACTTGTCCTCAGTTAGAGAAATTGCACTCATTGGAATTCAAGATTGAACTTCCTGGCAGACATGTTCCCAGTCCTTAAAAGTAACAGCTGCCAAGAGGAATAAGTTGGGGTTATAAGGAGCTCTAGAATTCAGTGAAGATATTCTGCTGTCACTGCAGTACTCTTCTAGTAGAAAGGAAAAAACAATGGGCTGGCTTTATTTTATTCATAGACAGAGTTTAAATATGATTCCACTGGGAGCCTCCCCTCCTCCTGAAATATCTCTTCCACCAGTTTTCCATAGTCTCTGAGATTCATCATTACTTATTCCTCAGGGGAGGGCTTATTAAAACGCAGATGTTCCTTGAGCAGGGTGCAATAAGTCATTATCAGCCATTAATATCCCAGCATCATTTCAGTATCAGATTTAATTCACGACAATTAAAAGGCATTTATGAAAAATCTATTATGTGCAAGTTACTGCAGGAGGTGTTAGGAATGCACAGATGAAAAACATCATAGTTCTTGCCCTCAAGGACCTTATAGACAATTGAAGGAATATGACCCATCTACATATAATTATCATCCAATTTAGAATATGATAATGGCAAGGAAAGGGTCTAGACAAATCCTGTCAAAAATTGGAGGAGGAAGGTCAGAGTAGACTATACAAAGGAGGCAGGTGGTGCCTGAGGTGAGTTTTGAATCAAGAGAAAGATTTTAACATATGAAATATAGAGGGAAGGAGTTTAGACATTGTGGCAGACTTTTGCTAATTTACTAATGCATGAGTGAGGACAGGATGAGATGATTTGTTAACTAATTAGATAAAGAGGAAGATGACAAAAATAAAAGAAGAAATTTAATTCAAGATTTTGAGCCTGAGACAGGAACTGGAACTGGAGGATAGTAATGTCATTAACAGAAATAGGAACCGTGGAAAAGGTACAAATTAAACTGGCACTACTACTTTTAGCTTCACTTAAATTCAAAGCTTTAGTTTAGTTTAGTTCATCATCCATTCCAGACCAAGACTCTGTTCCCCACCAAGTTATGATAGACTATATCAAATTATGCATGAATTAAAAACAGAAAAACAAAAGGGAATTAGTTAAAACAAAACAATGACATAAGTAGCAATGATTGAATGAATGAATTCATTTAAATATCATTTATGAAGTTTACTATATATCAGGCACTATGGTAAGTACTAGAAATACAAAAACGAAAGAGAGTTTTTATCATTAAGGAGCTTATATTCTACTAGGAGGAGACAACATAGGTATGTAGTGACCAGGGAAAGGTATAGTGAGTGGAAATTTGATTGTGTTTTCTTTCCAGTAACAAAGATTGATTGAATTACCATTCCCAGAACAGGTCTAAAAAGGGAGGGAAGGAAGATGTCTTTGGATTGCATAGAAGGAAGATGGCTGGTGGAAACTAGATGTAGTAACTTCATACTCACCAATTAACTGAGTTCCTGGAAGTGGAAGTGGCAGTCAATTTGGAAGGCCCAGCAGAAGAAGTAATCCTGGGTACTAGCAATAAGCAACATTTCTTGCACCTCTCTACAAAATGGCAACCATTCTTCATAGCCCCTCATGTGTGCTAATCAGTCCCCCTTCCCACTTATTTCCTCCACATTCCCAACAAAGTAGGAGAGAGATTAATTTAGATCAAACTCATTGCGCCTGGGTCGAGATCAAATCAACACACTAAATCATGTTCCTCGTTGATCCTGGCACGGAAGGCTAGAGAAAGGCAACTCCTCATGGCTAAATCAGAGAGTAGGGCACCGAATAAATGGGGCAAAGGAAAAATAAATTTCGGTTATGGAAGGAGGATAGGTCAGAAAAATTTTGGAACCTATGATCTTCCTGGGAACTAAGACCATAGTCATCTGGGAAAAGGAGATGATGAGAAAAAGTGGAATGGGACAAAAAGGGAATGAAAAAAGGAATAAGAAGAGAGACTCAAGAAGAGAGGAAGAAGGTACCAAAAGAAGGGTTAAAAAATAATTTTACTTAGTTTTACAGTATTATCCAGGGCTGGCCCAGAATAAGAAATCCACATGGAGGGTACAGATAAAGTACTGTCTAACATTAGTAAATGAGTTTCCTGTCTATGCCTCAGGCCAGCCATCTGGTCATAGGAAAAACAAAATACTTCTGGCCTAGAACTTGTTAAGAATGAATGATACAAGCATGAACAAAGCACTATAGTCTTTTTTTCCTTCATAGCATCAGGAGAAAGGACTTAAGCCAATGGTTTAGGTTAACCATAATCAGATCAGATTTCCACTGTAATTCACTAGTTATATTTTCAGAGGAGCATGATTGTATGTATTAGAATCCATGTGTGATATACTGGATAGACAGCCAGCCCCAGAGTTCAGAGGACTGTATTCAGGTTCTCATGTCTGTACTGTAAACTCTTCCAATCCCTACTTCCCCTTCAGGATCATCTCATGTGCCACCTTCATAGCTCCAGTTATACTTTGGGGGAAGGGAAGGAATGGATGGAAGAAAAGATGGCCACAGAGTTCCTGGTGATTCTTTCTCTCTTTATAGGGAGGGAGGATCAAATAGGTATCTCCTCCATGTACATAAAATTTGTATTTCTGTGTTGAGGCATCATATCAAGAGGTCTATAAAAAGAAAACCTCTAGTAGGGATTAATGGATGAGGTCCTGAGTCCTATTACTGCTTATTTACTCTCTTCTAAACTAAAACAAATACAATGTGCACTCACATGCAACCACGTTGTCCATTGAGAAGAGGAGTAAGCAATCCCAATGAATAGAAAATATTCAGATTCTTGTAACTTTACTGGTAGGAACATTGCTTTTCTGTTTTGTTTTGTTTGTGGTCAATTTGCTTTCCTATAAGGAAAGCTAAAGTAGATAGTCATAGAATTCAATATTCCCTAAGTTCATGTTGACAGATTATAGAGAGAGGGACTGTGAAACATGGTGAATCAAATTAAAAGGAAACCAGGATGGCAAAGGTGGCTTCGGGAGGCGGACAGAGTTAGGTAGGACTGGATCAAGGCACCAAAGGCCATGAAGGATGAGGGTTAAGAGTTAGGCAAATATGACTGAAAGATTAAGAGGACTACAAGATAGAAAGATATGATTGAAGAATGAAATTTCAGAGATCTGGATCTTGGAGATAGCACACTTCCAATAGATATCAAAGTCTAAGGTAAAGAGACAACTGGGTTAATTTTGAAGAGTGGGAATAATATATATATACATATATTATATATTATATATACACACAAACACATATACATATGTGTGTGTGTGTGTGTATATATATATATATATATATATATACATATATATATTTATTTATTTATTTATTTATTTATTTTATTGAACAAACTACATATGGAACAAAATGTCCATAGGCCAGCCCTGGTAGTACTTTGGGAAATAATCCATTGTGTGATCTTGGGGAAGTCATTTTTTCTTTCTGATTCTCAATTTCCTCATCTTTAAAATGAGGAACTATGAACTATGTGTCCCATAGGGACAGAGATTATACCTTATCTAATTTCTATATATTCCTCCCATCTAACACTTAGTACACTGCTTTGCGCACAGTAGACACCTATAAACATTTGTTTCATTGAACTGATGTCTTCAAATATCCTCTACAGCCCTAACATGTTGATCTCAGGATCTGCCATCTCTTTAGTCTAATAGGTGTACAGTTCTGTACTAGTCACTGCACAGGTCAGGTTACCTTCCCCTATTTTTGGCTGTGTTCACAAAACTTCAGTGTGAAGACATCCACAGCTTGTGTTTTAACTGAAGGAAACCTCTGGGTGTGTCTGGTGCTGCTGGCTGTGTTCTTCCCTGCCACTTCCCTCACAAAGGGTCAGTGAGCTGCAGGATGGAGGCAAAGAATATGCCTGTTAAGAGGTGGCTCTTCTGTCAGACAGCCCACATTTCATTTTCTCTCTGCAGCCCAGGTCACATCTCACATTGTCAGTGGCAACACGGAGAGTCTAATATTCCTTCTCTCCCAATTCTCTAACATGGTGTTTGCAATGTTGATGCTTTAACACTCTTTGTAAGGGAAAAAAAAACTGACTCAAGCTAACCTGCATATGAATATACTGAGCATCTAACATGAACTTAGTTTCAATTAAACCAATCTGGCTCTGATAAACTCTTATTAGGTATCTAGTATGTGAAAAGCACTAGGCAAAATTTAAAAAAAAATACTCCCCCTTTTAAGGAGTTTGTGTTTTACCAGCAATACATGATGTGTAAATAATAATAAGTATTTATTTTCTAGTCTGGGTTAAGAGAGAAAACTAACTGGGGGGTGAGGAGTGGGAATATTAATTTTTTTTTATTGCACAAACTACAAATGGAACAAAATGTCCATAGGCCAGCCCTGGTAATACTTTGGGAAATAATCCATTGTATGATCTTGGGCAATTCATTTTTCTTTCTGATTCTCAATTTCCTCATCTTCAAAATGACAAACTATGAATTATGTGTCCCATAGGGACAGAGATTGTACATTATCTAATTTCTGTATATAAGGAAGAGAGAAAGAAAGAAGGAAGGAAAGAAAGAAGGAAAGAAAGAAAGGAAGGAAGGAAGGAAGGAAGGAAGGAAGGAAGGAAGGAAGGAAGGAAGAAAATGAGATTTACTCCAGGAAAGTAGGAATTCTAAGAGTACAGATAAGGAAAGACTATATTCCAGACTTTTGTATCTTCCCTGAGTAAGTTTTTCATGCACAAGGTAATCTAATAAAACTGCTATTTTCAATTGAATTTTGACACTCTTAAGGGAGGAAAGCAGACTCAGGGGGGAAAGTCCTGGATCTGGGGGAAAAGGGCATGAGCTAAAATCCTCACACTACTTCTTACTACCTACACGATCATGGTCAGTGACTTAACCTACCTGGGCTTCAATATCCACATTTATAAAATGAGGAAGTAGAACTAGCCTTCTAGTTTTATTGTCTCTTCTAGCTCTAAATTTATAAACATAAATTCTTTCCTTGTCTTCCCTTTCCTTCTTAAAGACAACTCCCAGTCATTCTTCTCAGTCAACTACTCAATTTTGAGAATCTTATTGAATTAGATCAGTGGGAAACCCAATCTCATGAAAATCCTGTTTCCAAGCAGGAGTATGCTGGTAAAAATTTAACAATTTAATTTCATTATTGATATCCTCTCCATCGCTTTCTTAATTCTAGACAACCACCAAAATAATAAATCAAGCCCTGTTTTATAGCATTTGCTGATTTCTGAGGTTTCGAAGTACACTGAAAATATAACAACCAACTCTTAGAAACAGGTTCCTATCTATCTATCTATCTATCTATCCATCCATCCATCCATCCTTCTCTCTCTCTCTCTCTCTCTCTCTCTCTCTCTCTCTCTCTCTCATACCACTGCTCCTAAGCCTCTGTCATGCTATGACTACACAAAATGTTATGTTATGCAACAAATAGCAAATAGTGGATATTTTACCTAGTCAAAAGAACTGGTCTGCAGGACCAGCTAAAACTCCACCTTCCATTTTCTCCCTATGGTTCTCCATGTTTTCTCTTCCAAAGATGAAGATACTTGTCCCTTTCCTTGAAATAAGACCTCGGTTGCTGTTCCCTAAGTTCACTATTGCTCATGAAGGCTAAGACAGAATCCTGGCAATACTTTAGTTTGAAAATCAAACAGATAAAACCACATTCTAATCTTGCTCTCATGCCTAGAATGTGCAACCTTCTCATCTCTGCATATTTTTGTTGTTCAGTCATTTTTAAGTTCTGTCTGACTCTTTGTAGCCCCATATGGGGTTTTCTGGGCACAGTTACTGGAGTGGTTTGCTATTTCCTTCTCTAGTTGATTTTACACGTGCAAAAACTGAGGTAAAAGCAGTTAAGTGATTTGTCCAGAGTCACACAACTGATAATTGTCTGAGGCTAGGACAAGGAATGTTCCTGACTCCAGACCCAGCACTGTCTGCTGTGCCATCTAGCTACACCCCTCCTCTCTACATACAGTAGTTAGCATTTATATAGCATTTTAAGGCTTTCAAAGCCCTTTACATATGTTAATTTGTTTGATCCTCACAACCCTATAAAGTAAGTGCTATTATTATCATCACTATACAGATGATGAAACAGAGAAGTTACGGGATATGCCCATGGTGACAAACATGTGTCTGAGTCAGAATTTGAACTCAGGTCTTCCTGTCTCCAAGTCTCACATTCAACCTATTGTGCTACCAAGCAGTCATATAGAAAGCCATTTCTTTCTTTAACACCTAACTTGGGTGCTAGAATGTGTTTTCTTTGGTTTGGTTTTTTTAACCTATGGGAATGGGTCTCCATCCTTGGCTTCTGCATCATTCCTTTCTACTCTAGTGAAGAGAGTAGAGTCTTGTGAGTTTCAAAAGGTAAGAGGAATGAAACAGGGAAATCCAGAAGTCAGAATCTGTCTAGGCTAGGTTATGCAGCCTATCCAGCATCAATGCCCTAAGCAGCAAGGAATGACCTTGATGGATCCAAGCCAGCTGAGATGAAGACTCACCCAACAGTCATGCTGTGTTCACACTGAACTTGGTGGTGATGAGGTGTAGGCTCTGGAACCCCCCTTGAGTTCTCCTTGAATCTTTGAGGTACAGGGTCTGGGAAACCCCTTGAAGTCTGATTGAATCTTCCCACTTGATGAGGCATTTGCAGAGGCCATAAGTATTTCATTGTGGCTGGGCCCAAACCTCTGTTACTAGCCTGGCCCTCCATTGTCCATCTGCTTCCCACCCTTGAACCTATCAAAATACCAGTATACTCTTGCATTGACCTCATTAACTCCTCCTGAAGACCCTCCCCAAACTCATTACTGGAGTCTGATCTCATTGACTCCTCCTGAAGATGCTCCCCAAACTCCTCCTCTAGACTACTCCTAGATTCCTCTGTATATAAGAATCCCATCTCCTTTCCACGTGGTGTGAGAGCACCACAGAATAGCTTAGCACAGACTTGTTGTGTGTCCAGTACAGGCGAACTTCTAATAAACTTTACTTTTCTTTGGCTGAGAAGACTTGAGTAGAATTCTTTCCACAGGACCCAGCATGTTGGTATTTTGGGGTCTCAGGCAACCTTAACTCTCTTTGGGAAACCTCTTCAGTGGGACTGAGGCTATGTATTTTAACTAAGTTTTAATCTCGCTCCCCAAGAAACTGAGGTAGACTAGGAAAAAGGATGCCCTGGGGCATTGTGGGGAACTGTTAGTATGTTTTCTCTTGTTATGTACTTGAAGTAAACATTGCATCCCTTTGTAAAAACTACTTAATGTTAAGTGGTTAAATGATATGGAGGGGTGGGGCTCTAGTCACTAGTGCCTAACAGTACAAGTATGGGGAGTGAGGAACTAGAGTCAATGGCAGCAGAGAAAAAAGAAACATCTCCCAAACCCTCAGGGTGCCCTAGAACCCTGAGGAGCAGATGTTGCTGCCTGACTCTGAGAGAATGAACCAGAGCTCATCTACTACTCTTGCATTCAGAATATGATCTTGAACATAGTAGAGACTTAGTAAATATTGGTTTTTTTTTTCCTCTAAATTACCCTTTGGGCAGAAATCTGAGCAGAAGCGGTACATGGGAATCATGTAATCATTCCATGATACTTGTCATGTGGGACACTCTCTAGAATGGAGGCATAAATATGCCAAGAGACTTTCAAAACCCAGGCATGATAGATTTGTAAAACATTTATCATCTTTTATTCATTGCATACAGCTACTATTCATTCCAACAAACACTTGGTCAATTGGTAAGCTATTTTATCAATTGCTCCCTAAGGAGACTATTTTTTTTCTCTTTTTAAAAAAATACTATTTTATTTTTTCCAGTTACATGTAGGATTGGACACTGAAACCCAAGTTGGGAGTGGGGAATGGAGAAGAGATGCTCCACAACCCAAGGCACCATAGACAGGAAACTGAGACTAACAGGGCCCTAGACCCCTGTCACTCCCTAAGCACTGAAGCATGGGGTGAACCAAGGTCATGATGCAATTAGCACTGTTGAGGTTTAAGGGGCTAGGAGTGCTCAAGACTCCAAAATACCAACACACTGGGTCCTCCTGAATGAATTCTACTCAAGTCTTCTCTCAGCCAAAATAAAGCAAAGTTTATTAAAAATTTGCCATGAAGGGTAAACTCTTAAGGAACCTAGGTATTTGTGACTCTTGTATTGGACAAGTGGGCCAGAATAATCTGACACAGACCGAGTCTGTGTTGGATCCAACCTCAGCACCTTCATGTAGACAAGATGGATCTTATATACAAAAAGATTGTGGGAGGCATCTAAGGGTGGTCTAGAGGAGAGGTTTGAGGAGGGTCTTGAAGAGGAATGTAAGAAGGATCTTGACTACTGAGGTCAGACTCCAGGAATGGGATTAAGGGTGGGAAATAGCTGAAGGTTACCTGGAGATTATGGATAAGAGAAGGCTAGGCTAGTTTAAGGGTAACAGATTTGGGTATAGATATTTTGATAGGATCAAGGGTGAGAAGTAGGTAGACAATGGAGGGCTAGGCTAGGTTAATAGTAACAGAGATTTGGGCCTAGCTATAATGAAAGGCTTACAGCAAATCCCTCATCAAGTGGGAAGATTCAAGGAGGTTCCTAGAACCTGTACCCCATCAGCTCCAAGACCCAAACAGACCTCAACTAGTAGAAAAAGTGCTAAGCCCAGAAACTTTCTTTCTGTCAGACACAGAAACACTTTCCACCTGTTCAATTTCCAGTCCAATTAATTTGTTTGGCTTTTTAGTATTTGTCTAACTGTTGTCAGAGCCATGAATGACAAAAGGTTGTAGTCCAGAACAAAAAGGGATTTCTCATGGGATCTCTCATTAATCCTCCCTATTGTTCACTTGGCCAGAATTCTCTTGTACTCATTTCTCAAGAGACTGGCACAAATGACTTACCAAGTAGACAAGAAATTCATAGATAATGAGAGTATTATAACTCTAGTTCTCTGGGATGTGGAGAAGGAAAATCTGTGTCCCCTGACCACCTTTGATCTATGAAAAGATTATCATTGTTAAAAGTGAAATAAGGTAGCAATGTAAACAAAGTAAGTTTGAAAGCTTAGATGTATATTGACTAAAAAATGCAGCACCAGGTGGCAGGAAGAATGCAGGAGGCCTGGGGTCTAACCCTGGCTTTGCCACTTCACTTCTCCAATCCTCAGCTTCCTCATTTGCAGAAGGAGGATTTCCCCTGACATACCTCAAAAGGTGGCTCTAAATACAAGACAGGACGATATATGGCAATAGAATTTAAACTCCTCCAGGTCAGGAGCTGTTGGTGCTGCTTACTTTATTATATTATCTTTTTCTCCTAGAATCTGGCACAATTTGGGGACATATGGTAGGAACTTCAGGAATGTTTATTGGATTAGCCTGATTTGGATTGGTGTAGAGATTGATTTTTTTATCCGCCTAGCCTAGAACAGTGCCTCGCGTGGAGCAGGTCCTTAATAAATATTTATTTGATTAACTAGAAATGATAGTGTCAGAACTGGAAACCAGAGCTTTTTCTATTCTTGCCTCTGTGCAAATTTTCAGAATTCAGTTTTATTTTCCAATGGGAATAAGTACAATCTGTGCACAAGAAATAGCAGATGGCTGAAAGAATGGCATTCAAGATCCAGATACTAGAGCCCTAGGGGAGGTGGAGGCAGTCAGCCTTGACCCACTTAGACAATAGACCAAGGAAATGAGAACTCTTTGTCCACTGAGGCTGGCTGGCTGGCTGGAGTTTTCTTTCATTCAGATGGAGCTCTGCCTGTTCACTGGCAGGGACTTGTTGACATCAAATTCTTTAAAATCTCCAATCAGTAATATGATGAATATCAGAGCCAGTGGAGATTAATTATCCTGAGATGGCCGGTAGCCCAGTGAGTCTGCAGGCAGTTAGCTGGAGCATGTATAACTTCAGTTGGATCAGAACAGTGTTACAGGCATCTTGTTCAAATCTGTCCCTTAACTTTACAGGAGGGTCATCATCACCAACTCATCACCACCATCATCCTCCTCCTCCTCCTCCTCATCACCATCATCATCATCAGATATTTCAACCAGGCACTGAATGTACAAGAAAAAATAATAGATTCAGTTGTTCCCCTCTAGGGGAGACAAGACAGATACATGCAGAGATAAAGAACAAAACAGTGTAGTTATAAAATGAGTGACAGAGTGGGTACTATAAGTGGTCAGAGGAGGGAGGGATGACTGAGACAATCAGATCATCAGGAAAGACTCAGTACATCTCAAATCTTTTATTATTCTTATCATGGTTGTTACTACTATTACTGATAATAATTGATATTTCAATTACACTTTAAGATAAAAGAGCTTTATATGTATTCCCTCATTTAATCCTTACCCCCACCATTTGAGACTGAGGTATAAATCCAAGCATAAGTAGCTTTCCAGAGGACCTCTGCTGTGAACAGCTTTTCAAGGTTCTGATTACACAGTACAGTGAACACTCTATTCAATAACAAATCAGAGCAAAACATTCTCAGTAAATCAAGATACAGCATTCACAGTGTTACAACTGATCACAGAAAATCAAAATACAGCATTCACAACTTTTCACTAAAATGGCCACACAGTTTTCACCAGAGTGGTTACATGGTTTTGAACAAAGTACATTCATTTAGTCACTCAATCATTTTGTAACTCAAACCTTCAATCATCATTAAGGAGGATTGCCTCCTTAAGGGACACAAAATATAAAAGTCAAAGTACTCCACCCCTGGGTAGTACATTCATTTAGTCAATCACAGAGTCCTTAATTCAATCACAAGGTACAATCACAAATAAATTACAATTCCATCAGTTACTACTCAACAGAAAATAACACAATTCAGCAGACAGGGCCTCCAGCTGTGCGACCATTACATCCATACCTAGTTAGTTACCAGAGGGAAGCACCAACATCTGGGTTTTCAAAGCCAAAGGTATTCAACAGCTGCCCAGAGTCTCATCTGGCCAAATCACACAACTCCTCCCAGAGTGAATCCCAAAGCAAAACCTCACATCAGGGTCAGTCAGTACTCCGTATTCATGGAGAGGTCTTTTCATCTTGACTCAAGGCAAGCTTTCAGCTTTCATGGTTTCCCTTCCATGGTTCCATCTCCTACCTGAATTCACCAAACTGTCCCTTGGGTTCGAAGGCAGACAAGCTCCCAGCTCCTTGTCCAGCTCTCTGTGTAGTTCCTGTTCCACACTGAAACTCACAGTGTCCAGTCCACCTTAAATGTTTCACAATCTCTATTTCTGGGAAGTCAAGGCTTAACAAAGCCACAGACGAAGTACTGACACCACAGTCATACTTCCTCTGGCAGCTCTGGCTGGCCCTCAGAAGAAGCTCTGCTACCACAAGTTTCCAGGAAGTTCTGCCTTTCCTAGCTGGGGTTTTTCCTTATATACAGTATTGCTCCTCCATGTTCAGGCCCTTCCTGTCATGTCAGCAACAGGGGTTCCCTGTTCAGCCCCTTCCTGTTATGTCAGCAACAGGGGTTCATACTTTCTGTTTCTTTAACAGAGTTTTAATTTGAAACTAGGTGCTGAGTACCTCTTAGCTTAGCAATACAAAGGAATTTTTCAAATTCCATTACTATTACATGGGTATCCTTTTACAGATGAAGATATTTGGGATCAGAGAACCTTAATGACTTGTCCAAGATCACACATAAAGAAATGAAAGAATTAATTAATAAAAAAGGACTTTTTATGCACTTATTATCATATACCAGGCAAAGAGCTAATTGTTGAGAATAAAGATATTTTTAAAGTCAGTTCCTGCTCTCAAGTAATTTACATTTTAATGGAGGAAGATAAGGAAATAAGGGGACAAATGATCTTTGCATGGCATAACAGTATGGAGTGGATGGCTTGAAGATGAAGTAGAGGCATGTTTCTGGACAAGATAAAAATAAAACTCACCTTGTTGCAGCCCAGAGTGGTTTTGGGGATCAATCTAAGGTGAAAAATGGGGTGAGGTTGTGGTACCAAAGAGATTCTGAGATGGCCTAGTTGGATGACTGGATAGAATGTGAAATTGAAGCATGAGCTTGTGTCTAGGACCATGGTAATAGTGGACTAGAGTAGGCTAAGTGGGCTGCTTTGCACATCCTCAGTCAACCAATTATTTGGGTTGAACCCAACTCTAAAGATATGTGGATAAACTTAAATGGGGGTAATGGGAAAAGGAGCTGCTAAATAGTGCCCAGTTCTATACCCATAGCAAGCAAAAAAGGGTCCCCTATCATATCTTTCTGACCAGGTATTTACTCCCATTACTGTCCTTAGATGCAGAGTACTTCTGGTGCTTCCAGTGCTACTGCTAAATCCAAACCCCACAGCTGGTGCCACCTTGCCAAACTCAAAATAACCCCAACCTGAGAGTCACAGACCTCCCTTTCTGTCCTCTTAAACTATCCTGAGCTGGAAAAAATAAATTGCCGTGATTTTTTGTTTTTTCGATGTGTGGGGAGAAGGGAGGAGGTCATCTCATAATTTGATTTGATGCATTTTTAAAAAGTTATTTAGAAGATTGACCTGGGAGAACTCAGCAACAATGTTCACTTCATGCTCCCATCTTGCTTCTTGGAGTCCTTCCAACATTTTCCTGTCAGTGTTACGAATTGGTAGGTATGAAACAAAGCCTCAAAGTTTGTTTTTCATGTCACTAATCATTAGTGATTTGGAACATTTTTTAACATGGAAAAGGAATAAACATTTACATATCACTTACTATAACCAGATATCTATTATGTGTATCTTTTTAAAAATTTGTGTCAGATTACTAATTGTTTTCTTGTTTATGTTTGGTTATATTTTCTTAGTTCATAGTGGTGCATGGAATCCCCCCCAACAATTAAAACTTTACCATATATTTCTTCCTATTACTCATTTAGCTTTTCTTTTATGTATTTTGATGGAATGCCATTCAGTGAATATGTTAAGTAAATTATTTCACTGTCCACAGTAACTTTCATCATAATGTAGTTTCCCTGCTTTTCTTTTTTAATCACCTTTTTCTCAGATAGTAATGGTTACCTCTGTTTTTTTGAGTTCAGTTGAAGCAAAATAAATTTCCTTCTATCTCAAATCCTGCATTAGTCTTTACATGTTTCTCTTAAACAGCATAGTTTTGGATTCTGCTTTCTAGTCCATTCTTCCGTCTACTTCTATTTTATGTTTGAGACCATCCCATTTATATTTAAAGTCATTATTGTGATTGTATTTTCCTCTGTATTAATCTTTCATACTCTTTTTCTTCTCCTTCTCACTCGCCTCTACAAAGAAAAAGAGGGTCATGGAACAGAATCATGTTCTATCGTTGTTATCTATGCTTTGTGCAATTACTTTGCGTTATACTGTCCCTCTTCTCTTCCCTTCATTTAGACCAGTGGTTCTCAACCTTCCTGATGTTGTGACCCTTTAATACTCATATGTCGGTGTATCTGCATGTGGCTGGACCCACCTGGAGACTGATAGAGAAGCAATGTCTTGGTTCCTAAGACCATTGGAAATATGTGTTTTCCGATGGTCTTAGGTGACTCCTATGATCTCTGTGAAAGGGTCGTTTGACCCCCAAAGGGGTCATGACCTATAGGTTGAGAACCACTGTCCTACGCTCTCTGCTCCTTTATGGTGGTAGCTGCTATATCTTATGTAGTACTGACTATGGTACCTCATAACCTGAACTCTTCTTTTTTCTCCCTTGACTATTTACTATACTTTGTCTTTGACATGGAAGTTCTAGGCACTGACTTGTGAAAAGCTCTTAATTCTCCTTCCAAATTTTTATTCTCATAGTTCTCATTTCTTTTTTTAATTTTTCTTTCTCTCTCAACTCATTTATAATACCATTATAAAATCTTTTTTAAAATACTTTTTTAAAATTTTTTCTTAGAATTCTGATTGATCTTGCTTTTAAGCTTTTTTATAAACTTGTAAGTAGTTTGGAATTATTCTATTCTTTTGAGTTTGCATCTTGGGAATTTCTGCCTTCATAAAAATTCTAATCTTTTTTTTCAGTTGTCATTCTTCCAACCTTACTTCCTAGATTGTGACTTTATGTTAGGAATAGGTTCTGCATACCTCTAGTGAGACTGTCAATATCTTGTGTGATGCTGGCTAGGGTGCTAGCACTATGTTCTTTGGATTTTGAAAGCTGTTTCCCTCATTGATCATGGGGTGATTTGATTTATATATCTCAGTCTTTTGACAACTCTTATGCAGTCAGATCAAGAGCACAATCTGATCACTAACCTTCTAGACTTTTCAGACTCCAGATTCTCATTTGTGTCTAGGCAACACAGCTATAGATTTGGCTGGGGGAGGGAGGGGTCCAATGGACAGAAATTGTTCCATGCCACTGTCAGCTATCTGAAAGGCTAAGAAATTTCAAAGTGACTAGACTGCTGAACTAAATTCCTAATCTGTTCCAGTAATGCTGCAATTTTAGTCCTGTTCTGAACCCTACAAAGAATCTAGAATGTGCCCTGGGAGACCTCAGCCTTCTGCTTCAGTACTTTTCAGAGTTCTGGAGGCTATTTGGAACTTTGGGAACTGAATTCTTGATTTGTATCCTCCAGGAGATCTTGTGCTGCTTGCTGACCTGGGCCTGGGTAAGAACCATTCATGTCTCTTCAATCCATGCTGATAGCCTACCTCTGTTCTTGGTCTATGGTTGAGCCACTCATCTGCTCTGGGAAACCGTGCCACATTATTTGGAAACCTGGGGGGTGAGTCCATGATCCTGGACTACCTCTTTTCCATAGTTCCTGCTCTGTTTACTTGCTTTTGAGTTTGAATCAGTGATTTGGGGCCATAAAAATGACCTGCTATGGTTTTTTTCCCCTCTGAGATTTCCTGATCTCTACTCAGTTTGGCCGTGTTCTTAGATTTCTGTATAGTTGTGGGCAGAGTTGGATTGTATTGCTCTCTCCTACTCTGCCATTTTGGTTTTTTGCTTCTTAATCGAATCTTGGTCTGCTTCCAGATGCATCTAGGACATGGGAAGAGGTAATCCTTTTATAATCAGTACTCAAATCAAGAACATTGTGTTCAGTTCTGGGCATCACAGTTTAGAAAGGCCCTTTACCAACTAGACAGCATAAAGAGGATGCAGATATTTGAAAAGCAGAGGAATAAATGAATGTTTAAAATATTTATTGTGTACTTACTATGTGCTTGACCCTATTATGTACTAGAGGTATAGATGCCAAAATGGGGGACACTAGTGCAACTATGGAATCTTGGCTTAACTTGCTCAGTCCCTTAATACTAACTAGAGCCAAGACACTGTAAAGAACACCTGAAATAATCAGAATGAACTTGCCCCTCCTTCAGTAGAGTCTTTTGGGAGCCAACTGAGGACCCTCTGGTTAAGGAAAACATAAAACAGTTTTAGGACTATTGCATGTATGCTCTAATCTTTTCTCTGAGGGCCAGTTCTGCTACATTTCATTACACCATTCTATGGTGAACCCCTGTGGGGGTCTGCTAGTTCAACAAAAACAACCACAATTACCACTTACATAGTGCTTACTATGTTCCAGACACTGAGCTAAGTGTGTTACAAATATACTGTCTTATTTGATCTTTCACAACAAGCCTCTGAGGTAGGTGCTGTTAAATAATTTGCCAGAATCACACAGCTAGTAAAAACTGAGGTAAGATGTGAGTTCAGTCCTAACTCCAGGCCCAGCACTCTATCCACTGTGACAATTAGCATCTTAAGCCCCCATCAACTGTGTTCATCTGCTTACCATCTCAAGGTGGAGAGAGGGCAAGGAAGGAGGGATAGAATTTGGAACTCAAAATTTTAAACAAAAATGTTTAAAAATAAGAGAAAAGAAAAGAAGAAGGCCTTAGACTCTATCTGATAGAGGTTGTACATGTGCAATTATGTAAATTTTAGTCACTTTCATATTAGTCACTTGGTATGAAAAAACTCAAAAAAAAAAAAGAAAAAAATTAAAGTGAAAAACAACATGTTTCACTTCATATTCAGCAAATATCATTTTTTTTCTCTGGAGGCAGATAGTATGCTGCACCATGAGTCCTTTGGAATTGTCCTGGATCATTGCATTGTGGAAAAAAGTTAAGTCATTCACAGTTCTTCATCAAATAATATTACTTTTGCTATGCACAGTGTTCCCCAGATTGTGTTAACTTTATTATGCATCAGTTCACATGAGTCTTTCCAGGTTTTTCTGAAATCATCTTGCTTATCATTTCTTATATAGAACAATAATATTCCGTCATAAGCATATACCATAACTTGTTTAGCCATTCCCCAACTTATGGGCATTCCTTTGATTTCAAATTCTTAGCTATCCCTAAAAGAGCTGCTATAAATTTTTTTGAAAAAAAATGGTCTTTTTTTCTTTTCTTTCTTTTTCTTTTTTGGATCTCTTTGGAGTATAGAAGTGGTATTGCTAGAACAAAGGGTATTCACAGTTCTATAGCCCCATTGGCTTAGTTTCAAATTGTTCTCCAGAATGACTGGAACAGTGCACAATTATGTTTGTAGATATTCATTCATTTCATTTAGATTGTCAAATTTATTGGCATGTAATTGGACAAAATAGCTCCTAACATTGTCTTAATATCCTCTTTGTTGGTGGCAAATTCAACCATTTCATTTTTTTATACTAATAATTTGGTTCTCTTCTTTGATTTTTTAAAATCAAATTAACCCATGTATTTCTTTCTATTTTGATAGCGTTTTTCCCTCCATAAAACCAGCTCCTAGTTGTTGTTGCTAATTTAATAGTTTTCTTGCTTTCAATTTGGTTAATTTCTCCTTTGATTTTCTGGATTTCCAATTTAGTCTTTAATAGGGGATTTTTAATTTGTTCTCTTTATTTGCATGACCAATTTATTGATAACTTTTTTTCTATTTTATTCCTGTAAGTAGCAAGAGATATAATTTTCCCCTAATTATTACTTTGCTTGTGACTCATATATTTTGGTATGTTGTTGCACTGTTGTCATTATCTTTGATGAAAATATTGATTATTTCTATGATTTGTTCTTTGGCCCACATATTTTTAAGATTAGATTATTTAGTTTCCAATAAATTCTTAATCCATCTTCCCATTGTCCATTATTGAATATAATTTTTATGCATTATTATCTGAAAAGAATGTGTTTATTAGTTCTCCTTTTCTTCATTTTTTGTGAGATTATTATGTCCCAACGTGGTCAATTTTTGTATAGGTGCCTTGTATTGCTGATAAAAATGTATAGTCCTTGGGGGCAGAGCCAAGATGGCAGCATAGCAGCAGCAACATATCGCAGCTCTCACATAGCCACCCCAAAATATCCATAAAACAGGACTCTAAACCAATCCTAGAACTCCAAAACACACACAAAGATACTTCCCACTAAAGTCAGCTCTGCTATGAGGAACCATATCAGCACTGCAAACCTAAACCGGCCTGGCCTGAAGCTACAGCTGTGCCTCAGGGGCGGCTGGATGGGAGGAGTGGAGGAGCCTCTTAAGTGAGCAGATTAGCGGTAGCTGCGACCAGCTCAGTGGGACTTGTGAATCTGGGAGGGGAGCAGTCCAGCTGGAAGGCCTTCAGAGCAGAAAAGCGAAAGGCAGAGGTTTTGCACCTGCCTCCGTGTTGCAGCTCCCCGCCCGTGGCCTGCAGACAGCAGGGGGACTAAGCGATTTTTCTGAGGCCAGTGCTCTCGTGTTGAGCAGCCTGGATCCAGATTGCCATCTTGGGCCTCGATCTTGGAGTCTTCATTACCCACTTTGCCGGAAGTAAATAGGAAGAGTCCCAGCTTCTTCCTGAGAGCTACGGCAGCCGGGAGGACCCCAGCGATTTGGGACAGAGCTTTCCCTTCTGGAAGCAGAGCCCCACAGAGATTTAAAAAAAAATCATGGACTGAACAACCATGAGTAAGAATAAGCATAAGAAGCAAAGTAAGAACAGCTCCCAAACCCTAGATTCCTTCTTTGGGGAAAAGAAAGATCATGGGATAGAGAGGGAGGAGGAGAGTGCAGCCAGGGCGCCCCCACCAGGGGCCTCCAATAAACATGAAGAATGCCTTAAAGCTAGAGATGAGCTGAAGAAGGATTTTGAAAACCAAATAAGGGAAGTGGAAGAAAAATTGGGAAGAGAAATAAGAATGTTGCAGGAAAATCATGAAAAGAGAGTCAGCAGTATG
>CM053582.1:374966423-374990138 GCA_028627135.1 Pseudochirops cupreus | reverse complement strand
ATATATATATATATGAATATATAGGAATGTTATAGCCAAATTCCACAGTTCCCAAGTCAAGGAGAATATATTACAAGCCGTCAGGAAGAAATAATTTGAGTATTGTGGAAATACAATCAGGATAACCCAAGATCTATCAGCTTCTATATTAAGGTTTGAAGGGCTTGGGATATGATATTCCACAGGTCAAAGGAGCTAGGATTAAAACCGAGAATCACCTACCCAGAAAAATTGAGTATAGATTCAGGGGAAAACATGGACATTCACTGAAATAGAGGACTTTCAAGCATTCTTGATGAAAAGACCATAGCTGAACAGAAAATTTGACTTTCAAATACAAGAAGCAAGAGAAGCATGAAAAAGTAAATAAGAAAGAGAAATCAAAAGGAACTTATTAAAATTGAACTCTTTATATTCCTACGTGGAAAGACAATATTTGTAACTCATGAGACTTTTCTCAGTATTAGGATGGTTGAAGGGACCATCTCTCTCTCTCTCTCTCTCTCTCTCTCTCTCTCTCTCTCTCTCTCTCTCTCTCCATCTCCATCTCCATTTTCATCTACATCTACATCTATATCATCTTTATCTATATCTATAATTACATCTATATCTATATATACTCCCACATATATATAGGTATATACATATATATGTATGTATAGGTCAGCATATGTATGTATATGTGTGTGTACATGTATACATAGAGGGTGCAGGGTCTGTTGAATATGATGTGATGACATCTTAAAAATAAAATTAAGAGGTGACAGAGGAATATATTGGGAAAACGAGAATGGGAGAGAGAGAATAGGGTAAATTATCTCATATAAGAGAGGCAAGAGAAAATTGTTACAATGGAGGAGAAGAGCAGAGAGGTGAAAGGGAATGACTCAACCTTATTCTCATTCGACTTGACTTAAAGAGGGAATAGCATGTATACTCATTTGGATATCTTAGGAAAATAGGGGTGAAAGGGGATAAGAGGACAGGATGATAGAAGGGAGGGCAGATTGGGGGAGAGGGTAGTCAGAAGCAAACAGTTTTGAAAAGGGAGTTAATCTTTCTCAATATGACTTCTATGGAAATGTTTTACATAACTAAACATGTATAACCTATATTGAATTGTTTGTCTTCCCGGCAGATGTGGGTGAGGAGGGAAGATGGGAGAGAATCTGGAAGTCAAAGTTTTGAAAACAAATATTAAAAAAATTAGTTTTACATGCAACTGGGAAGTCAGATATATAGGCAATGAGGTATATTCTTGCCCTACAAGAAAGGAAGGGAGAAGGGAGTAAGGAGGAGAATGCTAGGGGGATATAAGAGAAGGCAGACTGGGGAAAGGGGTATTCTCTATGCTTGCCATCTTGGGGTGGGAGGTAGGAGACAGATGGGGAGAAAATTTGTAACTCAAAATCTTGTGGAAATGAATGTTGAAAACTAAAAATAAATTAATAAAATTTAAAAATTAGTTACATTTGAACAACCTTAAAAAAATTATTCTGGGGGGAGGAGAAGAAAGGGGAGAAAATTTGAAACTCAAGGGACTGTTAAACTGAATTTTATAAACTAAAAGTAAACAAATTAATAAAGACAAATTTTTTTTAAAAATCATTCTTTTAAATATTGTTTCCTTTTAGTTTTATGTCTTGGGGGAAACACTGGCTACTGTGCCTTTATTAAGGTTTTGTTCTCTAAGAACAATAAATAAACTCAAACTTTACTGGACAGAACTCGAAGTTTCATGATACATTGTGGCAGAACCATCTCAAAGAATTCAGTCAGACCACCTCTTATCCAAGTATAGGCATTTATAGAGATTGATACCTCTCATGAAGTGGGTTAAATTCCAGGAGGAACCAGCAACTTCAGAGAAAGCAAGATGGATTTTTATATGGTAAAGATGCAATTACATAACAGAAATTATGAATATTGAAAAGGCAAGAGGAATGTGTTAAGGGATTAGGTAATGGGGTAGGGTTTCCTTCTATGGTTCAGTGGTCAAACATCATGGCCATGCTGCCCTTCAATTGGCTGTCTATTGTGTGGTCAAGATGAATGGTGAGGTATTATGGTCCTCTCTCAGGCTAAGTGGATGATGTAATTGTGGTTAAGTACCAGAACACACCTGTCCAAATATGTGAACTGGATGTAGGGGTAGTGGTTGCAGTGGGTCTGGGGGCCTATGGTGTGGTTAAAACCAGATGATGTGATTAAATTAGAACATTTCTGCAGTTCAGTGGTGCCCATAAAGAAGTTAGAATATTGGGGCTTTGGCAGCTTTATTAGGATTCCATCAGAACCATCTCCTGGCATTTCCTATCATTAAAGTGACTTGAAAAAGCTCTCACTCTTTCTGCCTTATTTCCTCTTTTTAATTGACTTTGGAACCTTGCGAGGGCAGAGAAAGCGAGAAGTCTTTAAGTGGTACAAATGTAATCATTTCCCAAAGGCCTTTGGGAAGATCCACATGCTTATTCTTTGCTTCTCATGCTATGACTCTGTGTTGTAATGAGCTTAAGCAGGAAGTAATGAAAAGCTGCCTTTGTGTCCAACTAAGACCCACAGGATGTCTAGTAGTGAGTGGGTTTCTTCCAGTTGTCTGCAGAACTTCTCCAACCACAGTCAAACATATTTAACCAAACTAGCTCCTTGCCAACAGCTATTCATTGGTGACTCACAGTGACCAGGGACAGAAATAGTTTTAAAATGTTTCAGAAAGTGAAATGCCTTGTGTATAATTTCATAGATTGCCTTTCTTTTCTGTATACTCTTTGGAGTACCAATCCTCTTATTCATTTGAAAGTTTCTTCTGATTCTCTGTAGACGGATCTCTCTAAACTTCACCAACTAATCCCAAACTCCTTCTGGGCTCCATTTTCCCAAACACATACAACTAAGAGTCACAAGCTGGGTCCTCTGGGGAATGACTACCCAAAGTTCAATGCACTATGTGACTCCAAACTCCTAAATTTGTAACTATAAACCTCTAGAGGGAGGACATTCTTAGTTCAAAGCAAAGACATTAATTTAATATAGCACTAACTAATCTCCATATTTTTTTTCTCCATAATCACTTTATTCTTCCACTAGCACACACAGTGTCAGTAGGAAGAGTAGATTCCTCCCCCCCCTCCTTTCCCCTCCCTTCCCTTCCTCTCCCCTCTCCTCCCCTTCCCTTTCCTTCAACTAAAGGTTTTAATTTACAGAGAAATTATAACTTTAAAACATTTATTTATCACAAATTAATTTTTTTCAAATTCCATTTGATATAATCTTTAAATGATTTTTAGTTCTTTGATTTCATCAGTAGCCATAAAGGGTAAGTTCTTTTCAAGTTCTCTCTGGTATAAGGTAGCTAAATAATTACTTTGTTTTTATTATAGGGCTATATGTGGCCATCTTGGGCATTGCTGTGTTGATAAGGATTGTTGCCACATAATTGAAGGTGTCTTTTGCTGGTTTTAACATAAAGGGAAAAAAAAATTCATTGTGTTTGCCTCGTTTCCCAAACCACATTTCAGGTAAGAATGTCTTGGATGACCATGTACTTCATAATTTGCATGTGATCTTTTAAAATATTCAATAAGAGTCTAGATTAAAATTTAGACGATAGTAAACAATATAACCATTCTTATTACTACCACAAGAGCAACTTACAAATTTTAAAAATTCAGTTAAAGAAAACTTTTAATTATAGTCACTTAAAATTTCATTGTTAACATGAACCATTAACAAATTACAGTGTTTTAATTTCTTTTTTTTTTTGACAAAGATTTCTCGGGTTTCACTAGAAATAGCTTTCATTTAAACATTGTCACTATGAGAAGGGGTTCTTAACCTTGGAGGCCATGAAATGTATTGTATTTTGTTACTTTTTTGTGGAATACCTCTAATAATATGAAATTTTATTTCAATTCCATTTCCTACATTTGCATTCAAAGCATCAGTTTGATGAATACATAATGGCGCATATATGTTTATACAGTATCGCATGTAAAATGGCTCTGGTGATTTTTGTAAATAAGTCAAAACTGTATTGTAATAGTTGAATGGGAGGAGAGGGACTAATACTGCCCTAGGCTACATTAATAAAAGTATAGGATCTGGGTAAGGAAGATAATAGTAGCATCATACTGTTCTTAACCTTGGTCAAACCACATGTGTTCAATTCTGGGCAGCAGAGTCTAGTCTATGTGTTGGCAAATTGGACCAAATCTAGGTAGGATGACAAGGATGTTAAAGGAACAGGATTTTTAAAAGAAATTAGGGTTAGGACTAGGAATACTTAGATGAACTTTATTTGTTCTTATTAACTGACCAATCTATAAGGCTTGCCTTTACATTAACTTATTTTTTAACATGTTTTGAATTTTTAAACTATTTCAAAGAGAAAAGAAATACTGTACATGGAAACCATGTACATTCCTACATGGATAACTAGATTTTTCTTTGGATACTAAACTCCAAAAAGTCAGATATATTAAGTGTTTTATAAATGTAAAGTGTGACCTTAATATAAAATCATTACTATTCCCTATATGTCCCATTTAGAAATTATCCACGTTACTTATTATCATTAAAATTTGTTCCTTTCTTTTCCTGTTCTTTTTTTTTCTTTTCTCCAACATTTTTCATGGGGGAAGTGAGGGTAACAGCACCGTATAACAAAAAGGATAGGAAATCAAAAGAATTAGGTTCAAGTCTCAACTCTACTGCTTACTAAATCTGCCACTTTTTTCATGTAACTTAAACTTTCTAAGAATGTTTTCCAATTTGTAAAGAGCAAAAATATACATCAACATGGAGCTTTAGCTCTAATTTCTATTTGATCCTTAATACAACATTGAAATTAACAATCCCATAATAGAATGCTTTAGATTATTGATAATAAATGTAAAACGTAACAGCCCCAAGGTTTCCCTTCTCTTCTTTAAAGTTGGCAAAGATGACAGAAAATGGAAATGATAAATGATGTAGAGGTTTTGAGAAACTAGGTTTTGAGAAACTACTGCATTCTAGTGGAACTGTGAATCAGTAAGAACATTTTTGAAAGCAATTTGGAATTATGAAAATAAAATTCCTAAAATGGCCATAACATTTGACCCAGAGATTCCAGAGATTGAAAGGTTTATAATCCTGAGAAGCCACTGATAAGAAGAAAGTGCCAATAAACATAAAAAATATTCATAGCACTACTTTTTGTGATAGAAAAAAAGTGGGGAAAAGAAATGTTCATTGATTATGGACATGGTTACACAAATGGTGGCATATGGATTGATAGAATGATTACTGTACTGTTAAGAAATGATGAATACAGACACCAAAAGACCTACACAAACTGATATAAAATGAAGTAAGCAAACCCAAGAAAATTTATACACACACACACAATTTTGATTACAGAAATGTAAATGGAAAGAAAATCCATAAAAAAATCAAAAGTGAATGTTGCAAAATTAAATAGAACTAGCATGTCCTGAAAGAAGAGTTACGAGAAAAAACTCCTACCCCACCCCTTTGTAGAGGTGGGAAGCCCACAAAGTTGTACATTGAAAAAATCTCTCTGAGATTGAGCTATTCCATAATGACTTCTTTGGATTGTAGGTTGAGTCATGCCTCTTTCATAAACTGAGCAGATCACAACTTTCTAAGAAGAATATAATGGTTGATAATAAAATCCATCCATTTATTTGTGCTTAGGGGAAAGACTTCACAGTTTGGACTATTTATGGAGTTATTGAAGAAAAAGAAAAGATTCAATAAAAAATTAGAGTCTTAAGCTAAAAGTGCTCAAAGCAAGAATGATTATTTGGTGGAACATGGTACTGAAGTCAGGAACCTGAATGATTGATGAGAATTGAATAAACCTTTTATATTTGTCCTCTTCTTATAAGAGTAACATAAGACAGCTTTAGTGATTATTTATTTATACACAAAAATGATTCAAGGAAAATTCAGGTGATTCTTAAGAATTCTCCCTCAAGGAGAAAAAAGCATGCAAAATAAATATACTTCAATAAAACTGATGAATGACTTTACAAGTGTATATCAGTAAAAAATAAGGCACAAAGAATAACATTTAGCATAATCTTATTTTTTCAGAGAAAAACTCATTCTTTATTCCATTTCCTGCAGCCACTACCTCTGTATCCCATCTGATGGATCTGATGGAACAGGCATGTGAAAGGAAGAAGGTCTGGGTTAGAGACAGGTTACTCTTGGTCTCTCCCTGATTATGCTGTGAAATTTTTTGTCTTAACCTGATCTATGATGTTATTGGTGTAGGGAATACCTGGTGAGGAAACTTCCTCTACTAGTGCACACTGAAGAATACTCTATGACTTAAAGTTTTATTAAAGTGCAATAAGGTAAGAAATGATATAAACAATGGGGCAAAGCTAGTAAGTGGCAGTAGTGAGACTTGAATCTAAGTCTTCCTGATTCTGAGGCCAATTCTCTCTGCCTTTCACATCGGGTCAATTTCTATTATAATTGTTCAGTTATTTTTCAGACATGACTGACCCTTTTGACCCCTTTGGTGTTTTCTGAGGAAAGATATTGGAGTTCTTTGTCATTTTCTTCTCCAGCTCATTTTATAGATGAGGAAGCTGAGGCAAACAGGATTAAGTAACTTGCCCAGGGTCACACAGCTAGTAAGTGTCCAAGGCTGTATTTGAATTGACAAAGATGAGTCTTCCTGATTCCAGGCCTGGCACTGTTTCCAATGTGCTGTCTAGTTAAAAAAAATGCAGAGTATTAATCCCTTCTCTAATAGTGTTCTTTCTGGCTTTACCTAAGCAGCTAGGTGTCACAACAGATAGAGAGCTAGACCTGAATTTAGGGAAGATCTGAATTCCAACGTGGCTTCAGACACTTTTTAGCTGTGTTAGCCTTTGCAAGTCACTTAATGTTTCCTAGTTTCAGTTTCATAGTCTAAAAAGGAGATAATAATGGCACCAATCTCTCAGGGCTGTTGTGAGAGGCATGTGAGATAGCATATATCATGTACTTAATTCATAAAAACTTTAAACCTTAAAGTACTACATAAATGCTACCTACTGTTATTGTTATTAATAAAAAATATTTTTTCCCAATACTTAGAGGTATGTTTGTTTTGAAAGTGACGGAATTGCGGCAAGAGCACAACTGCCTCATATTATAGATTATGGGTCTCTTGGATACTAGATCATCTGGTCAGTCAGTCATTCAAAAGGTAGCAAAAGGAGATAGATAATGAAATGACACAGGAGATGAAAGAGATAGGGCAGTACATTGGACCAAACATGTCTTCTGGTCATACCTTTTCCTGTCTGACTTAGGCTAATAGCAATCAATATGGATTCAAGTATCACATCAGGCTCTGATGATGGTCCCCTCCCTCTTTATCCCCTACACATTTTCTTGTGCTTAAAATAACTAGAACTGCTTGAAAGAACCAATTATTAATTTTAGTATGAGCATTTCCACTTCAGAAAAATCACAAATCATAGCAGGATTGTTTTCATTGTCTAGACTTACGAAAAGAATGAGAAAAAAAATGTTGATGATTCTTCAGATTTAACTTAAAAGTGTACCATGTATACATTCCTCCCCATCCCTCCTCAAAAGTTATTAAGCATTTGCTAGAGCATGATTTGCCCCCAATATCTTCCTACATTTGCCATTCCCTTTCTTCTTAACATAGTGCTTGGAACTAGTGCTTAATAAAGGTCTATTGATGAATTGGTATGACCCTTAGTGTCCTAAGCTGAAAAATTGGGCTAATAATGCTTTTACCACATGTTGTAGAGCCATAATTACTGATTTTTGCTCTAGGGCAAAAGAAATGACTTATACCCATAAGACAAATTCTATTTTTGATGAGCATTTCACTCATTTTTTTCTAGCTCTATTGGGGTGGAGTACACACTACATCTGCAAGAATTGAGTTCTTATGTCCTGCTACCCAGATGCTGATTCCATAAGACTGCATTGGCAAGGGGAGGTAAGATCAGTGATGAGAGGAACAAGGCCAAAGAAGATCATAAGAGCTTGCCTAGGCCATAGCAAATGGGAAAGGTAATGACACCAACTAGCTTTTAGTTAAAAAAAAAATCTTGCTAATTTGGTCATAACATCAGTTGGGATCTAATGTGCTGTCAGTATATTTTGGCACCCTGGATCAAAGCCCTGAGCACCTGGACTTAGTTACAGTTCTGCCTATATCACTGGGCTGGAAAAAAGAACTGTGTGAATGTGAGTTATTATTCAACTGAAGATGCTGAATATATAGAAAACCAATATAACTGATGGTCCAAAAGATCCATCCTCGTATATTCTTGGAACAAAATTCTGATTTATAACTTTGAAGAGACAGTTAATGAACTTACCTCTCTTGAGATTTCAGAAATTAATCTCAGGAAATTCTTAATGAGATCTGGTTGAACACTTTCCTGATAAGCCTTCTAGATCTATTAGGGTCAATTCATTGAGAAAAAAGAAGGAGTCCAGTTATTCACAGAGGCAGCACAATATACACCAATAAAAAGGGTGCTGGAATAGATTCTGAGCCCCTTTGTGGTGAAGCAGGCAAAGGCCAATACCCAGATCCCTCACACACCTCAGCCTAGCTAGAGGATCCAGCTCTTATGTGCTTTAGGGTAGCTCTGGGCCATCAGACAACTTCTAGTAACCAGACCACCATGTGTTTCAGTGTCTCCTAGGGAAAAGCAGAAACACTCACCAGCCTCAAAACACACCAGGCACCACCAATAGGACCTGATTTAGCACCAGGTAAGCTGCCAGACTCCTACATGCTCCAGAAGTGCCAGCTACCCCCTCACAAAACCCCATCAGCATAGGACCAGACATGAAGATTCCTCATGGGCCTCAGGGCAACATGAGTGCAGCACCAGGTAAATAGCCAGGGCCTGCAGCCCCTGGCATAAGAAGTCTGAGATAGTACCCCTTCTACCTTGGGAGCAGAGCTCAAATTTAAAAGAAGGGAAGAAGGGCAAAAAGGGTGAGTAAAAAACAATAAAAAAAACTAATCTGACTATCAAAAGTTATTATGGTGACAGAGAAGACCAAGACACAAACTCAGAAGAGGACAACAATGTCAAACAGCTATGTGTAAAACCCCAAAGAAAATTAGGAAGTGGTCTCAAGCCCAGAAGGAACTCATGGAAGAGCTCAAAAAGGAGTTAAATATCATATAAGAGAGAGAGGTAGAAGAAAAATTGGAGAAAGAAATGAGAGTAATGCAAGGGAATTAAGGGGGAAAAAAGAGTCACCAGCTTGGAAAAAGAAAACAGCTACTTAAAAAGTAGCATTGGCCAAATGGAAAAGGAAATTTGAAAATGTACTGAAGAAAACAACTCCTTAAAAAGTACAACTTGTGGGGGGGGGGAGTGAGCAGAACCAAGATGGACTAGTGAAAGCAGGAACTCATCTGAACTCTTCTGAATTCCTTCAATAACCTCTAAAAAGTGAATCTAAATGGATTTTAGAGTGGAAGAATCCATTGGGAGATGGAGCATGGCAGATTTTTAGTCCAGGAAGGTGCACATGTGGGACTAGGCAGGGGAAGTGTGGAGTGAGGGGGCTATCCCAGCACAGACCCAAGACCTGATCAGAGCAGAACCAGAGTGATCCCAGATGAGCTGATTCACCCACTCATTGGTGGTGTGATTCCCAGACCTCTCATTGCAGGACTATAGTCAGGATTGCACAGGACCTAGCAGCTTCTACATTATAAGACTGGAATATGATATTTTGTAAAGCAAGGATCAACTATCCAGCAAAACTGAGCATAATCATTCAGACAAGGAGACAGTAATTCTGTGAAATAAGGGACTTCCAGACCTTCCTGAGAAAAAGCCAGAGTTCAATGGAAAATTCAATCTCCAAATACAAGATTCAAGAAAAACATAAAAAGGTAACAGGGAAAACACACACACACACACACACACACACACACACACACACCCCGTGTTATTCAATTAGAGCAAACTGTTTACATCCATATATGGGAAGCTGATACTTGTCAATGTTGAGAATTGTATAATAATCATGTCATGTTAAAAGAATTCTACATATAGATGGAGTGCATACAAACTAACCAAAGTGATGATAAAAAACCCAACTAAGGGGTACAAAGGAACTGTAATGGGAGAAAAGGAAAGGAGGAGGCAGAAAAGAGTAAATTATGCCACATGAAGAGACATAAAAACATATTATATAGAAGGAAAGAAGGGAGGGAGATAAACATTTTATGAGCTTTACTCTCATCAATTTTGGATCAAGGAGGAAATAACATAGTTAAGTATAGGATTCTAACATGAAAAGACACAAAAATATTATAATAGAAGGAAAGAAGGGAGGGAGAGGAGCACTGTATAAGATTTACTATCATTGGTTTTTGTTCAAGGAGGGAATGTTTCATAACATGCTTCATAATGTATAAAAATCTATTGCTCCCTACAGGAACTAGGAGGGGAAAGGGGAAAGAAAAAGGGGAGAGAGGTTAGAAGGGAGGAAAGAAGTTGTAAGAGGAAAGAGTAGGAAAAGGGAGAGGGGCTAATAGGGAGGGAATACTGAGGGAGGAAGTGATCAAAAGGAAAACTACTAGGGAGGTGAAAGGAGAAGGGAGAAATAAAAACATAAACGGGGAGGGAATAGGATGGAGGGAAAGACACAGATAGTAATCATAACTGTGAATGTGAACAGGATGAAATCTTCCATAAAATGGAGGTGGATAGCAGAATGGATTAAAAACCATAATCCTACAATATGCTGGGTCTAAAAGAAATACATTTCAAACAAAGGGACACACATAGGTAAAGGTAAAAGGCTGGAGTAGAACATATGCTTCAGCAAAAGAAAAACAAAGCAGGGGTAGCACTCCTTATATCAGATATAGCAAAAGCAAAAATAGATCAAATTAAAAGAGATAAGGAAGGAAACCATATCCTGTTAAAAGGCACCATTGACAATGAAACAATATTATTATTAAACATATATGTACCAAGCAGAATAGCATTCAAATTCCTAGAGGAGAACTTATGAAACTTTTCTCAGTATGAGAATAGTTGAAGGGAATATAAATGTATATATCTATCTATCTATCTATCTATATATGTATATGTATGCATACACATATGTCTATAAAGGAGTGTATATATGCATATGACACTTATGTGAGCGTGAGTATATATGTGTACAGGTATACATAGACAGAGGGCACAGGATCAATTGAATAGGTAGGGATGATATTTGAAAAGGTGAAATTGAGAGGTGGTAGGGAGAGACAGAATGGGGTTAATTATTTCATATAGAAGAGGCAAGGGATAACTGTTAACAATGGAGGGGAAGAACAGGAAGGCAAAAGAGAGTAGGTCAATCTTACTGTCATTGAATTTGGCTTAGGGAGGGAGTCACATACACTCTAAAATGGGTATCTTGCCCTACAGGAGAGTAGGGGGGAAAGGGATGAGAGGAGGGATGATGGAGGGGAGGGCAGATTGAGGGGGAGAGTTGTAAAAAGCATGCACTTTTGTAAAGGGACAGGGACAAAGTAGAGAATAGAACAAGAGGGGAGTGGGATAGGATGGAGGGAAACATAGTCAGCCTTTCACAATATATCTATTGTGGAGATGTTTTGGGTAACTACATATATATGGCCTGTATTGAATTGATTGTCTTCCCAGTGGGGGTGAGTGACAAGTGAGGAAGAGAAAGTATCTAGAATTTAAAGTTTTAGAATCAAATGTTTAAAAAATACATATACATTATTATTATTATTATTATTATTATTATTATTGTTATTATTATCTACATGCAACTGGGAAATAAAATATACAGACACTGGGGTAGGGAGATCCATGTTGCCCCACCAGAAATAAGAGGGGTGATGGGGGAGGATATAGGAGAGAGCAGATTGGGGGATTGGGTATACAGTGGGATTGGTGGGTAGGGGAAAGACAGGGAGAATATTTATAATTCAAAATCTTGTGGAAATGAATGATGTAAACTAAAAATAAACAAAGATTAATTTAAAAAAACTGCGCCATTAATAGGACTCCTAGAAGGAATATAAAGAGACAGAGGGTATGCTTATAAGGTAAAAATGAGGGAACTACATAAAAATAATTAAGAGATGAGAAAAAGGAGTGTATTACTTTCAGAAGAAAGACAGAGTTAGAATGGGATAAATTATTTCATATAATGAGGCATGAAAGACCAATTATAGTAGGGGGGGAGAGGGTGAGTGATGGGCATCACTTAAACATCAGCATTGGCTCAAAGAGGGAGTAATATACATAGTCAATTGAAAATAGAAATCTACCTTACCTGACAGTGAAGTAGGAGGTGAATAGACTAAGTAAAGGCAGTGGTGGTGGTGGGGTGACTAACAACTGGGAGGGAAGATCAGGAGAGGTGGTAGATGGAAGCAAAACACTAATGAAGAGGGAAAGGATGAAAGGAGAGAAAATGCAAAGAGGATGAAATATAGGATGGAGAGAAATACATAGTGAATGTGAATGAGATGAACTCTCCCATTAAGTGGAAGCAGATAGCAGAGTGGATCGAAAACCAGAATCCTACAACATGTTGTTCACAAGATACACACTTGAAGTGGAAAGACACACAGAGTGAAGGTAATGTTCTGGAAACAAAGGAAAGTAGCCAATTAATACCAGAGAGCAAACCATATCATAAAGCAGTAATCATCAAAACTATCTGGTACTGACTAAGAAACAGGCTGGAGAATGGACTAGGTATCCAAGATAGAGTAGTCAATGACCATCGTGTTTGACAAACCCCTGCCTTTGGAACACAAACTCTATTTGACAAAAACTGCTGGGAAAATTGGAAAATAATAGGACACAAACAAGGTATAATCCAATATCTCATACCCATCATATAGACATAAAGGGTAACACCATAAGCAGATTAGAAGAGCAACAAACAATCTACCTCTCAGATCTATGAGGAAGGGAAGAATTAATGACTAAACAAGAGATATATAGCATTGCACAATGTAAAATGGATAATTTTGAATATATTAAAATAAAAACCTTAAGAACAAACAACACCCACGCAATCAAGAGTAGAAGGAAACCAGAAATCTGGGAAACAATCTATATAGCAAATATCTCTGATAAAGGCCCCATTTCTTAAATATATAGAAAACTAAGAAATATTTATAGGAATACAAGTCATTTCCCAATTGCTAAATGGTCAAAGGACATGAAGAGATAGTTTTCAGAATCAAATTTCAGAAATCAAATCCATTTATAGGCATATGAAGAAGTGCTCAAAATCACTTTTAATTAGAGAAATACAAATTAAAACAACTCTGAAGTATCCACCTCACACATATCATATTAATTAATATGAAAAAAATATGATAAATGTTGGAGATGCTGTGGGAAAATCAGAACACTAATGCATTGTTGGTGGAGTTGTGAACTGATCCAGTGATTCTGCAGAGCAGTTTGGAACTATGCTCAAAGAGCAACCAAATTGTGCATATCCTTTGATACAGCAATACTACTACTAGGTCTGTATAACCAAGAGATCATAAAGAAGGGAAAAGGACCTACATGTGCAATAAATATTTAGAGCAACCCTTTTCATGGGGGCAAAATACTGGAAACTGAAGGGATGCACATCAGTTGGGGAATGACTAAACAAGCTTTGGTATATGAATGTAATGGGATCATATTGTGCAATAAGAAATGATGAACAGACAGATTTCAGAAAAAAAAACCCAAACAAACAAACTTATGCAAAATAAAAATAGGAGAACAAGGAAAACATGGTACACAGTATCAGCAATATTTTGTAATGACTATCTGTGAATGACTCAACAACATAATGATCCAAGACAAGTTTGCATTGGCAAACAAAATAAGTTTTTTTGCTATTTTTCTGGATTTATTTTTAACTAATCAAGTACCTTTGAGTCTCACCTTTGATTGTATCAAGAATCTTTCATTGGAAACTGTATATGGTGTATTGCCCTTTACAAGGTGAAGGTAATTCAAAGATCTTCTCTGCCCTCAATAGTCCTAAGGGGATTGGAAGATCTCCCCTGCCTCTTAATAGGTTAAATGTAATCACATGGGAGCCTATGGTGAAAGGAACTTGCAAAAAGGGTGGAACAAGAAGGAACAGATAAGAGCATGAACTGGGAGCAGGCAGAACTGAGAGAGAGAATGTTTGTGATGTTGGCATTATGTCTGCTAATCTGTGTTAACTTTTCTCAGACAGAATTCCTGTCTGTTGTTTTGTGTCAATTTCTTAGATGGAAGTTTTGTCTGTTGATCAGTGTTGATTTCTCATACAGAAAGTGAATTGATATGATAGCACTAGTAATGGTGTAAATATTGTTGTAGCCCTGTTAAGCTTTGTTTTCCTAGAACCAGAAATGGCAAAGAGCTTGGAGTGGAGCAGTCCCTGTGGACTGAGATATGGAAGACGAGTGGAGAGCTGCCTACCTGTGAATCCAGGTAAGAGTTGGGAGTGATCAGCCTGTATAAGAGGAGCCATGGGGTTTGGAAGCCCTTCTTGAATCAAGATGAAAGAGGACTGTACTTTGGATTTTCTGAATTGACTGATGAGATTTGTAAGTTGCTTTGACCTAAGGGTAGATGGTGTTTGTATTTTCTGCTACCTCTAAAAGATGACTATAAGATACACTGAATGATATGTTTTGTTTACGACTGTGTGGCCACCTCAGTAATAAGTTGTTATGTTGTTATGTGTTATGCTTTAGTTTCTTGAATGTTATGCTTCAGTTTATTGCTGAATAAACAGAGAGCTCATTATACTATGAGATTAGCCCCCTAAAGTCATTTAGAACAGCAGTCCTCAGGAGAACTGCTCCTGATTGGCTTTACAAAGCACAAAGGACTCACAAAGAAAAATGTAATCCACATCCAGACAAAGAACTGATGGACTATGAATGCAGATTGAAACATTTTTTTCAGTTAAAAAAATAAATAAAAGAAAGGGTGGTGACTCTGGCAGAGCTGTGAATCTCTCTAGACATTCTGTAGAGCAATTTGGAATTATGCTCAAAGGGCTATACAACCATGAAATACCATGGTTAGACATTTAAACAAAAGAAAAAAGCCAGGGTGGGGGAAAGACCTTTTTGTACAAGAATATAGCAGCTTGATTTGTGGTGCTAAGAATTGGAAATCAAATAGATATCTATCCATTGGGGAATGGTGAAACAAGCTGTGTTATATGATTATGATAGACTATTATTATGCTATGAGAAATAACAAGTAGGATGATTTCAGAAAAAAAAATATATGGGGGAGGCAGCCTGTGCAACACTGTGCCTCAAAGTAAGTGCATTTGTCAGCTTCCTGTTTACCCAGAAGTCACAGAAATAAAGCAGGTTTTCAAAGTACTAAGCCAGTGGTTTCTGTTCATTCTCCTTCTTCCCTGGATGAGTATTCCTACTTTGAAGAGCTTGCCAAGAGTGGCACAGTGCAAAGAGTGCCAGATGGGGAATTAGAGAAATTGAATTCAAAACCCACCTCTGTTACTACCCATGTTACCTTGTGCAAGTCAGTCTCTCTGGACTTATTTTCTCATCCATCAAATGAGGACATTGTATTAGATAGCTTCTTATGTCCCTTCTAGTTCTAGATCTATGATCTGTGATTCATTTTACACATGAGAAAACAGATAGAGAAAAATGACATGACTAATTAAGGACTCATTGTTAGATGTCAAAGGCAGGATGGGAAACTAGGATATCTGATTACCCAGCATGCTTTTCACAACACTATGTGATGGTTGTGTGATGGGGCCTCTGTTCCTTAAATGAGGGAAACTGCGAGGACTCCATATTCTTTTCATGGAAGAAGGGAGCAGCAGATCTGGCATAACATGATATGTGGTGGTCTTCCTATTTTAGTCCTTGAATTACTTGGTGCAGCTGGAAAAAATGTAGGACTTGTGGATTGGGGCATTCTTAGTAGTGAATCAGTTTTATCCTTGGTTATGCACTTCTCTTTTTGAACATGGAACAACATACTCTTGTTCTATTTTCCTTCCTCTGCAACGTTCTGACATTGGCTTCCCTTCTTAATGCCCATGCTTTTTTAGTGATCTCCTGAAACAAAGCTTGCAGTCTCTAGATCAGTGATGTTAATATTGAGGACTACGTTTTAGGCTGTGACTGTTTTTTTTTTTTTGCATGAGCAGGGCATTGGAATGTGGATTAATTTTAACCTCAAGGGCTAAAAGTATTATTTCCTAGACTCACTAAAATTGAATGCTGGTAGAGCTAAGAAGAATATTACAAAAGAATAAATGGTGACCTCCTTATGGGTCCAAATTTCATTTGAAGGAAATAGGAGTCAACCTGATTGCCTTTTTTTTTTGAATAAAAAGGGATCAGAGAGAGTAGGGGAAATGTCTGCAGTCAGTGATGATTTAGTAGCAGTCAGTGTTGCTGAATTAGTTCTGAGTGTGCTCTTGATAATGATACCACATGCCACTCAGATCGAACTCTTCCAGGCAGTCTAGTCAAAGCTGCCACATTTTTTCAAGTATTTCTCATTAAAAAATAAGTCACTGAAGATGATAGGTGTCAAACTCCACATTTGTCTGGTTCCTGGGGGAGGTGATTAGGCAAACAAAATTTTTTCTCTCATGTCACACAACACAGGAAGCAACACATTCACAAGTGAATGGGATCTCTAGACCCAGAGTCTGCCAGACAAATTAAAAACAAATAGGTAAAGTAAAAAGAAGCTGATACACAATCCCAAAATCAAGGATCTTTTCTGCTCCATGAAGTTTTAGTGATCCTCCAACATGATGCTCCTCCAACACCACTGTCGCATTCATCATTGTCCAAAGCCATGGGCTTCATCCCCTCAATGAAACTTCCCCAACCTTCTACCTCCACTATCAATTCCTACATACATATTTCTCCACATTCTTCATATTCAAAGTTCATATCATCATTCATTATATTTATGCCATAATTTGGTTACAGTATTCAACTTCTTTATTTCCAATTCTTTGCTCCTACAAAAAGGGCTACTAGAACTATGTCATCATGCTAAGCTCTGATGGTAAATATCAGACCTGAACTGTTTTTCTCCTCAAGGAACTAACATTCAGTGAGAGAAATACAATCAGTAAATTTTTTGTAAAGGAAATAGACTGATATAAACAAAAACAAACTTACACAAAATTAACTTAATGATTGGTTTGTTCAAAACCTGTTTTATTTTATCCCAAATGGATACATGTTTTAAAAGGTTCCAGTTCCCTTTGTCCTTTTGAAAATAACATTTGACTCACCAAGCCCTTTTGAGTCTCTCAGAACCAACTTGCAAAATTTTGGACTGAAATGCTTTCCTGAGATTACCACATGTGCTGCAGACAATACATAACCAGCTTCCTCCTTCATAGAAAAAAACCATAAGTGGTAGAGGCAAAGAGCAATTGTGTGCAAGGGCAAAGATGAGGAGATGGAAAAAAGATTATTGTTTGTGAGAAGCAGTAAGAAGGTAAATGGAACATGGAGTGCAGGACTGTGAGTAACATAATACTACTGGAAAAACAGGTTGAGGCCAGGGTATGAAGGGCTTTAAAAGATAAATTCAAGAGGTAGTGAATTGTTATTAACTAGAATGATCAAAACAGAGGCTAAATGCCATAAGGGAATTTGGATAACTTATCTTTAGAGAAATCTCCATAAGTGAGGAGAGGTAATTCTAATGGAAGAAAAGATACAGTTCACAAAAGAGCAGGTAATGGGAGAGTGAGTTAGTGGAAAGAATAGTGAATAAGGCACTGGGAAAACTGGGTCAGGTACCATCTCCACCACTAATATTTTGTACGATTATGGGCAAGTTACTTTTCTATCCATGTTTCAATTTGCTCATCTAGAATCAAAATTAAAAACAAAATAGAGTGGTGGATGGTGGCTGAATTAGATGTTCTCTGAATATTCTTAGTATCCAAGTCATCATTTGCTAATGTTACACCATTTAGTACTGTTCATAATAGCCATCTTGGCTTAAACAATCCTTTCATCTTTGCTAACATTATGAATTTTTATGACCCATGTCTTTTTATTTTTGCTTCCTTTTTGGAGGGGGGAAAGTAGGGAAATTGGGGTTAAGTGACTTGCCCAAGGTAACATGGCTAGTTTTTGTGTTAAGTGTCTGAGGCCAGATTTGAACTCAGGTCCTCCTGACTCCAGGGCCTGTTCTCTATTCACTGCCCCACCTAGCCACCCCTATGACCCATGTCTTTAGAGAACCTGAGAGCATTCTTCATATTAATGAATTTTGGAGTGTATGAGAAAATGGCAGGGGCAGGGAAGAAGGGTATATATTTTCCTTGTGTTGTACTTTTATCTTAAGCGACTTGCTTTCAAGCATAAGCTTAAACTGTGCTATTCTGTGTCAGTTCAATATTACTTGCTTCTCAATAACAACAACAAAAAGCTTAACTGATCTTGAAAGACTATGTATAATCTTAAAATTTGTCTTCTCCAAGATGAAATGAGGGACTTTGGTCATAGATGCAAAAGGATTGGAAGTAAGTTTATACCCTACAACAGGTTTAAGCAATTTCAGTTAACTTGATCATCAGTTTTTTTCACATGTTTTTATAAATCTACACAGTCCAAATCTGCAAAGGGTAATATATCCTTTAATAGTCATTCACGGATAAAGAAAACTCATGAAAGATATGGTCCATTGAGGTGACACAGGGATTTCATTGTGGAAATAAAAACAATACATTTGCCTACTTTTCATTATAGTAGATTAAAAAAATAAAACAAAAACAAACAAACTAAAAAAACCCTCAGCCTTCTCTATTTTGGGGTATATCAAAAACAGTCCTAGATAGACAGTATTTGTTCTTTCATTGAATGTTTGGCTCTTCCTATGTCAATATTTCAAGAGTTAGCTTGAGATCTTAAATTGGTTTTGGAATTCAAGAAGGAGACCCTATATGTCTGCTAGAAGACTGCTTTAATTTGGGCCACTTCTTCTCATTCAAGTCAACAATCATCTAGTCATAGTAATGAATTATTGGTGGGGCTGGAAATTGGTTCATTCATTTCATTAAACAATTTGGAACTATGGCCCAAAAGTCACTCAGTAGGTTATACCCCGTGGTCTATTGATACTGCTATTAGGCATACATCCCCAGAAGATCAAGGATGGAAGGAAAAGCCACATGTGTACAACATTATTTATAGCTGCACTTTTTGTAGTAACAAAAAACTGGTAATTAAAGAGGTGGTGCACGTGAATAAAATGTACCATTATTATTGTAATAAATGATTAATTTCATTGACTCAAAGAAATGTGGGAAACATTATATGAGCTGATGCACAGTGAGATGAGCAGGACCACAGATATAATTTGCACAATGGCAACAATTAATGATGTGAAGAAATATGACTTTGAAACACCTCATACCTTTGATCAAAGAGATGAACCACAGGGACTTCAAAAGAAGTGATGAAACATGTCTCCCACATTTTGAAAGAGAAGTAATAGTAAAGATACACAACAAGATGTGAATCCTTAGACATGGCCATTGTACTGATTTGTTCTGCAGGACTCTGAATATTTGTTACAAGGGAAGGCTTCTACTTAGGAGTTGATAGCAGTGAGGTGGTGAATGAGTATATAGTGATAGATACGAAGAGTAATAAAAAAGCATTTAATCAAAAAGCATATAGGGAGAAAGGTGAAGAATGGAATACAAACAAACAGAACAATGTCATTACTTACCTCTTAAATGTTATTTATGTATGTGTATGCACAAAACAGTACTGTCCCTAATGCACATACACATATACACATACAGAGAAAGAGGTAGCTTGGCTTAACATATCTTGTCTTGACTCCAGGAAGACTTGGGATCAAGTTCAACCTTTAACATACACCAGCTGTGTGACTTGGTGCAATATGGTTACCTCTCTGTGTTTGAAGCAACTCTATAAGATTACAAATTTCAGAGAAGCAGCCATTGGCATAGGGAATGTCGTCATCTAGCAGTCCCCCCCCCTATCATTGAAATCATGGGTCAAATATTTATAATGTACATCTATATAAAACATAATATATAACATAATTACATGTATATATACAAATTATGTCATAGTCACATTATGCACACACATATAAATATACACATCATAAAACTGTACAAGCAGAAGCCCATGATTTGTCATACAAAGCTCTTTTTTATATATTGAAATGCCTGCAAATGATTGATAAGTTCACAATGCAGAAGAAAACTTACTTTAATAATTTATTAAGTGCAAATCTGGCAGAATATGGTCAGACAAGGCCTCTTTGGAAGGAAGGGAGGTAGGAATCAAGAAAGGTTTACAGAAACAGAATGATTCCATTAGTATATTGTCTGAAAAACAGAGGAATTTTTAAAATGTAACTCGTGTGTTCATCTTTATCTCATTTACTGATAATTTTACATTGAAAGATGACTCTGGTTTTATCCTAGCACATTTGTAAAGGACTCTAGCTTTTTTTATTCTTTTGAGCATAAAATAGTACTATCCCTAATTGCCAAGACCCACTCAGAATCAGCTTGCAGTTTCAATCAGGGTTGTTTTCCAGAAATAATTACCTATGATGCCTCTTTCTTAAGGAACACGGTGAAGAGTGAGATCCATGTGATAGTGAAAAGGATTAACAAGTTTTCTTATTTATGAGTTTGTATGCATATGCAAGCACAGGTGTGTATGCCGGTGGGTCTTTTATTGATACATCCTATAGTTAGAACAAATTTTGAGAGTTTTGACTCAGTTTCTTAGACCTACTGTGTCCAAGGCACCAAACTAGCTACTAAGGATGCAATGACATGTAGAAAAGTATGTTGTAAACTTTAAAGTTTTACTATATGTGTGATTCTTATTATTGTACAAAACATGCTTTGCTATGAAGGAATTTATAGAGGGGAAGAAATAGATGTGCAAAAAACGTATGATACCAAGGAGTATTAATGAAATATAGAGGAGATATTCAAAGTCTTATTGGAAGTTTAAAGAGAAATACATGATTTCCACCTAGAGGACATGAATCAGAATCAGGGAGGATGTCAGAGAGTAGCTGGTATGTGAGTTAGACCTTAAAGGAAGGGAATTGCTCTAACACATGAAGTGGGTAAGAGATGAAAAGTCCATGGTAGGAAGAGGCAAATAGTTTGGCAAAGGCACAAAGACATGAGAGGGTGGGATGAAAAAAGAGGATAAAGGGTAGTTCAGTTTAGCTGAAAACCTTTTTGCTCTTTTTCAATTTGGACTTGGAGGTAATTGCTTTGGATCACTCTCTTAAATGTCATTAATATATTTATAAGCATCTGATGTCTCCCGTTACGCCTTTCACCAGAGGAAACGGTACTGTATCTGGAGATAGAAGACCAAGATTTGAATATTGGCTCTCCAATTATTTTTTCCTGTATGATATTAAGTACACTTCTTTTTGGGATTGTAAAGCTGTGCAGCTTGGGGCAAGGCATCTAACCTTTGTAGGTTTCAGTTTTCTCCTCTAAAAATAGGAAGCATCCATGGAGGCCTGGACGCCACGGTGTGCCAGAGGCCCAAATGACGTGGTGGCAAATTGATCCACCAACCACAAGAGCCATTCCCAGGCCTATCACCACAGGGCTGGTATCTGTCAGAGCTGGATAAGAGACAAATGTGGGGCCCATGGCAGTGACAATGGCAGCAGCTAGTCCTGGGACTATCAACCCACAGCCTGAAAATTTTAAAAGCACCTGTCTGAACTTCCAGGGACCAGAATGGCAGAGTGAACCCCAGATGCTCCAATCCCTCCCCCTGGCCCTGAAAACAGAGAAATTATTGCCCCAGAGCAAAATTTAAATAGTAAAGGCTTGGGAGTCCTAAAGGAAGGGAGTGGCTAAGGCCCTGCCTCAAAAGGGGTAAAAAACAGATTGCAAAGACAAAGACTCTGGAATCCCATTATTGCAAGCTGGAGAAACCAAATTCAGAAAGAGGTAGCATTGATTCCACACACACAATTAAAGCCTCAAGAAGGAATATGAACTGCTCTCAAACCCAGAAAGCATTCTTAGAGGAACTCAAGAAGGATTTTGAAAATCAAATTAGAGAGGTAAAAGATGAAATGACTATTTTAAAATCAAAATTGCAAATATAAAAAAACATTTCAATGAAGAAAACAGCTCCTTAAGAAGAAAAATGTGTGGAATGAAAATGAAATCTGAACATATGGAAAAGGAGCTTCAAAACTAACTGAGGAAAATAATTCACTAAAAATTAGAATTGATTAAATTGAAGCTAATGACTCTATGAGGCACCAAGAATCAGTCAAACAAAATATCAAGAATGAAAAATTAGAAAAAGAGGTAAAATATCTCAATGGAAAAATAACTGCATCCTGAGATAGACACTTTCATGTCCTCCTGCCAGGCTGCCTTCAGTGGGAGATTTGTTTTTCTCTGTCACTTTGTGGGTTCTGTAGCTCTAAAGTTTGCTTAGAGTCATATTTTATAGGTATTTGAGCTGGTTACAGGGGAAGCTCACAGAGATTTCCTACTCCTAGGCCATCATCTTGGCCCCACCTCCTTGAATGATTTTAAAATATGAGTAGGCTGTTTTTCTAATACTGAAAGGATTATATATCTGGTAAAAGCCCAACTTTGTGACAATGAACTATTTAATGGATGAATTGTTGCAGTCTATGTGATAGGATTTTATTTAACATTTAAAAATCAATTTTCATTAATGATATTGCTCTAAAATTCTCCTTCTCTGCTTTATCCTTTCATGAGTTAGACATTAGGACAATATTTGACTAATTTACCACTAAAGGAGTGGTAGAGGACTTTTTTCTTAATTTTTAAGAATAACTTTTATAGTGTTAGTACCAATTATTTCAAATTCAATACAATTCTTCATTTAATGTGACATGAGTAGTTTATTTTTTTCTCTCTTGGAAAGTCTTTACAGCTAGTTATAGTTTCTACCCTGAGACTACATCATTTAAGGTCTCTATTTGTTTTTCTCTTACTTTGGAAATTTTATACTTTTGAAGGACTTCTATTTCTTTCATCTTCTACTTTTGTTAGCCTTTAACTGTGCATAGTAGACTCTGATAATTCCACTATTTGAATTTTTATAGGATTTTTGCTGAACAGCCCTACTAGGTACTAAGTGGAAAAGAGGTAAAGGAGGAAAAAAAGAGCCTTTTCCAAGGAGTAATTTTTTTTTAATTTATTTATTATTTTTTTTATTTTTCATTTATTTATTTATTTATTTGTTTTTTTAATTTTAATTTAGTTTGCATCATTCATTTCCACAAGATTTTGAGTTACATATTTTCTCCCCATCTTTCGCCTACCCACCACCACAAAACAGCCATCCCAGTGTATCTCCCCTCCCCCAGTCTATTCTTTCCCATGTCTTCCCCCCTCACCCCTCTGACTTTTCAGTAGGGCAGGATGGATCTCCCAACCACAGTGCCTGTGTATCTCAAGTTCCAGTTGGATGAAGTTAATAATAATAATAATAATTGCATAGATAGATAGATAGATATAGATATATATTTATAACATTTGATTATAGAACTTTAGATTCTAGATTCTTTCTCTTCCTCCCTCGTCACCCACCCCCACTGGAAGGACAAGTAATCAAATACAGGCTGAACATGTGAAATTACACAGAACCTC
>CM053582.1:374946898-374965923 GCA_028627135.1 Pseudochirops cupreus | reverse complement strand
TAATTTTTAAGTTGTCTCTCCTGGATCTGTTTTCCAGGTCAGTGGTTTTTTCAAGGAGATATTTCACATTGCCCTCTAAGTCTCTGTTTCCTTAATGAGTAAGTTGGACTGGTTGACATCTAAGTTCTTTCCCAATACTGAATCTTTGAATTGGTCAATCCTTTCAGGCTTCAGTTTTTCCATCAGTAAAATGAGGGGATTTTAATTCTAAAGTCCTTTTTGCTCTAAAATCTATGATCATATGGAAGGATGATTTTCCAATTATTTTTCTAAGTGACATTTATAAGTAGATTCTAAAATGATACAGTGGATATGAGTTTATATGTTCTTTTTCCACTGAGATTCAAGTTCAGGTAGAGAGTATTATAATTAAATGCTCTAAAATTGTGTTCTTTCATCAGAGAGAAGAAGAGAAGGGTACACTCTTTATCCCTGCTCATTCATAAGTCATTTTATGAACTCTCAAAGAAAAAAAAAAGACAACCAATAGCCCTAAGATCATATTGATTTACAAGTGAAATCTACCAAGCATTTAAAGAACAATTAATTCTAATAGTATGTGAACTGTAAAAAAAAAAAATACCAGTAAAGAAGGAGTCGTATTGATTTGTTCTAGGGTTGCTAGGAATTCCAGAATGCAAGGGTACAGGGTAAGGCTGCCTGAAAAGAATTAAAAGCATTAAAACTTCTTTCTTTCCAAGTAGAGAGTTGATTAGGACACAAGTTGGGTGGGAGAAATTCCTAGTAACTGCAATATTTGTGACAGCAATACAAGCAGGTCTGATTCTAAGAATGTGCAATTTAATGTACATAAGATTGATAGTTTTTATACAGAAAGACTGTGGGAAGATCTGGATGGGATTAAGGAGTAGCAAGTAGCCTAGGGTGGGCCAGACAATGAAAGATTGGGCTGAGTCAGAGGGTCAAAATGAAGGGAGAGTTGAAAGGATTATTCACTGGGATGGGCCAGATGGTTCAGGAGAATATTAGGTATCTGAGCTGCAGAAATGTATGGGAAACCTTAAGGCATTTAGAGGTACAAGTTCCATTCCCATCACTACCAAAATCCTTTTATGGTACAAATATAGTTTTCAAGCCTGTGCCAGGAAGAGTCAAAACAGAGAAAGAAAACTATAAACATTCACATAATGAATATTGATGAAAAAATTATAAATAAAATACTAGCAAGGAGATAATAGTAATATATTACAAAGATCATGCATTATGACTAAGATGGATTTAGACCACAAAGACAATGCTGTTTCAATATTGAGAAAACTGTAACCATAAATGACCATATTAAAAACAAAAATAGGCAGGCAGATGCACACATAGGCATGGAGGTGAGCACATGCATGGGGGTAGAGGTGGATGCACACATGGGCACTGAGGGGGATGCAGTTGGTGCAAGCCTGTGCATGCTGATTCATCAACCACAGTGGTGATTCTCAGGCCTATCACCACAGGATGGAGCTGGGTAAGAGATAAACACAGGGCCCAAGGAAGCAATAACTGCTACTCCTGGGGCTATCAACCCACAACCTGGAAGTTTAAAAATCACCTACCTGAACTTCCTGGGAATAAGATGGCGGCATAAACCCCAGCTGCTCTAATCCCCCCTCCACCCTGAAAACCCAGAGAATAGTGCCCCAGAGTAAAATCCTAAAATAGTGGAACAAACTAAAGGCTTGGGAGTCCTAGAGGAAGGGCATGGCTAAGGCTGTGCCTCAAAATGGGGAAAAACTGATTGCAAAGACAAAGACTTTAGAATCCCATTATGGTAACCTTGAAGAACCTAATTTAGGAGACAACATTGACTCTACACCCACAGCTAAAACCTAAAAAGGGAATATTAACTGGTCTCAAGCTCAGAAAGCATTCTTGCAGGGCTCAAGAAGGACTTTAGGACTTTAAAAAACAAATTAGAGAGGTAGAAGATAAATTGACCAACTCTTTTAAAATTACAATTGTGAAAATAGAAAAAAAAAATTCACTGAAGAAAACAGCTGCTTAAAAAAGTAAAATGTGTGAAATGGAAAAAGAGGTTCAAAATCTAATCAGAGAAAAAAATCCCTAAAAATGAAACCTAAACATATGGAAAAGGAGCTTCAAAATTAACTGAGGAAAATAATTTTCTAAAAATTAGAATCAGTCAAATTGAAGGTAATGACTCTATAAGGCATGAAGAATCAGTTAAACAAAACCTTAAGAATGAAAAATTAGAAAAAAAATTATGTAAAATATCTCAATGGAAAAATAACTGACCTGGAGAGCAGATCCAGGAGAGATAATTTAAGAATTATTGGTCTACCAGAAAGTCATGATGAAAAAAAGAGCCTGGACAACATCTTGCAAGAAATCATCAAGGAAAAGTGCCCTGAGGTCCTAGAACCAGAGGGTAAAATAGCCATCAAAAGAATCCGCTAGACTCCTCCTGAAAGAGATCCCAAATTGAAAACTCTGAGAAATGCCAAATTCCAGAACTGTCAGGTAAAGGAAAAAATACTGCAAGCAGCCAGCCAGAAACAATTCCTATATTGTGGAACTACAGTCAGTATCACACAGGACCTAGCAGCTTCTACATTGAAAGATTGGAAGGACTAGAATATGATATTTAGCAAGGCCAAAGAGCATGGGCTACAATCAAGGATTAGCTAATGTTTCTTTCTCTTTTTTGGAAGGGGGAAGACAGGGCAATTGGGGGTAAGTGACTTGCCCAAGGTCACCTGGCTAGTAAGTGTGTTAAGTATCTGAGGCCAGATTTGAACTCAGGTCCTCCTGACAACAAGGTTGGTGCTCTGTTCACTGCACCACCTAGCTGCCCCAAGGATTAGCTACCCAGCAAAACTGACCATAGTCTTTAAGGCAAGGGGATGGTCATTCAATGAAATAAGGAACTTCCAGACATTCCCCATGAAAAAGCCAGAGGTTTTGATCTCCAAATACAAGACTCAAGACAGACATATAAAGGTAAACAGGGAAAACACACAAACACACACACACAGGCACACATATAACTTGTTATTTAATAACAGCAAACTGTTCACATCCCTATATGGGAAGATGATACCTGTCAATATTGAGAACTGTATACCTATTGTGACATTCAAAGGGGATATAAATAAATGGAGGGTGTGGGTATAAATGAAATAAAGTGAAGATAAAAAAAAAGATAAAAAATATTAAGGGGTGCAAAGGGACCATAATGGGGAGAAGAGGAAAGGAGGAAGCAGAAAAGGGTAAATTATGTCACATGAAGAGGCATAATAACATATTAAAGTAGAGGGAAAAAATGGAGGGAGATGAATATTATGTGAACTTTGACCTCATTGGTTTTAGTGCAAGGAGGGAATGACATAATCAGTTAAGTATAGGACTCTATCACAAAGAGACATAAAACTTTTCATAACAGAATGAGGGGAGGGAGAGGAGCACTGTATGTGATTTATTCTTGTCAATCTTGGTTCAAGGAGGAAATAACATATTACATTAAGTAAAAAATATACCCTACAGGCAGTAAGAAGGGGAAAGGGTAAGGAAAGGGGGGGATAAGAAGGGAAGGAAGAAATAGTAAGGGGGAAGGGTAGAAAAAGGGAGGGACGTTGATAAGGAGGGAATACTGAGGGAGGGGTGGTCAAAAGGAAATCTTTTAAGGAGAGGAGTGGAGAAGGGAGAAATAAAAGCATAAACAGGAGGGAATAGAATGGAGGGAGAGACACAGATAGTGATCATAACTGTGAATGTGAATGGGATGAACTTTCCCATAAAATGGAGGCAGATAACAGAATGGATTAAAAACCATAATTCTACTACATGCTGTTTTCAAGAAACACATTTGAAACAGGGGGATACACACAGGGTAATGGTAAAAGGCTGGAGCAAAATATATTATGCTTCAACTGAAATAAAAAAAAAATAAAGCATGGGTAACAATTTTTATCTCAGATAAAGCAAAAGCAAAAATAAAACTAATTAAAAGAGATAAGGAAGGAAAGTATATTCTGCTAAAAGGCATCAATGAAAATGAAACAATATCATTACTAAACATATTTGCACCAAATGGTATAGCAGCCAGATTCCTAGAGGAGAAATTAAGGGAGTTACAGGAAGAAATAGATGGCAAAACTATTCTAATAGGTGTCCTCAATCTCCCCCTCTCTGAACTTGATAAATCTAACTTCAAAATAAAGAAGAAAGAAGTTAAGGAGGTGAATAGAATTTTAGAGAAGGTAGATATGATAGACCTCCAGAGAAAACTGAATGGGGATAAAAAGGAATATATTTTCTTCTCAGTGGTACATGGCACATACACAAACATTGACCATGTACTAGGGCATAAAAACCTTGCAATTCAGTGCAGAAAGACAGAAATATTAAATTCATCCTTCTCATATCATGATGCAATAAAAATTATATGTAATAAAGGGCCACGAAAGGATAGACTAAAAACAATTAGAAACTAGATAATTTAATCTTCAAAAATGAGTAGGTCAAATAAGAAATTATAGAAACAATCAATAAGTTCATTCAAGAGAATGAAAAAAGTGAGATAACATAGCAAAACTTGTGGGATGCAGCAAAAACAGTTCTTAGGGGAAGTTTTATATCTCTGAATATGTACATGAACAAAATAGAGAAAATGGAGATCAATAAATTGGGTATGCAATGAAAAAGCTAGAAAAAGAACAAATTGAAAATCCCAAATTAAATACTAAATTGGAAATGCTGAGAACCAAAGGAGAGATTAATAAAATTGAAATTAAGAAAATTATTGACCTAATAAAACTAAGATCTATTTTTATGAAAAAAAACAATAAAATCGATAGACCTTTAGTCAACGTGATAAAAAAGAAAGAAGAAAACCAAATTATCAGTATCAAAAATGAGAAGGGTTAATTGAAGTTCAATGAAGAGGAAATTAAAGCAATCATTAGGCATGATTTTATCCAATTGTATGCCCATAAATTTGACAATCTCAGTGAAATGGATGAATATTTACAAAAATAAAAGTTGCCTAAATTAACTGAAGAGGAAGTAAAATGCTTAAATAACCCCATTTCTGAAAAAGAAATTGAACAAGCCATCCATGAACTCCCTAGGAAAAAGTCTGCAGGGCCAGATGGATTTAGTAGTGAATTTTGTCAAACATTTACAGAACAATTAATTCCAATATTCTACAAAATATTTGGGAAAATTGGAGAAGAAGGAGTCCTACCAAATTCTTTTTATAACACAAATATGGTACTGATACCTAAATTGTGAAGAGACAAAATTGAGAAAGAAAATTATAGACCAATTTCCCTTATGAATATAGTTGCAAAAATGTTAAATAAAATATTACTGAAAAGGCTACAGCAATTTATCATGAGAATAATATTCTTTGATCAGGTAGGATTTATTCCAGGAATGCAAGGATGGTTAAATATTAGGAAAACTATCAATATAATTGATCATATCAACAACAAAACTAGTAAAAACCATATGATGGTCTTAATAGATGCAGAAAATCTTTTGACAAAATACAACACCCATTCCTATTAAAAACACTTGAAAGTATAAGAATAAATGGAGTCTTCCTTAAAATAATAAGTAGCATCTATCAAAAACCATCAGCAAATGTTATACCTAATGGGGATAAGCTTGAAGCATTTCCAAAAAATCGGGGGTGAAACAAGGATGTCCATTATCACCTTATTAAAATTTTGTACCAGAAATGTTAGTGTTAGCAGTAAGAGAAGAAAAGGAAATTGAAGTTATCGGATTATGCAAAGAAGAGACTAAGCTACTACTCTTTGCAGATGATATGATGATATACTTAGAGAATCTGAAAGAATCAAGTAAAAAAAAACTTGAGATAAATAAATTTAGCAAAGTTGCAAGACATGAAATAAACCCACATAAATCCTCATTATTCCTATAAATTTCTAATGAAATCCAACAACAAGAAATGGAAAGAGAAATTCCATTTAAAGTTACTGTAGAAATTATAAAATATTACAGAACTACCTGCCCAAACAAATCCAGTACCTATATGAACATGATTACAAAACACTTTTTACATGAATAAAGTTAGATCTGAATAATTAGAAAAATATCAGTTGCTTATGGCTAGGGGAGCTAATATAATAAAAATGACAATTTTACATAATTTGATTTACATATTTAGTGCCATATTAATCAATCTACCAAAAAATTATTTTATAGAGCTAAAAAAATAGTAACAAAATTTATCTGGAAGAACAAGCACAGAATATCAAGGGAATTAATGAAGAGAAATGGAAGGGAAGATGGCTTAGCCATACTAGATTTTAATCTTTATTATGTAGCAGCAGTTGTTAAAACTACTTGCTACTGGCTGAGGAGTAGGGTAGTAGATCAGTGGAATATATTAATTGCTTGAGACACAGCAGTTAATTACTATAGTAATCTACTGTTTGATAAACCCAAAGACCCTAGCTTTTGGGACAAGAACTCAGTATTTGACAAAAAGTGCGGGGAAAACTAGAAAATAGTATGGAAGAAACTGGGTATAGATCAATATCTTACGTGGTATACCAAAATAAATTCTAAATGGGTGTATGATCTAGCTATACAGGCTGATACTGTAAGCAATCTGGGAGAGCAAGGAATAACTTACCTGTCAGATTTATGGATAAGGCAAGATTTGATGACCAAACAAGAGTTAGAGAGCATTATGAAATGCAAAATGGATAATTTTGATTACATTAAATTGAAAATTTTTTGTACAAAAAAAGTAAATGTAACCAAGATTAAAGGAAATTGGGAAATTGGGAAAGAATTTTTACAATCAGTGTTTCTGATAAAGGTGGCTTTTCTAAAACATACAGAGAACTGAGTCAAATCTATAAGAATACAAGTCATTATATCTCATTGAAAAAACCGCTGACCTGGAAAATAGATCCAGGAGAGACAATTTAAAAACTATTGGACTACCTGAAAGCCATGATCATAAAAAGAACCTAGAAATCACCCTTCAAGAAATTCTCAAGGAAAATTGCCCTGATATTTTAGAATTAGAGGGAAACACAGGAATTGAAAGAATTCATCTATCACATCTTGAAAAAGATCCCCAAAAGAAAACTATTAGGAATGTTATAGCAAGGTTCCAGAATTCCTAGATCAAGCTGCCAAGAAGAAACAATTTGAATACTGTGAAAAAACGATCAGAATAACTCAGGATCTAGCAGCTTCTACATTAAGGGATTGAAGGCCTGGAAATATGATATTTAGAGATCAAAGGAGCTAGGATTAAAACCACAAATCACCTACCCAGCAAAACTGAGTATAATGTTTCAGGGGAAAATATGGTCATTAAATGAGGTGGAGGACTTTCAAGCATTCTTGATGAAAAACCCAGAGCTGAATGAAAAGTTTAACATTCAAATACAAGAAGCATGTAAAGGCAAACCAGGAAAAGAAATCATAAGGAACTTATCAAAGTTAAACTATTTACATGGAAAAACAATAGGTATAAATTATGAAGCTTTTCTCTGTATGAGGACAGTTGAAGGGAACATAAATGTGTGTATATATATGTATGTATATATATATGTGTATGAGTACATGGGTAAGTGTGTACATAGAGGGCACAGGATCAATTGAATAGGAAGGGATGATATTTTAAAAGGTGAAATTGAGAGGTGGGAGAGGAATTTAATAAGAGGAGATGGGGAGAGACAGAATGGGATTAATTATCTCATATACAAGAGGCAAGGGATAAGTGTTCCAATGGAGGGGAAGAACAGGAAGGCAAAAGGGAATGCATCAACCTTACTCTCATCGAATTTGTCTTTGGGAAGAAATGACATACACTCTAAATTGGCAGGTTGGAGGGGAAGGTTGTTAGAAGCACACAGTTTTGTAAAGGGACAGGGTCAAAGTAGAGAATAGAACAAGAGGGGGAGCAGGATAGGATGGAGGGAAATAGAATCAGTCTTTCACAATATGTCCGTTGTGGAGATGTTTTGCATAACTACACATATACTGCCTGTATTGAATTGCTTGTCTTTCCAGTGGTGATGGGTGACAAGGGAGGAAGGGAAAGAATCTAGAATTTAAAGTTCTAACATCATATGTTAAAAAAAATAAATATATACATATATATAATAATAATAATTATTATTATTATTTGCATGCAACTGGGAAATAAGATACACAGGCATTGGGGTAGGGAGATCCATCTTGCCCTACTGGAAAATCATAGGGGTGATGGGGGAGAATATAGGAGAGAGCAGATTGGGAGAGGGGGTATACAGTGGGATCACTGTTTTGGGGTGGTGAGTAGGGGAAAGAAGATGAGAAAATTTGTAACTAAAAATTTTGTGGAAATGAATGATGTAAACTAAAAATAAACAAAAGTTAATTTAAAAAAATACTCAATTTTGCTGGGTAGGTGATTCTTGGTTTTAATCCTAGCTCCCTTGATCTCTGGAATATCATATTCCATGCCCTTTGGTCCCTTAATGTAGCAGCTGCTAGATCCTATGTTATCCTGATTGTGTTTCCATAGTATTTAAATTGTTTCTTCTTGGCTGCTTGTAATATTTCCCCCTTGGTCTGTGAATTCTGGAACCTGATTAAATATTCCTAGGAATGTTCTTTTTGGGATCTTTTTAAAGAGGTGATTGGTGAATTCTTTCAATTTCTATTTTGCCTTCTGGTTCTAAAACATCAGGGCAATTTTCCTTGAGAATTTCTTGAAGGATGATTTCTAGGTTCTTTTTTTGATCTTGGCTGTCAGGTAGTCCAATAATTTTGTCTCTCCTGGATCTATTTTCCAGGTCAGTGGTTTTTCCAATGAGATATTTCACATTGTCTCCTATTTTTTCATTTGTTTGGATCTGTTCAATAGTAGCTTGATTTCTCATAAAGTCTTTTACTTCCATTTGTTCCAAGATAACTCTAAAGGAATTATTCTCTTCAGTGAGCTTTTGAAATTCTTTTTCCATCTGGCAAATTTGGCTTTTTAAGGAATTCTTCTCCTCATTGGCTTTTTGGGTCTCTTTTGCCGTTTGAATTAGTCTATTTTTTAAGGTGTTATTTTCTTCAGTCAGGTTGTTGACTCTCTTTTCATGATTTTCTTGCATCATTCTCATTTTTGTTCCCAGTTTTTCCTCCTCTTCTCTTACTTGATTTTCAAATCCTTCTTTAACTCCTCCATGGCCTGTAATCAGTTTATATTTTTCTTGGAATCCTTTGGTGCTGGCATTCTGACTGTGTTGTCTTCCTCTCATTCCATGCTTTTATCCTTTTTGTTCCCAAAAAAGGAATCTAAAGTTGGATTGCTGTGCTTGCTTTGCTTTTTTTGCTTGCGTATGTTGCCACTCAATTACATGACTTTTGAGCTCTTTGCCAGGGTAGAACTCTGCTTCCAGAGAGGAGCATTTTGTCCTAAATTGCTGGGTTTTCACAGCTGCTGGAGCTATTAGGAGGGCTCCATCTCTACAACCCCCACCAGCTTTGGCTCAGTGGTCACACATCTCAGGACCACCATCCAAGACTCCCAATCCATATCCAGGCAGGTTAAGGCAAGAGCGCTGAGCCTCTGAATTGTTCCTTGGTCCCCCCTATGATCTGCAGGCCTGGAGCTCTGAAGCAGTCACATGGAGGCAGCTGTAGGACAGCCACATCTCAGCCACTTCTCACTCCATGGGCAGATGCCAGATCGCACCCCTTCCTCCCCCCCGCCCCCCAAATTTAGCAGAGTTCCACTGACCTTTGACTTTGTCTTTGGCATTTATGGGTTGATAATTCTGGAAACTGCCATACCTGCTAGTAATCCACTGTCCGGAATGCTCCAGCCATGGCTGGTCCCGGCCACCCTGGGGCTGAAACAGGGCTCACCCGGGGCTGGGCTTGGCTCCCAGCACACTGTGATAAACCCTTCCTCTCTTTCTTCCAGGCTTCCTTCAGTGGGAGATTTGTTTCTCTCTGTCACTTTGGATTTTGTAGCTCTAAGATTTGTTTAGTGTCTTATTTTATCAGTATTTGAGGTGGTTATGGCGGGAGCCAAGGAGTTTTCCTGCTTCTAAGCTGCCATCTTGACTCTGCCCCCCCAAGTTTCTCTTGCTGAATGGTGATACTAGTGATCTAGTAAGTCAAGAAATTAAAGACAGGACCATGGAGGAAAGTGTTTGATTATCGTTCCAGTGACACACTCTCCTGATGTCTGAGAACAAACTTAGGAGAGGACAGAGAAACTTGCCACCCAGGGAAGGGCTTATAGTCCTTGGTAACCAGTGAAAAACCCTGCTCCAAACAACAGACTTTCTTTGGGCATGATATAGACTTGAGGATAGAGAGATAATGCCACCATTTCCAATGATGACAGTGATGATGACAGCTAACATTTCTGCAGCACTTTAAAGTTTTTGAGTACTTTACAAATACTATCTCATCTGATCCTCATGACAACCTTGGGAAGTAGGTGCTATTATTATCCCTCTTTTACAGATGATAGAACTTAGGTAGACAGAAGTTAAGTGACTAGTTCAGGGTGTTTGAATATGTACATGGAGCAGTGATGTGGCACAGTGAATGGAGTGCCGGACCTGAAGTAAGCTAGACTCATCTTCCTAAGTTCAAATCTGGCCTCAGATACTTACTAATTGTGTGACCTTGGGCAATTCTCAAACCTTTTTCCCTCAGTTCCTTATCTGTTGAATGAACTGGAGAAGGAAATGAAAAACCATTCCAGGATCTTTGCAAAAAATACCTTAAGTTGGGCTTATGAAGAGTTGAACATGACTAAGAAATGATTGACCATATATATACATACACATATACACATCTATGCATACATGTATGCACATATATTAAATTATCAACATTCAAATTGCACTAAGACTTTTGGGATACCATGTACATGTGCATAAATTATTTTTTGAGATTGAATATAAGAAGATATGATTTTGTTTGTGTGAATACTTTCTCCACCAATAAAGACTGCAACATTTCTGCTGTTTGGTAGACACCCTCACCTTCTGAGATTTTCTTGTGATTTAAAATTGCCTCACTCCACTATGAGGAAGCTGGGAATGTACCTTTTGCTCCCTGAAGAGAGAGAGTTTGGAACTTGGATATGTCTATGTGAAGGCCTTTCAAACTTTCAAACTGTATCCACAAAATCCCTCTGATTTACTAATTTTAAAATACTATGAGAAAGTGAAACGAGGTTTCAGTTCATTTTCCAGTTATAGGTGAATCTTCATGATCCCATTTGAAGATCCCACGATCTTAGCAAAGATATTTTGGTACCTTGTCAATTCTTTCTCCAGCTCATTTTATAGATGAGGAAAATGAGACAAATAGAGTTAAGTGACGTATGCATGGTAAGCCAGCTAAAAAGTGTCTCAGGTCAAATTTGAACTCACAAAGATCAGTCTTTGTGACTTCCCTCTACCTCTTGCTCCACCTGGCTGCCCCCAAGTGAGTTTAATCCAGCATGACTGACTCTTTGCCAATAGCATTTCCCTTTCCAGATATTTGCCAACCGACTCTTTAATTATCTTTTCTAGAAATTTCCCAGAAATTGAAGTCAAACTCAGTGGCCTATAGATTTTGAATTCTATTATCTTTTTGTCTTTGAAAAGTGAGAAAGCATTTAACTTTCTCTAATCTTATGGGAGCTCTCATATTTTCTGTGGTTTTCACACATCCCTGACAGTGACTCACATGCCAGTTTTTCCAAACCTTACAGTGGAGCAGGTGACTTGAATTCATCAAGGACAGCTATGTAGTCTTTTACTGTTTCCTTGCTATCTTGGAAATTGTTTCACTTTTGCTATTCCCAGTATAAAAAGCTTATTACCTTTTGCAGTAAAATCAGGAAAAAAAGTGCCTTCTCTCTATTGTCAGTTATCATTATCCTACCCACCTTAAGAAGAGGTCCAATCCCCTATAAGATCCTATCATTTCTTCCAGTTTAAGATTAAAAAGCCTCTTTGGTTATCCTCAATTTTCTTTGTCAACCCCAGCTCATTTTGGTTTTTATCATCATTGACAGTATCTTTATAAGACCGTGCCATATTCTTATATTTGTCTTCTATTTCCTAGTCTCATTTCCATCCTCTTTATACTTCTTTTTAAAATCTAGATTTGCTGGTGATTCCCTTGCGCATTCCTATCACTCCCTTCAGAAGAACAGACAAACACATTTTTTTCTTATCATTGGAGTTATTTCCTTTTGTGTCTTCACAATTTGCTTCTTCAGCACCTTTCATCCCCTGTTGGCTGACTTCTCCTGAAGTTTAGTTCATGGGATTCTGCCTATTTTTCCTTTAAACCCACTGAAATCCACTTTCCAGAAATAGCATGATATGCTATGCTCAGTTTTTCTCTCCTCTATTGTAACCTGTATCATGGAGTGGTCCTATCCTCTCCTCACCTCTACCCTGACTCCCACCAAGTTCCTGACATTTCTGCTCTAGAAACCAGTTCATGACTATCAGGGTGAATCAGATCCACAATAGAATTTATAGTTTCTCCTTGTTGTTTACTCCATGTTTTTTATCTTTTTATTTAAAATTTTTTTTTCAAGGGGGCATGGATGGTTAGTTGCCACAGTGAATAGAGCACTAGCCCTGGAGTCAGGAGGACCTGAGTTCAAATTGAGCCTCAGACACTTAATACAAAACTAGCCTTGTGACCTTGGGCAAGTCACTTAACCCCAACTGCTCTACCTTCCCCCCTCCAAAAAGCAAAAAAAAAAATTTGAAGGGGGGAGGGCAGGGCAATTGGGGTTAGGTGACTTGGCCAAGGTCACACAGCTAATGAGTATGCCAAGTGTCTGAGGCCAGATTGCAACGCAGATGTCCTGACTGCAGGGCTGGTGCTCTATTCACTATGCCACCTAGCTGCCCCTTTGTTTTAAAGGTTGAAATTACTACCAAGTCAAGTTAGGAAGTTACTACCTATTTTTCTCTTGGAAGGAGAGAGAAAAAAGAAGAGAGAAAGAGAGAGAGACACACACACAGACAGAGAGAGATACATAGAGAGAGAGAGACAGAGAGAGAGAGACAGAGAGAGAGAGAGACAGATAGAGAATCTATGTCCAGCAGATGTGTTTGGATAACTAAAGTGTCCCCCCCCCCATCATTTCCACATGGTGCCTCTGTGCCAACTTTGTGATCTATTCCCCAAACTCTTCATCTTCGTTCTGCCCAGATGGTCTGTACTATTCTTCAAAGACAAAATCACTTTTATTTCTCTCTCCTTTCAGTCGCTCAAATCTTGACTGTCATCTTTCCCCTGGCCAATAATTAGACTGAGGCTGTGCCAATCAGAATCCATTCCCTTTCTATCCCCACTCCTTAAAATCCTTAGCTTCCGTTAAGCTTTATCTCAGGACCTCTCTTTCTGATCCCTTTGTTTGTTAGTCCTTTCTCTCCCTCCTCAAATTACCTTGTCTTTACTTATCTGTTTGTGTGTCTTACCCCTAGCAGCATTTAAGCTCCTCAAGGCAGGAGCTGCTTTTGCCTTTGTATCTCTCATAGTTAGCTAGCATAACACCTTGTATCTAGCAGTGGGCATTTAATGCATGCAAGTTAAATTTAATTGACAGAAGAGAAATAGGCTTGTACTATGGAATTCAAGATGAAAAAAAATCTCAAAAGGCAAAAAATGATTACATTTTCCCATTGGGCATTTTCCCCTAAAAATCTATTCTAGTGTAAATTAAGGTCAAGCCAAATTTTGCAAGTTTACAGAGGAGAGGGTTCTCACACTGCCAGAGTCATGCTGGACTCCTTATTTTTCCTCATCCCTTAAGCACAATCAGTTGTCAAGTCTTGTCAATGTCCTCTGCAGCATCTCTCTCCTTGACCCCTTCGCTCTATGCGCAGGACCACTGCAGCCTCTTCAGGTCCTCATGACTTCTCAGTTGAACTGTAGTGCAGCCTCTCCAGTGCGTGCCCAACTCCCAGTCTCTCCTCTCTCTAATCCATGCTTTACATGGGCAGAGTGATATTCCCAAACACAGGCGTGATCATGCCACCTCCCTCCCCCTCAGTGAAGTGTCAGTTGTATCCAAGATCAAACACAAACTGCTTTATTTAGCTGTTAAAACCCTTTGCCATCTCATTCCAAACTACCTTTTCAGGCTTATTGCTCATTCCTCTCCTTCACTCATTCTACATTTCAGTCAAACCAGCCTCCTTGCTGTTCCTCATCCATGTTAATTAATTTCTTTGCCCAGTTCTTTTGTACAGTCTACCACTCAGTACCTGGAAAGCTCTCCTTCTCTGTCGTTTGTCTTTGGAATACCCATCTTCCTTCAAAGAGAAACATAAGTGGCAGGTCTTACCATGAGGCTTTTCCAAATCCACTGATTGTTAGTGCTTTCCTTCTCTTAGACTGATTTATGTCAAGAATTCTGTATTTACTTCCCTAGTTACATGCTGTTTCCCCTAAATAGAAAATAAACTCCTTGAGGGCAGAGACTGCTTCAGGTTTGTCTTTGTATCACCAGCATTAAATACGAAGGTAGACATTTGAGAAGTGCTTAATAAATTCTTGTTGGATTCCATTTAATTGAATCATATTTAATTGAACTGAATGACATCAATGTGCTCACTTCCTGATAAATTTCAAGGAATTACTGAATAACATCAACCTAGAAGGAGAGGAAGGAAATTTGGATGTTCTAATCCATTCCCATTAGAGGAAGGTCAACACCCATAAAAGTCTGGCCTTTTATTTTGGACATTTATCACCCTTCTTCAGATAAGAGTTACCTGGGGTTCCATAAGATTTTATTTATTTATTTTAATTTTTGCCCTATATGTGGCTCAATTTCATCAGGTGCTAGTTGGCAGAGACAGAGGTCCTTTGATCTCTGAAGAGGAAAGGGAGAGCTACTTTGCATTTCATCTATAAATGGATAGATAGACAGACAGATAGATACACACCTATGTATATGTATATATTCATCTTCACTTGTCCCTTAGCCATCCTTCGAGGCTTGTTTGTACTTCAAGGAGGCAAATCTTTGGCAGCTTCAGAAAGTGACTGCTGTGCATTGGGGAAAAAGCCTCAGTGAGCCCTTATGGCTAGGATGTGACTGAGAAATGGAGTCAAGAAAGTAGGGTTAAACACTGACATTGATGAAAAAACCAACCTCCCTCCCCAAAAAATAACACACTTTCCTGAATCTAAGCTTCCTAGACCTATGCCCAGCCTCAAGTGTCCTATTTTCCTTAACTCAGCTAATTTTTTGGAAACTCCCTTGGAGCATAAGCCCTGAGGCCTCAAAAACAAGCTAATTTCTAGAATTTTTAATTGTGACAAAAGGAAAAGTATAGAAAAATGTTTAGCATAGGAGATCTCCCTTGATGTTTTCAGCTAACACATTTTTTTTCACCAAAGATAGTTTACTTTAGATAAATTAAATAACAAGAAAGGACTAGAGTGGGCTGAATGTACTATTTAAATACCTTGCTAGTCTTTGCTGACATTCACTTACGTTGTAACAGACATCTGGATGAAAACATAAAAGTTTTAATTATTTCTTTGATGTGCAATTAACATCAGCACAGTGTGGTAGAAAGTGCTACGCTAACTTGAAGGTCAGATCACTTGGGTTTGTATGCCATCTCTGCCACCACCTACTTATATGGCCTTTGGTCAATCACTTACCTGTCCTAGTCTCAGTTTTCTAATCTTAAAAATGATGGAGCTGGTCTACATGGGTCTAGAAGGGCCTATGAAGTCTCTTTCATACCTAAATCTGTCATACTATGGTATGGCTACTTAGCTAACTAAATGAGAGAACACAAATTCAAAGAGTTTGAGAGCTTGATGGGAACTGTGGATCCCTAGTCCAACCTGTAAACAAAAGGAGCCCCCACTATACCCTATTCAACAGGAAGCCTCAGAGTGAGGGGGAATGCACCATCTCTCCAGGCTATTCATTCTACTTTTTTTTAATTTAAACTTTTTTTTTAATTTTTAGTTTACATCATTTGTTTCCATGAGATTTTGATTTACAAATTTCCTCCCCAACTTTCCCCTACACACCACCCCAAAGCATTCTATTTTTTGATAGCTCTTATCATTAAGGTTTTCCTGAGATTAACACCACATTGGTCACACCTTGCTCCTTGTTTTGCCTTCTGGGAGAACAGAACAAATCTAATCTCTCCGTGTGATGCCCCTTCACATACTTGAAGACGCTATCATTTAATTTTTCCTCCAAATCTTTTCTTTTCCTCCAGGTTAAATATGTCCAGTTCCCTTAACTCAGAACACTTTCATGGTATCATGTGGAAACATCTACAGTTGAATTAAAGTATAACAACAGTAACAATAATAATAAAAATAATAACTGACATTTTATAGCATGTTCGAATTTTTAAAGCACTTTACAGGCACCATCTCATCTGAGCCTATCCTGTAAGGTAGAAGCTATTAATATCCTCACTTTCCAGATGAAGAAACTATGGCCTAGAGTGATTAGGTCACTTGTCTGTTGTCATACAGCTATTAGGTGTCAAAAGTCGGACTTGAACTCAGATCTTCCTGACTTCTAAGTGCAGCACTTTACCTACTTCACCATTTGACCTTGCTCTTTTTGCATTTGCAACAAATATTAGGGTTTTTTACTGAAATTTAAATAGAAATCCACTTGGTTCACCAAAGCACTCGTTCTAATTTTCCTAGTGGAGGGCAGGAATGAACAAAACAGTCTCAGAGTTTAAAGGAAATGGAAGCCATCTTGCTCAACCAACACCCAAAAAGATTCCTTCCACAACGTATCCAACAAATGTTCATCTAAGCATTGTTGAAGCCTTCCATGGAGGAAGAACCCACTGCTATCTGAATAGCAGCTCGTTGCACTTTTGGACAACTCAAATACTTTGGAAATTTATCTTTAAATAGAACCCATATCTGTCTTTTATTCCACCTATTGCGTCTAGTTTTGCCATATGTGGCCAAACAGAAATAGGTATTAATACCTCTCCCTCAAGGTAGTCTTTGCTATTTTATAGAACTCCAATGTAGATTCAAAGCGATAATGGGGCACGTTCCAAAGGCAATGAAATGAAGAGAGATTGCATATTAATATAGAATGAATTTATTATATTCCATATTACCCACAGGCATCTGGGTTAATTGAAAGAACAAATGGATTGTTGAAAGAACTATTAAGGAAGTAAAGTTCTAATAATTCGTACGAACATTGGAAGGATAAGTTGTTTACCGCTCTACATAATCCGAATAATAGACTATTGGGAGGAAGTATAGCTCTAGCCAGAATGATGACCCCATATCTGAAAATTAGGAAACAACAAACACATAATATCTCAAATATTGAGTTTTGGACTACGAGGACAGATGTCCCAGAACCATATGCAGGAGCACCTGGTTCAGGCAGGATATGATTTGTATTGTTTAGAGGACTTTTGGTTGGAAAGAAAAGAAATGAGAAAAATCCCCACTGAAATATGTATGAGAATCCCTAAAAATCGTTTTGGATGGATATTACCTAAATCAGGTTGAGCAGCTCAAGGAATACACGTATTGGCTGGAGTAATGGATTCTAATTATCAGGGAGAAATTATTGTGACATTCCAAAATTTAGGTGAGCAGCCCATACAGTTCTGAAAAATAATAGAATACATCAAGTGATCGTAATTTCATTTTTTCTTTTCTTAATTTATTTTTATTTTTCAATATTCATTTCCACAAGATTTTGAGTTACAATTTTTTCCTCCCCATCTTTCTCCTACCAAGCCTACTGAATACCCCTTCCCTCAATCTGTTCTCTCTTGTATCTTCCCCTTCACCCCACCAACTTTCTAGTAGAGCAAGATGGGTTTCTATGCCCCAGTACCTGTGTATCTTATTTCCAAAGTTGCATGTAAAAAGCAAATTTTTTAAACATTTGCTTTTAAAACTTTGGGTTCCAGATTTTTTTTTCTCCTTCTTCTCTCCTCACCCACCCCCCACTGGGAAGATAAGCACTTCAATATAGATCATACATGTGTAGTTACCCAAATCATTTCCATAATAGTTATATTGTGAAAGACTAACTATATTTTCCTCCATCCTATCCCACACCCCACTTATTCTATTTTCTCCTTTGACCCTACCCCTTTTAAAAAATGTTTGCTTCTAACTGCTCTCTCCCCCAATCTGCCCTCCCTTTGCTCCTCCCCCCTCTTATCCCCTACCCTCTATGCTCCTATAGGGTAACATACCCAATTGAGTGCATATGTTAATCCCTCCTTAGGCCAAATTCAATGAAAATCAGGTTGTCTCATTCCCTTTCACCTTCCTACACTTCCCTTCCATTGCAATAGTTTCCTCTTGCCTCTTTTATGTGAGATAATTTACCCTAATCTATCTCTTCCTTTCTCCTTCTCTCAATAAATTCTTCTCTCACCTATTAATTTTATTTTTAAGATATCATCCCTTCTTATTCAACTCATCCTGTGTCCTCTGTGTATGTATACATGAAGATACAAATGCCTACACTCACATATATGTTTATATACACATACATCCTCCTATAGGTACATATATGTATATATATGTACACACATACATACACACATATATACATCTACATCTACATATACATCTACACATAATATACATATATATTCCCCTCAGCTATCCTCATATTGAGAAAATTCTTATAAGATACAATGATCATTTTTTCATGTAGGAGTGTAAATAGTTTAACTTTAATAAGTTCCTTATGATTTTTTTTCCTGTTTACCATCTCATGCTTCTCTTACTTCTTGTATTTGAGAATAAATTTGTCTGTTCAGCATGTTTTTTTCATCAAGAATGCTTGAAAGTCTTCTATTTCATTGAACGACCATATTTTTCCCTGTTGCATCATACTCAGTCTTGATGAGTAGGTGATTCTTGGTTTTAGTCCTAGCTCCTTTGATCTCTGGAATATCATATTCCAAGTCCTTTGATCTCTTACTGTAGAAGCTGCTAGGTCTTGTGTTATCCTGATTGTGTTTCCACAATACTAAAATTGTTTCTTCCTG
>CM053582.1:374931465-374946398 GCA_028627135.1 Pseudochirops cupreus | reverse complement strand
TTAAGTATAGGACTCTATCACAAAGAGACATAAAACTTTTCATAATAGAATGAGGGGAGGGAGAGGAGCACTATATGTGATTTATTCTTGTCAATCTTGGTTCAAGGAGGAAATAACATATTACATTAAGTAAAAAATCTATCATACCCTACAGCAGTAGGAAGGGGAAATGGTAAGGAAAAGGGGGGGGGGGGTGAGGATAGAAGGGAAGGAAGAAGTAGTAAGGGGGAAGGGTAGAAAAAGGGAGGGAGATTGATAAGGAGGGAACATGGAGGGAAGGGTGGTCGAAAGGAAATCTCTTAAGGAGGGGAGTGGAGAAGGGAGAAATAAAAGCATAAACAAGAGGGAATAGGATGGCGGGAAAGACACAGATAGTAATCATAACTGTGAATGTGAGTGGGATGAACTCTCCCATAAAATGGAGGCAGATAGCAGAATGGATTAAAAACCATAATCCTACAATATGCTGTTTACAAGAAAAACATCTGAAACAGGGGGATACACACAGGGTAAAGGTAAAAGACTAGAGTAAAATATATCTGGCCTTAGCTAAAGTAAAACAAAAGCAGGGGTAGCAATCCTTATCTCAGACAAAGCAAAAGCAAAAATAGATCTAATTAAAAGAGATAAGGGAGGAAACTTTAGCCTACTAAAAGGCACCATCAAAAATGAAGCAATGTCATTAATAAACATTTATGCACCAAGTGGTACAGCATCTACATTCCTAAAGGAGAAATTAAGGCAAAAATATTTATTGTAGCTCTCCTTGTGGTGGCACAAAATTGGAAATTAAGGGGATGCTCTTCAATTTGGGAATGGCTAAACAAGTTGTGGTATATGAATGTAATGGAATACTATTGTGCTATAAGAAATAGGGAGGAGACGGTCTTCATATTCACCTGGAGATGTTTATATGAACTGATGGTAACTGAGAAGAGCAGAACCAGGAAAAACTTGTACATAGTCACAGACAAATCATATGTGTGATGACCAACTTTGATAAACTGGAGTCTTCTCAGCAACACACAGTTATAAGACAACTCTACAAGTATCAGGATAGAAGGAGATATTTACATTCAGACAAAGATCTAGAAAGAACAAAGTTTAAATGGAGACTGAAGCAATCTACATGCTATCATTCTTTTCCATGTTTGGTTTTGTTTCCTTTTTCCCATTGTTCACTCCATTGTTTACAGCCCTTCTACACAACCAGACTAATGTCCAATGTCAAAGTATTTGCAGATCCTATACTTGATTGCAAGCCACCATGGTGGGAGGGGGGAAGGGAGGGGAGAAAATTTGAAACTCAAAGGATTGTGGAACTGAATCTTGTAAACTAAAAGTAAATAAACAAAATTCACTAAAAAAATAAAGCAAAATAAAATAAAATGTTAAAAAAAAAACACATCCAACAATGGAAATTGAGAGGAAGGTAACAACTCAATTGAAAGAGAAATTTCCAAATCTCTCCTTTTCCTTCTTCAAAGTCTTTTGTGTAACAATCTGGGGATAGAGACAGGATGGAAACTACCAGTTGCTCCACTTAGCTTCTTTCCATGTCTTTTCCTTCAGCAACCTGAAGAGGGGATGACATCTTCCATCTCTACTCTTAAACCTAGAAATCAGAAACACCAGAAGTCTAAAAAAATTCAGTGACTTGAAGACAATTAGAAGAAGACTTGCTCTCCCAAACTCTGCCACAAACTTCATGCAGGTCAGGTCATTCATTTCCACCAATGAGGAGAGAGTACCACATCAGCTGGGTTTTGGGAGTAGGCTCACATTCATAAAATTAATTTTAAGGACTAAGAACTTTGATACAATTATAAAATTTGCAGAGGATTGAAGACGAATCATTCTTGTAGTCTACTGAGAAGTGATTGACTAACAATTTAAAATTAAGATACACATAATGTAGTAATTCATTTTGCTTTTCATATTTAGTCACAAAAGCTTTTATTTTTATTTTATTTTTTCAATTTTGGGGTGAAAGGGAAAGAAGAGAGTAGTTAGGATATAATGTGAAGAAAAAACAATGGAAGAAAGAAATAGAGAAGGAGAGAGGAAGGGAAAAGGGAGACAAGGAGGGAGGAATGGAGAAAGAAAGGGGGAGGGAAGAAGAGATTAAAGAAGAAAAGGGTGTAGGGAATTGGGGGGAGGGGGAAAAAAAGAACAAGGTAAAAAAAGGAACATAGTAGAGAACAAAAGAAAAGTCACAAGGAAGCAAAGAAAATATGGACAACACAACCAGTATTATTTATCATACAGGATTTCTTGAAATGAAAATTTATTGTTACATATTTTGAATCTTCTCTTATGTTCTACTATGCACATGACATGCTTTTTTTCGTTCTAACTTTGTATTTATGTTCCAGTATTTAAGTTTATTATATGCTTTTTGTTTCTTGTCTTTGTTCCGTATTTGTGTTTTGGTGTTTGAGTCTAAAATATAATTTTGAAAAATAATATTTTATTTCCCCCTCCTAAAAAAAAGGGAGGCAGCTAGGTGGCACAGTGAGGGAGGAGGGATGAGAGAGAAGGAGGACAGATTAGAGGGAGAGAAAATGAAGAATCTTTGAAGCATCTTTTTTAAACAAATGTGTAAAAGATAACAGAAAGATCAGACAGAATCATAGATAAGTAGGACAGCTTTGAAAAAAAAACAAAACATGTTGATTTTGTTATATATCTAACCAGGGGAGAGTGTGACTGTCACTTTTTCAGACCTGTACTTTTAGTAAGATCACTTTGAGAGCTGAGTGGAAGATGAGCTAGAATGGGGAGAGCTTTAAGGCAGGAAGATCTACCCGTAAATTATTCCAATAGTCCAGGTAGGAGGAGATGAGGACCTGAATCTGGGAAGTGGCAGTCTCAGAGGAGAGAGATTTATATGAGTTATATTAGGAAGTAAAATCAATAGGTCTTGGCAACAGAATGTAGATGGAGGGGTGAGAGAGACTGAGGAGTCAAGAATGGTGCTAGTTGGGGAGACTGGATGACTGGGAGGATAGTGGGAATGTTAATAGTCAGAAGGAAGTTAGGAAGTTGGGTTTTAGGGAGAAAGATAGTGAGCTCAATTTTGGATGTAATAAACTTAAGATGTCTGAAGGACATCCAGTTTGAGATGTCTAATAGGTAGTTGAAGATGTGATTCTAGTGGTCAGGAGAGAGTAGGTTTGAGAATTATCTGTAAGGAGATGATAATTAAATCCACTGAAGCTGAGGAGATCCCTAAGCAAGTATAGGAGAAGACAGAACCTTGGAGGACTTAGGAGGTGATGTCTGCAGCTTAGTAGATGATGTCTAGATAAAGATCCAACAAAGGAAAACAAAAAAGAATAATCGAATAGATGGCAGTATTTAAAAAAGAGCAGAATCATGAAAACATGGAGGAAAGTGAGTATCAAGAGGTAAAAAGTGATCAATAGTGTCAAAGGTTGAAGAAAAGTCAAGGTCAAGGATAGAGAAAAAGTCATTAGATTCAGCACATTAGTGGTGATATTGGAAAGAAGAGAAGCTTCAGTTAAATGCTGAGGCTGGAAAACAGAATACAGAGAGTTCATGGGAGACTGAGAAGAAAAGAACTAGAACTGGTCGTGTGAACGATTTTCTTGATGAGTTTATTCAGGAAAGAAAGAGGAAAAGTAAGAAGAAAGTAGCTATGCAGATAGGTAAGTGTTACTTGAGATAGAGAAGATATGGTCACATTTCTAGGCAATAGGGAACACAGGCCCTCAAGGAGTTTAAATTCTCCTGGAGGAATACAGTATGTAACCAGAGAAGTAAATACCCGGCAAAAATCCGAAGGTGTAGTGTCTAGCATTTTGGACATTTTGTACAATCTGGTGTAGTTTCCTATGTCCACCTCCCTCTACCAGCAGTATTTCCTTCCACTCAGTCCTACAAAGGAGTCAGGTTGCTGATTTCTTGTGCAGTTCTCTTTCAGTTCTGAAATTCTATTACTCTATGACGGGTTACATGGAATAATGGATATTATACTAGATTTGAACGGAGAAGTGTGTCTGAGTCCTACCTCTAACACTAAATATATGACATTTGGGCAAATCACTTTAAAGTCCTTTCTGAGTTTCAGATTCCTCATTTGTAAAATGCAAATAATAATCCTTGCCCTTACGACATGATAGCGTTGCTGTGTATAAAACACTTGGTAAACTTTGAAGCAGTACATAAATGAGGACTATTGTGGTAACCTTCATTCATGTATCACTTAATAATTTTGATTTAGGATGCCTAAGGACTCTGGTTAATTTTTTTTAAGAAGAAAAATAAATCTACAGTTAATTTTCAGCAGGCAATATCAGTAAATATATTTATGACTTAAACTTACTTAAATTGTAATTATGAAATATTAATATGAGAATCACAATTTGTTCTGCTCTTCATAGAATCATAGAATCATAGAACTGTCAAAGGGCCTTTGGAGATTATCATGTACTACCCCCTCACTTTACAGATGAGTAAACTGAGATCCAGAGAGGTACTTATTTGAATAGTATTGTTAAGAGCATAGAGCTTTGTGTACATGGGCATTAAAATTTAATTTACTCAAAGAATCATACAGGCCTCTTTACTGTCCTAAGTGTTTATATAAAGTTATTAAAGTCAGGTTATTTTAGACTCCTTAGATAAATCATTTAGCTAGCTGCAACTATTCCATTTCTAGTACATGTAAAATCACAGAATCATATAGTCACAGAGTCTTAAAGTTCAAAGGCACCTGAGAGATTAGTTTACATTTGACAAGAAATTTCAGAGTTTAAGGATTGTTGCCATAATAGGAATTCACAAAACAGATTGCACGGATGGAGTGAAGTAGCCAGGGATTTTGTACGTTTTCAATAACCATGTCTTTTCTGTTTTCCCATAGAATAGAACTTCCTTCCAATACCACTTTTACCAACACGATCTAATTCCTATTTTCAAATTAAAATCATTAAGATCAGGTTCTGTCACTAAAGTATTACTAAACTATTTCACAAAGACGATCAGGGGAGTACTCACTGGCAAAAGCTACTAGCAAATCCTATCCAGGAAGAGGGACCCAGGGGGAAGGAGGACCCAGTAAAGAGTCTGTGTATTTCCAATGATCACTTTTAATGTAATGATGCTCGTTCCCAGAGAGCAGAATAACTGTTATTTAATAACAGTTACATAGAAAAGCCTCTACTAAGGCAAAGGAGGGTAACAATAAAGGCAGAGGAATTGCTCCTACTGATAACAATTGATGTTCTTAAGGTTAAAAGAGGGAGTGAGAGAAAGAGAGAAGAGGACAAATTAGGGGAACTCTTATTTTAGTCTCCTATAGTCAGAGGTCAAGGAGACATCAGAGACAGAGGAGATAAAGGCGTGGTTACAGAGAGAGGATAAGAACCAGAGAGTGTGATAGGTCTGAAGCCAAGAGATGTGAGAGTGTCTTAGGAAAAATAAGGATACTCAGGGGCAGCTAGGTGGCACAGTAAATAGAGCACCGGCCCTAGAGTCAGGAGGACCTGAGTTCAAAAAAAGGATGCTCAACAGAGAGATCAAGGATGAACACTAGAAACAGGTATTTGGATTTGATGATTAAGAAGTTATTAGAGAGAATAGTTTCAGTGGAGTAGGAGTGGGAGAAATCCAATTACAAGTAGTTGAGGAGAAAATGAATACTGACAAAAAAAAGGCACTGGGAATAGATAATTTTTATTTTTTTTAATAATTTAATTATTTTTATGCTTTTTGACATTCGCTTCCATAAGCTCTTGAGTTTTCAATTTTCTCCCCCTCCCCAAGACAGCATATGATCATCTGATATAGGCTCTACACATACATTCTTATTAAACATATTTTCTTTTTTACAAAAGAAGGAAAAGGTTTCTACAGTTAATTTTCAGCAGGCAAAATCATTGAATATGTTTATGATCTTAAACTTATTTAAATTTTAATTAAGAAATACATATATACATATATATAAATGTATATATAATTTCCCCATTAGTCATGTTGTGAAGAGGTATTAGAACCAATGGGAGGAAACATGAGAAAGAAGAAGCAAAAACAAAAGAAAAAAAAGAGATCAAATAGTCTGCTTCACTCTTCATTCAGACTCCATAGTTCATTCTCAGGATGTGGATAATATTTTTCGTCATGAGTCTTTTGGAGTGGTCTTAGATCCTTGCATTGCTGAGAAAAGCCGAGTACATGAAAATTAGAAGAGACAACATTTAAAAATAGAATTACATTGATAAAGAAGAGAGGAATGATAGAAAATAGATGGACTACTTTAGAGTCATAGAAAGGTTCTTTTTAGGATTGGTAAGAGATGAGTATATTGGAGGCATGTGGGAAAGTGACAGAAAGATGATTCATGAGTGAGAAAGGATGAGTGCAAAAGCATGGTTAGGCTGGAGATGTGAGGTGGTATCAAGGACACAGAGGAATTAACTTAAGCAGTAATGGAGATGCATCTTCTTCCCTGGCCAAAAGGAAGGAGGACAGAAGATTTATGCTACAAAGATTTGTGGATTGGATTTAGGGAACTTGAGGAAGTTCTCAATCACTGATATTTTTTCAGCTGGGCAACCACATGCCATCCAACTGAGGTTGTAGAGTAGATAAATATTATAGAGAGTGTATATATATACATGCATATATACATGTTTGTATATTTACATATACCCACCTCAGCCAGCTGGTGGTGTAGCATGGGTAGATCTTGAAGACAGCGGGACTCTATGTGCATGTATACTTATACATATACATATGGGTGAGTATATGTGTGCATTAAGAGTTCAGCCTTCAGATCCTATGAGTAGGCTGACCAAACAACCCTACCTCATGGAAGACTATAATCTGAGTGAGAAAGCTAGGCCCTGTCTCAAACCCTGTTTTGTAGATGCAGAGCTGCTAGACAGAGATTCACTGCTTGTGAGGTAGCTTTCATGGCATTAATATTCATTTGGGTTAATTCTGACACATGAAAGCTTTTAAGTTTTCATTTAAATAAGTGCAGGAAACCACCCTCTGTGGCATATGTTCAAGTTTCTGAGAATTTAAAGAACAGACATTTTGAAAATTATTATGTAAATAAATAAATAAATAGGTTCTAAAAACAGTGGGGGTTATAGGAGACATTAATAACTAACCAGAGAGATGAATAAGAAGGCTATAAAGCTTCAGAAAAACAAACAAACAAACAAACGCTGAAGCAGTTTCTGAGTCCCTAGCCAGGCAGATCATCTACCATAAAAATGTCGTTCTGCTACCCTGAGTTATTCCTATGAAGTCCAGAATAAATTGTGGTATAACCAAATGAATTAACAAAGCATTAATGGAAGACACAGAAGTAAGACTGACCCAGAATGAAGAACCTTGGTGGCATAAGGTACAGGGGACAAGGGAGCTTAGTAATGAGAGTATGTAATATGCCAGAACAGGGCAGGGGGGCAGGGGAATCCAGGGGAATCTAGGAATTTTTATCTCTATTATGAGGTGTCATTGGTTATACAGACATAATACCTTTATGTATATATATAATATATATATTATATATATATATAAATTTTCATAGGTATAACATCTATGGTATTATTTTATCTCTATTATTATATTCTCTCTATTATTACGTCTTTTCCTGTGAGACAGAGCAGAAACACAAATTCTCCCCAATTTTATTTTATAGATTGTACATCCTGATTCCACCGAAGCAAGATAACTTGTTTTTTGCTGTTCCAGATCTGTGCAACCTGAGCAAGATGATATAACCAGGATGCAAGTCTTACAGTCCAAGAGAAGACAGACATCCAGATATGGGAGACAACACATCACAAGACCCTACGGGGTTGGAAGACCCTATTAGCTATAGAAATAAAACCTTCATTTTAAAGTCATCTGTTAAACTTCTTAATTGTTTCCCTTTAATTGCAAAAGCCTTCCCTGGAAGAAAAAGGGTTTTTGGTTACTCAAGGATGAGAAAATCCTGAAGAGCCTATTGATAGGGGATGTTATGCCATCTCCCATTTTCTAACAATTCACTGCTATCTATTTGAGGCATTGAGTGAAGGAACGGAAAGGGAGATGAAGACTGTCCTGTGAGTAGCCTGCTTTGTGTAACTCAGACCATGCTGGCTCGTGTTTTAGAAAGATTCCCAGTGAACAGCAGCAAATGAAAATTATAATGGTGCACGGCTGGGAGTCTACACTTGAAGCACGCACCATTAAGTGAAAATTGTACAGATGGGCATGACCGTGACTTTCTTTTAAAGAACAGATTATCCTATATAATGAAAAGATTTTTCGACAAGCAGAATTCATATGAATCTATATGAATAGTCTTTTTTTTTGCTGAAGTAAGGTTAGGTCATGTTCAAAGAAGGCAATGAGCCTAAAGGATATTTATGGCACTTAAGATAGATAAGAGGACCTTGGTTTAAGAGATGGACAGGGTTTTAGTGGAATTCTAGAAACCATGCTGTCTGCATTCCAGACTCCTCCTCCCACCAAAAGTCAGACTCCCACTCTGAAGACCGAGAAGTACTTAGAGCTCTTCATAGTCATCTTTAAACCATACCACCCACGTTGTGACCTCTCCCCCTCCCTCCCATTTGGACTTGGATTCCTATCCCTGGCATCAAAGACTGAATTGTGAGCTTTCACCTTTTCTTACTCAGTCTTGTGTCTACCATGCCATATTATTCTCTTCCTCATCCTCATCCTCATCCTCACATTACTACAGATAGCATTTTTATAGTATGTTAAGATCTACAAAGTACTTTACAAATTTTATCTCATATTATCCTCACAACAGCTCTGGGAAGGTGCTATTATTATCTCCATATTACAAATGAGGAAACTGAGGCAGACAGAGGTTAAGGGACTTGCTCAGGTTCACGTGGAAGTACACAAGGCCTGATAAGATCTCAGATCTTTCTGAGTTCAAGTCCATGTAATTTCTGCACCTTGCCTTAATACTCACATAGGTCCTGTCTCTAGTTGACCTGTATGTGTTAACTTTCTGAATAAATAAAAATAAAATTAAGATATTGTAAGAACAAAAATTCTTTGAGGGTTGGAACTGTCTTGACAGTGTTTGTATCCCTAGAGTTTAGCAGAGATCTTGGTACAAAGTAAGTGATTAATAGATGGTATTTCATTCATTCATTCAAGCCCCAAACCCTCATCTTACAGATGAAGAAACTGAGGTCCATAAGATAGAAGGACTTGCCCTTGGTCACATAGAGAGGGATTGGATTCAGGTCCTCTGACTTCAAATTTGCTCTGAAGTCATTGGCTCTGGTTTTGGTAAACAAGAACGAATGTTCCTTTTGCTTTCACAGTGTTTGTCATTCAGGCTTTCAAAACACTAATTTATGAATATATTTATAGCATTCTCTGATTATTATTTTCTTATGAAGAAGAAAAGGTCACAGACTGACTGAGGAACCTGCCCAAAGTCACACTACAGAAATCAGAGTCCTGTTTCCTATTTAGGAAGGTGCTTTTCTTGGTTAATTCCCAATTCTAGACTCCATTAGCAACATAGTGGAATAGTAGGTGGGTCAGTGAACTAAGAGTCAAGGAGGAATCCTTTCAAATCTTGCCTCAGACACTTAATAGCTATGTAATCTTGGATGAGACTCTTACCCTTTTTGAGCTTCTGTCTCTTCATCTATTTATATGTAAATATATATGTGTGTATGTATATATGTGCATATATACATATACACACATATACATATACATATGTATGTATGTTTGTGGGGGGAGAGAGAGAGCATCCAGAGAACTAAAGAACATAGGGGGTTAGGAGAAGGCCCTCTCACATGACTATACCAGGCCTGAAGGAAAGGATAATGGCATGCAGCTGAAGCTAGTGCTGTCCACCAAGAAATTCCTTGTTAGCATCAACTGAGGCATGTATCACACACACATGTATATATGTAGATGTACATATATACATGTGTGTATGAATTATATATGTATTATGAAGTACTTTGAAAACCCTAAAGTACTGTTTAATGTTGGATGGTTTTTTTTTTTTATTAATAGTACCCACCTCCCAAGAGTGTTGTGAGGATCCAATTATGGAAAGTACCCTAAAAATGCAAGCTCTTGAGATGGAGGACTAGACATTTTCTCCAGTGCTCATGACCTTTTCCAATACTTCTTAATTCTAAAGTCTTCCCTTTGTAAATTATTTCCATACGTGTGTGTGTGTATATATATATGTGTGTATGCATACATGTACACATACATACATATATACATACATACATGCTTCCATGTGTATGGTTTTATATATGGTTTATAGATATTTGTCAGTTTGAGGAGCAAACTCCCTGACTAAACTGTTGAGCTCCTTGAGGGTAAGGACTGTCTTTTGCCTCTCTGGGGATCCCTAGAGTTTATCATTGTAAGCACTTAATAAATGCCACATTATAGGCAATTTAACACACATGCTTAATGACTGGGTGAGTAACTGCCCTCTCAAAACTCCCCCACATTTTAAAACTAATGGAAGTGAATGTTGAAAACTAAAATTAAATAATTTAATGAAAAAAATTTAAAAACCCCTCCACATAAGAAAAATGCACAAGAGGTAAAGTAATTGCAACTATTCCCACAGGCTAAGACACTAAAAACCCTAAGGAGATAGGCAGAACAATTGCAACCACAGGGTTGTACATAGGGGTTCACTCAACAGTTCCCTTCCTGGTGCTTCAGGTTCAGCCAGCACACCCTGCTCCTGCTCTCACTCTTCCGTTCTATGACAACAAGTAAATAGAACTCAAGTTGGTCTCCCTCCTCTTTCTACCCTTCCTTTTCTACCCCTCTCCTTGATGCAGAGGAGGTGAAGGTATAGGAAAGCAAAATTGTTTTCTGCCTAGGGTGGTGGTACACTGTACTGTAGCAGTGCTCAGCCAGGGAGCTAAAGAACAGGGAAAGCTCAGGCAAGGTACTAACATGTGGCTAAACGAGGCCTGAAGGAAAGGAGAATGGCTTGAAGGTAAACCCAGTTCTGCCCACCCAGAAGTTTCTTGGAGAATCAACTCAAGCAAGTAAGAAAAGTGAATTTCCCAGCATGGGAGGAAGCTGATAGACAATTCTCAGGGAATATGCCATCAGCAGGGAAATAGCCAGAAAATGAGAAAAAAAGAGCAATTTTTAAAATTCTCCTGGTTCAAGAGAGAGAGAAAAATGACTCATGAAAGCAGAATTTAAGTCCTGAGCAAGTGAAATAATTGGCACAATACGAAAATGAAAATGTAGTGGTGTGTTTATCTGAAGAAATAAAAAGAGAAGACAAGTGATTGTGAATACAAATAAATAGAAAAGAAGGATAATCTGGAAAAAGAAAAGCAAAAAGAACCAATATTAAAAAGACATAGATGCATACAGAGAATTTAAGGATCATCAGTCTCCCTGAAGAACAGAAGTGAAAAAACATGAACATAATACTGAAACCCAAAATGCCAAAAAAAAGAGGGGGGGGGAAGGCGTGGAGAAAACTAGAAATTACAGAAGGGAATGAAAAAAGACATTTGCATGTGAGCAGATTATTTCCTTTACAAAAACTCCAGAAAATAAAACCATAACAAAGAGGAACAAATATAGGAATTAAGAAAAACACAAGAAACTAAATAAATTGGAAAGAGGGTAGAATTGTGGGATTAGAAGGAAAGAGCTAAACATCTGACTAAAACCAACAATAATAAAATTAAAAACAAAAGGACCCTTACCTGATTCCTTAATAGAAGTGCACATGAAACTAAGAGTGTAAGCAGAAAGAAAAAATGATGGTAGAAGAATAAGTCTGCAACACCATGGACTGAACGTTATAACACACCGCCTAAAAGTTAATCAGTTTTTTGTGGGATTAAAACAAGAAATGACATGGCACATAAATGGTGGAGAAAGGAAGAAAAACATATGGGAGAAAGTGTGATTTAGCCTAATCAAGTCGGTGGTAAATAATGAAGGGAAATTAGGGCTTGGTGTCTCTCAAGAAGAAGAGGACATATGGGAGTGTAGGTGAAGTGGCAAAGCTAGAATGGAACAAGAAAGTAAGAAAATTCAATTCAGCGATGGGAGGGGATCCACTAATGAATCTTCCTTTGGAAGGGGAGGTATAATCTAGAAAGTGAGATGGAGATTCCACAGTGGGTCTAATCTGTTGGAATTTGGTACATGGAGAAATCATGACACTTGTGAGAATGTTTTGCCTTTTCAGAAGCATTGTAGTTTTGGAGAAGGAAATAAGAGCTCCTAGGTCACCTAACATTAAGGAGTGTGGGTAGAGGGCATGGACCTGTGAGGACAATTCATAGTAAAGAAGAAAAAATGATCATGACAAAGTAATGGATAGAGTGAGAAGAGATACAGGAAAATTTCTGCCATGGGGGCAATAATTCTAACCTTTCCTGCAGACATTGATATGTAAAAGAGTAAGGGACAGAAGAAAAAGAAGGCAAGGTCTATAGGGCAATAACATCAAAACTATTTTGAAAAAGGCACTCATAACTTTAAAAGGTTTAATTCCATAAGAAACACGGATACTAAACTAGAAAAACTAAATCAGAGGACCCTGATTCAAAAAATAAGTCTATAATATATGAGGGAAAGAAATTGTTTGGGGATTTTTGTTTGTTTTTTAGAAAAAGATATGGAATTTTTTTTTAAAAAAGAAATTAACAAAAGAATTTAAAGGAGAGAAGAGGAAGGAGAATTTTGTTTAACTGTTAATTAAGTAAAAAATGGGAAAACTAAAAAAGTAGGTAGAAGGATGAAAGAAAAAGGAATGATACATTAAATGAGATGTGAAAACTAGGGAAAGGGATGACAACCAGGTAAAATATATTAACAAAAAATAATTAAAGAGATAAAGTATTTTCTTTATAAAGAAAAAAGAACAAAAAAACCTTAATTTAGAAAAATAATTACAGACAAATGAAGGAAAATATAAACCTAATTTTGATAACTTTAAATCTGAAGAGATAAAACAATACGATAAAATGAAAACATGACAAATTGGATAAGAAAACAAAACTTCACAATCTGTTCCTTACAAGACACATACTTAAAAAGTAAAGGCATGCATAGAACAAAAATCAGGGGCTTGGACAAAATTTATTACGCATCAAGTGAATACAAAAAAATTAAGAGTTTCAATCAAGGTATCAGACAACGAAAAAATATATAACATGGAGATAAACAAAGAAACTGTATTTTGCTGAAAAGAACAATAGAAGACAAATCAATATCAAATCTACTAATATTAATATCAATATTGAACATAATTGCTTCAAATTCATAAAGGAAATAATTAATTACAGGAAGACACAATAATGTAAGAATGGCAAAAGACTTTAACATCCTTTCAATTTTGGATAAATAAGATAAATAGAAACAGAAAAGAAAATATGGAATTAAATTGGTGGAGAAACTTGAGAAAAATCCTTATGGAATTTTCTAAATGGGACTGTTAAAGAATATATGTATTTCTCAGCACTAACTTAAACTCTTACAAAAATTAACTATATGTTAAAGTACATGAAAATAAATATAAGAAGACAGAAATAGCAACACATATTTTACAGACCATAACAATAAAAATAACTCAGGAAGTACAAACATGACAATGGATGGAAATTTAACAATGAAATCCTAAAAAACAAGTGGATCCAAGAACACATGACAGAAACAATAATTATGTTAAAGAAAATTCTAATGACGAAATGATATAACATTGCAGGTATGCTGCTAAAACAGTCTTCAGGGAAAAAATTAAATATAAGCTATTATTATGTTCCTTTCCTTTTACCAATATTTTGTACCAGTAATTGTAAAAGGGTAGATAGGAATTCGATAAGCAGAAATGGGGGAATTTTAGTCATAAGAAATTATGTGAGTAAAGACTCTGATGTATGTGGCCATAAAGTTAGTTCCAAGGGCTGGGTATAATCCAAATTCAACTTCCCAAAATTTCTTTTAGATGTCTTTTATATTTGTCACATTCTGCCATATATCATAGCAATTTATGTTCAAGATTTTTCTTTTTCATTCCAAACTAAAAGCTTCCTGAGAACATCAAAAGGTCATAAAGAGGCAAAGCATATCTCTAGCATCCCTTCAGTTAAATGTTCACAAAACATCCTCTTAACAATATGTTGTATAATTTTGTCCAAAATGGAAATCAAGTTTACCATCTAACAGACTCTTCTCACAGTCTTCTTCATGAAAACTGAGACAACATTTGACTTTCCTTCATCTCATGATTCCACTCTTGTTTTCTGTGACCTCTGGAAGCCTACTTGATAAGAGCTTGGCAATCACATCTTTCAGTTCTCTGGGATGTTGACTTAGGCCTACAAACTTGAACTCAACAAGGGTGTGTGTTCAGCTCACTCCCCCAAGTTCTAGATCATCTTGATGGGGTCTGGGATGCTTTTGTCTGTAACTCAGTTTGCAAAAATCTCACTTGTGTTCAGGTACCTATGTATGTAACATCAATTTGTAACAAGCCTGTGCAATTAAGTTGTAAAAGTCACACTTTCCCCCAGCCATAAAGGCATTAACTCTGCGTCTCCCCTGCCCCCAGCCTAAAAGTCTTTTGCCTGAGCTAGCAGTCTGCCTAGATACAGTTACCCATGAATACATCACCCAAGCATTTAACCAACAAACCCTTACTTTAGAGACCTCCTTTGTTCTAAGTGGCCAGCTGCACCTGAAAACCTTGAACAACATTATCAAAAAGATAACTCCCTCCTAAGATGGTACCTCCTGAATCCCTAATCAGTCTAGCTTCCAAACTTGGCACCTCCTGAAACAATCAAGTCTATCCTCCCAACAGCCATATTGGACCTACATCATTCATCCTTGACCAAAAAGTTACCTAGTGACATGTCAAGGCAAAAACCACACCTCTCCCCCCCCCCCCC
>CM053582.1:374920394-374931365 GCA_028627135.1 Pseudochirops cupreus | reverse complement strand
CCCCTCTGCCTGCTGCAAAGCTTAACATTAAACTTTATAACCCTGCACTTTGCAGGCTATCCTTAACCTTCTCCTGCCCACTGCAAAGCATAACATAGAACTTTATAACTCTGCCTTAGATCCCTGTCAGCTTGCAGGTCCCCTTACCCCACCCTCTCCTGCCTACTGCAAAGTCAGCGTAACAATAAATTTTTATAACTCTGCCAAAAGACATCTGAGTCCAGTAACTCGTTTCGGATGACGAACCCTCAAAGGATCTCATAGAAATCCTCCCCCTCTCTATACCTCTTCAATCTTATACTCTTTCCTGAGTTCTCTTTTCTTGATTGAAGGGTATAGGGAGCTCATTGGCTATCCACATTTATATCATCTGATTAAGTTTTCTCATCACTGGCTTATTATTGCTGCATAAGGGGTTGACTGGGACCCTAAACACAGGCTAGGCAATTGCTTGTCCTGCAGACTTGACCTCATCTTTCTAATGCATGCTAGGGCCCCAGACTAGCAGGCACACCCTCATTCTCACCCCCTAATACACAAATCCATTGTTACTAAATAATGCACCCACATCCACAAACTAAAGGGGTCTTCAAGTTTAGTGTGCTCCTTCCCACATACACAATGGATTGTCATTCATGTTACTTCTCTTGCTTTCTTCCATTATTCTTCTGCCCAGATGTGTGTACAACTATTTTCCACACAAACTGCTGAGCTCTTCACCCACAGTTTTTACCCTCTTGATCCACAATTTACTCGTTATAGATACATTTTTACCACCATGCCCTCTAACACCAGGAAGGAGGAAGCATCTATCCTGACGTCAAATTCATGTATAAGCAAAAGTATTATGAGTAGTAGCAACACTTCCTCACCTCTTCCAAAGCCCAGTAGCTTGCCTTTTTTGGGGGGGGGGGGAAGGGCTTAAACTGTACATTTTAAATTTAATTTTTATTTTCCCCTAATTACTTATAAAAACAATTTTAACATTATTTTAAAAATAATTTTTGAGTTCCAAATTTTCCCTTCCCTCACTCCCTCCCACCACACCCCACCACACCCTCTTTGAGAAGGCAAGCAATTTGATATAGGTTACACGTGTGTAGTCATACAAGACCTATTTCCATGTTAGTAATGTAAAAGAAAAAACAAGAAAAAAAAACAAGAAAAATAAGAAAACTAAATAAAAAGTATGCTTTGATCTGTATTCAGACTCCATCAGATCTTTCTCTGGAGATGGATAGCATTTTTCATTATGATCTTTCAGAATCGTCTTGCACCATTGTATTGTTGAGAACAGCTGTCATTCACAGTTAATAGTCACACAGTATTGCTGTTACTTTAAAAATGTTTTCCTGGTTGTTAATTTCATTTTGCATTAGTTCATAAAGTCTTTTCAAGTTTTCTGAGAGCATTGTGTTTATTATTTCTTATAGCAGAATAGTAATCCATCATAATCACATACAACTTTTTGAGCCATTACCCAATTTATGGACATTCCTTTAAGTTCCAATTCTTTGCCACTACTAAAAGAGCTGCTATAAATATTTCTGTACATATAGATCCTTTACTGTTTTCTTTGATCTCTTTGTGATACAGACCCAATCATGGTATAGCTCCAAATGCCCTAACGAATAGTTGAATCAGTATACCACTTCACCAACAGCACATTAGTGTCTCAATTTTCCCACATTCCTTCTTTCATATTAGATATGTGTTAGCTCAGAATTGTTTTAATTTTCATTTATCTAATAAATAGTGAGTTAAAGAATTTTTAATATGACTATAGATAGCTTTGATTACTTCATATAAAAACTGCCTGTTCATATCCTTTGACCATTTATTAGTTGAAGTATAGCTCTCGCTCTATACGGTTGAAAAATGAGGTCTTTTATCAGAGAAATTTGCTGTAAATATGGATTTTCCTCCATTCTATTTCCCCTGTTTATAATACTCTCTCTCTTTTTACTTTGTCATTCTTAAAAGTGTTTTGCTTCTGACTTTTAATTCCTCCAATCTGCACACCCTTGTATTAGCTCCCACCCCCAGCTGCCTCCTCTTTGATCACTTTCTTCTCCTACTTTTCTCTAGGGCAAGACAGATTTTTATACCCAACTGAGTATGTATAATATTTCTTCTTTGAGCCAGTTCTGATGATAGTAAGATTTGAGCACTCCGCTATACTTCTGCCATCTTTCCCTTCACTGTAACAGCTTTTTCACACATCTTTTATATCAGATAATTTACCCCATTCTACCTCTCTTTTTTTCTCTTCTCCCAGTGCATGCTTCTTTTTTGTCCCTTAATTTTATTTTTTTAGATAACTATTCCATCATATTTGACTCATACCTTTGTCCTCCTTCTATGTCCTCCTTCTTACTGTCCTAATAATGAGAAAGTTTTTCAGTTACAAATTTTATCATTCCATGTAAGAGTGTGAACAGTTTAGCCTTACTGAATCCCTTATGATTTCTCTTTCCTATTTATCTTTTTATGCTTCTCTTGAGTCTCGCATTTGCAAGACAAATTTTCTACTCAGCTCTGGTCTTTTCATAAGGAATGCTTGAAAGTCCTCTATTTCATTGAATATTCATATTCCCCCCAAAGGAATATACTCAATTTTGCTGAGCAAATTCTTGATTATGAACTCTTTTGCTTTCTAAAATATCATATTCCAAACCCTCTGATCATTTAATATAAAAATTATCAAATTTTGTGTTATGTTGACTATGGCACAATAATATTTGAATTATTCTTTTTGGGCTGTTTGCAATATTATCTCTTTCACCTGGAAGCTCTGGAATTTGATTATAATATTCCTGGGAGTTTCATTTTGGTATCTCTTTCAGGAGGTAATCAGAGCATTTTTTCAATATCTTTTTTGCCATCTGATTCTAGAATATCAGGAAGTTTTCTTTAATAATTTCTTGAAAGATGATGTCTAGGCTCTTCTCATGATCATGGCCTTCAGGTAGCCCAATAATTCTTAAATTATTTCTCCTAGATCCATTTTACAGGTCTGTTGTTTTTCCAATGAGATATTTCACATTTTCTTCTTTTTTCATGATTTTGTTTCTCAATATCTCATAAAGTCATTAGCTTTCACTTGCCTAGTTCTAATTTTTAAGGAGTTATTTTCTTCAATGGTATTTTGTACCTTTTTCTTCATTTGGTCAACTGTGTTTTAAGAAGTTCTTCTCTTTAGTGAACTTTCATGTATCTTTTCCCATTTGAACAATTCTGTTTTTCCACAGCATTCTTCTCTTCATTGTATATTTATACCTCGTTTGGTCTATTCCAGTTTTTAAGCTGTTTTTTTCCTTTGGTATTTTCGTGTGTGTGTGTGTGTGTGTGTGTGTGTGTGTGTGTGTGTGTGTGTGTGTCCTTAACCAAGCTGTTGGCTCTTTTTCTTGATTTTCTTGCATTATTCTAATTTCTCTTCCCAATGTTTCCTCTTCCTTTCTTACTTGATATTTAAATTCTCTTTTTGAGCTCTCCCATGTTCTGAGACCTATTCATATTTTTCTTTGAAGCTTTTGACTTTGTTGTCTTCTGAGGTTGTATTTTGATTTTCCTGTCATCATAGTGGCTTCTATAATCAGGATCTTTTCTGCTGTTTGCTCATTTTTCCAGCCTATTTCTTGAGTTTTAACTCTTTGCTAAAGTAGGGCTTTGCTTCCAGAGTGAAGGGGGCACTGTCCTAAGTTTCAGAGTTTTTGTGCAGTTGTTTTAAGAGATAATTCTTGGCACCCATAAGTTTTCATTTTTTCCAAAGCGGTATGATCTAGGAAGAGGTATGGATGTTACTCTCCTGGCCTGTGTTCTGGTCTCTGAGTGACCACAAGCATTCTTTTCTTCCCTGAAATTGTGACCAGCATGCCAATTTCCCTGCAGGCCATAAGCTTTAATATTTCTAGTATTTCTCCTCGCCTTGGGACTGAGACCCAGAACTGAAACTCAGATCTAAGTATGGGCAATGCTGCCAGCAAATCAACTCCTGTAATCTTTTTCTGACCAGCTGGTTGACCCCACCCATCCACCCTTACCATCTGTGGCCTGAGAAATTCTGCCACTGATTCCAAGACCAAGTGCTGGCTGGCAGAAGTGTGTCCTGTGCTGAATTTTTATTCCCTCTCACCCAGGTGCAACCTACCTTTTCTGCTGTACTTCTAAATTGTCTTGGACTGTAAAAATATTTCACCCCTTCCTTTTATGGAATTATGTAAAGTTGATTGGAGGAGTTTTGAGGAGAACTCAGGTAAGTCTCTGCCTTTTTATCACCATCTTGGTTCTTTCTTTAAATTAGCATTCTATTGCTGTAATGTAGAGTAGAAAATTGCCCTCTTGTTATATCCTTATTTTCTTGGATTTGAAATCCTTCTTAACCAATTTTGTTCCGTTTTTTTCCTGTCCAAATATTATTCCCCTAGGTGGAGAAAATAGAAACAAATCAGAGCTAAGAAGTTGGTTTCTTGGGATGATAGAAAAAGAGACTTACCCTAAGGATTAAAGATTCTCAGTATTGACTATTTCTTTCAGGTAAGTGGTTTCAGAAGTCACAGGGTCATGATGTCAGGGACACAAAGAAATCATAGTTTGACAAAGATTACTTTGTGTTTATTGGATGGCCACTCAAAGATGTAATAGCAATTTTGAAGGTCACATATATTCCCTTTCAACTGTGAAATGGTTTCTAGACTATTTTAGGAAGTGAGAATGAGAAGAGGCCTTTCCAACTTAATCCCTTCCAAGCTCCTAAATCCGGCTCAATTCTCTCCAGGTGAAAGGCAGACAAGGTTAAGGATTGTAAGAGTCACAGTTTTTGTAAAGTGGCACATAGAAACAGGTCAAGCTATATACATATCTATATCTATCTATCTATCTATCTATCAATCTATGTGTATATATATCTATATCTATATCTATATCTATAGATATATATACATACATAACTACACTATCTTAGTTGGTGTGGATACTGTGTGTGGTAGTTTGGCTGAAATTATGTAAAAGCAAGTGATCTTGAATGGAATTGTTTAATTATTAGTTTAATTGCATTTTATTGTTCAATCATAATAATTGTATGTCTGTGTATACACACACCAATATATGTATCAATGTGTGTATATATGCATGTATACATATACCTATATACATATGCATACATATATATGCATATACATATGTGTGTGTGTGTGTGTGTGTGTATAGTAGGTAGGTGGTACAGTGGATAGAGTGCCAGACCTACACTCAGGAATACCTGAGTTCAAATCCAGCCTTGGACACTTGCTAGCTTTGTGACCCTGGAGAAGTCATTTAGCTCTGTTTGCCTGTTTCCTCATCTAAAAAATGAACTGGAGAAAGAAATAGCAAACGACTCCATTATCCCCAAATGGGGTCACAAAGATCAGACATAAATTAAAAATGACTGAAGGATAAAATATTATTTTATTATTTTTATAAATATATTTTATTATCTAAGAAAAATGTTAATAAGTTATATTTTAGCTTCATATGGGAGCTAGCCATGAGACACCTGACCAGATGCCATGTCAAAGAATATTCAGTGAAAGTATACACCATAGGTTTCCAAAGTGGTCTATATTTTGCGGGGTGCCAGAATGATCCAGGGAGGATGTAGTAGGTTTGGGTACAAATGATCAGATATTGAATAAAAATAAGGGGACTGTAGAAGCATTAGGAAAGAAGAGAAGGGAACTTTGGAAAAATTATTTGTATATGTTTCGTCTGTTATGTAACAGAATTAAAGTCATAGAGATTACATTATTTTCCAATAAACACAGAAAATGCAAGTTATAATCAATCAGTGGTCAAGTCCACTGCCAGGTCTTAAAAAGCAAGTGTTGGCAGGTAAACTTATTGCACATTGTTGGGAAGTCGAGCATTCATCAGCAAGAATATATGCATGCAATGACATTTACATTATGATGCTATAGGTTACGTGACACAATTTTGTGCCATAAAATTTCAACACGGGGAAACCTTCCACAAATTTATAATAAATTATAAAATTTAAGATGCATCATTTTAAAAAAATATAGTTGTGAAATGACAAAAATTTCCAAAAATAACTATTAGAGAATTAAAGAAAGTAGATATCCAGAGGAGTGCTGAGTAAATTTTTTTAAAGGGTTTGATAGACCAAATAAGTTTGGGAACTTTTGTGTAGACTTTTCTAAGAGCTGCCTCAGTCCTAGGTAGAAGGCACTCCAACCGTATGAGTGGACTTCTCTCCATTGCATATCCTCAGCCACCCTGAAACTTGTATGGGAGATGTTTCTCTGCATCTTCTTTATAAATCCCAGAGTATAACCCATAATGTGTAAAAAAAAAATTACAAAATTAGAAAATCTGTAATCTTATCTTTACTGTAAACCCACCTGCCTCCACCTCTATCTTCCTCCTGAGGAAAACCTCTTGTGACCAAATTCATTTATAAAACTTGGATGATTGGGGGTGGCTAGGTGACTCCTGGAGTCAGGAGGACCTGAGTCCAAATCTGGCCTCAGACACTTAACACTTACTAGCTGTGTGACCTTGGGCAAGTCACTTAACCCCAATTGTCCCTCCCAAAAAAAAGCAAAAAAAAAAAAGAGAAAACTTGGATGATTTCTTGAATACAGTAAAGTAAAAGAACTTGATATCCTTCTCATCTTCCCACCATCAATACACCCTGGAACTTGAGAGAAAGGACTAGGGAAAGGACTTCAGGTTCAAACTTGCCAGGATGGGCTTGGCAAGTACTCAGAGAAGCATATGGGAGCACCAGAGACTGCCATTGCCTCTCACTGATTTCATTGTATCTGGGGGATTTTGTGGCACCTAGAGGGTTTCATGGCACAGGTCCCCATTGTGATGACCACAGATCTCCAGAATTGGTCTGGACTCTTTCTTTGCTCCATCTCCTTCACACTTTAAGTAGGAGCATTCACATAGAATTGCAATGTTGCCCTGGGGTTTAACCTTTGAGAGAAATATTGGCAGCATGGTATAGTGAGAAGCCTGATTTCAGGGGGTTGATGAGTTAAAAAGGAAATGAAATTAGCTAGTATAGCGAGCTTCACTGACATTTGATAATGATAATTTGATCTCATGCCATGAGATACAGAATTATGGAATCTGTTCATCCCATATATTCTTTGGGAACTCCATCTCTCAGAAGCCACTGTGAAACAACTCTTTTAGCATGTCATGTTTGTGAGGAAATTAGGAAGCTCACAGTGGGATGTGTCATGAATTAGAGAAGCTAGGGATCCTAAGGAGAGATGAGGACAAGAAGTATAGACCTGACATCCTCTTCATCAAGATGTTATCAGCCAATCAGTCAACCAGTCTTTGTTAAGTGCCTGTTTAGTCCTGATGGGGTGCTTGGGTACCTGTGATTGGATCCCAATTCCAAAATCACATTTCTCACTAGTCTCAAAACACTATCTCAGGCAGTTTCTCTCTAGCCCAAGAACATTATGCTCTAGCAAAGCAAGACAGCATACCCTAGCAAAGCACTTATCTCTCTTCCTGATACAGTAGCCAGCTGCACCCATAGAATTTATTCGTTTGAACTGCCTGTGCACTGGCTCATGAAGACATTTACTACTCAGTCAACTATCATATGTATCCTAGACTTAGATATGTGCATACTCCCTTTCATTTATCTTGTCTAACAAGATATTGGGGCAGTGGGGGGTGGGGGGAGTCTGGATATTTTTCGGTCAGACCTGGACAGTCGACTCAGTGACATTTCAGGCCAGAAACTACACTTCCATGTAGCTCCCTGTCCCTCCCCACTGTGTGCTATTTCCCAGTGAACTCTGGGTAAAATGCCTGCACACTAGATACTGAAAGTGCATATTCCTTTAAAAACTCACCGTTGCTTAACCATTCCCCAATCTCGGTCTGACTCCCCTAGTTTGTGTATTTGGCACTTGTTTTACTATAGTTTATTCCATATAAACCATAACTGTACCCCTCTAAGGTCGCAGGTTCTCTAAGAACTCTCACCCGCTGAAAAGCGTAACAATAAATCTTTGCCACCTTGACTTAAAGAATGCTTGAGTCTGTGAATTCATTCCAGACAACCCAGTAAGGGAACTCTGGTCTTGGACTTCCATTATCTCTCCATACCTTCATCAGTACCAGGAAGTGTACAAAGTGCTAAAGACACAACTAAAGGTCAAAAAATCAAAATAACTAAAAATTTAAAAGTCCCTGAACTCAAAGAGCTCACTGTCTACAACAACTTAGTACAAACTATTTACACACAGGATAAATTGGGGCAGGCTCAAGGAGGAGAGCAAAAATCTGCTGGGATATGGTGGGACTTCAGCTGAGACTTTGAAGGAAGCCAAGGAAGCCAGGAGGAGTAGATGAGGAGGGAGAGAGTTTGAGGTTTGAGGGACAGACAGCCAGTGAAAGCCATCATACTTGGGAATGGCCAGAAGCATTGGTCTCAGAATAGCTCCTCATTCTACTGTTTATCCCGTTGCTGCAGCTGAGGTGCAGATAGCATCTCTGAACACTGTATAACAGGCCAGCTCATTTTTAGCCTAGGGGCAGTATGACTAAGACTTTTGAATTGTGGTGCTGGAGGAGACTTTTTAGAGTCCCTTGGACAGGAAGGAGGTCAAATCAGTCAATACCTAAAGAAATTAATTCAGACTATTCATTAGAAGGTCAATTTAGGCTGAAGCTTAAATGTCGTGACCATATAATGAGAAGACAAGACATATCGGAAAAAATCCTAATGTTGGGAAAGATTGAAGGCAAAAGGAGAAGGATGGAAGAGGATGAGACGGATAGATTGTGTCACAGGAACAACAAATATGAGGTTGGACAGACTTCAAGAGATAGTGGAGGACAGAAGGGCCTGGTGTGCTATGATCAGTGAAGAGTCAGATATTATTCCATAAATGAGCAGCAACAAAGGTCTATGTGCTTTGTTTCTCTGTGGCTTTAGGGAATTTCTTGTAGACCAAAAGTCATTAGTACAAACTTCCCAACCCCCATTACTAAAATTTCTAACATTTAGGCAATAGGTGGGCTCTCTGTCTTAACTTAATATCTATCTATAGTTCAACCCCACCCATTTTGAGTTTTAAGGAAGATTCAACTTGCCAGAAATGTTTGAGTAAACAGTGTCCACAGATAAACAGGCCCTAGGAGGGGAAGTTGGGGCAAAAATCGCCTTTGTTCATGGAATTTTCCTCCGTCCCTGAATAAGTGGGTACAATTGATGGAATCAGCATTTCCATCTCAGCTCTATATCCTAAGCTCCAATCCATCTCCACGTCCAGAATTTTGGAATCTGAGATTTCTACAGCACTGAATAAATCATTATTAATTTAGGTAGCACTGTAATTTTTATTATATTTTCTTGACTTCCCCATGAGTAATTAATGTTTCTCCAATTATTCATTTCTGTCTACAAAAAAATATTTTATGGTGTTTTATTAGACTTTATGTTTTAATAGATATTAACAGATGATAATTTTAATAGACTAATGTTTTAATGAATTTTATTCATAGAAGTCCCTGAGTGAGTCTGAATCTTGATATATACACTCCCAAACATTTTATGCCTTCTGTGGTTATGTTACTGTAGAGGTCCCCAAATTTATTTGGCCTACCGCACCTTTAAAAAAAAATTACTTGGTGCCCCCTCTTGAAATCTTTTTCTTTAAATTTCTTTTTGAAATTTGCATCTTTTCACAAAAATACATATTTTTAAGGTGATGCATCTTGAATTTAATGTTTTTAGGTTTTTTTTCCCTTTATGGAAATTTTGATGATGCACCAAAATTGCCTCATGTAGCTGTTTAGTATCATATCATTAGCAGGTCATTACACGCACGTATTCCTGCTGATGCATGCTGGATATTCCAACAATGTGTGACATATTTGACTGTCAGCACTTGCTTTTTAAGCCCTGCCAGCAGACTCGACCACTAATTGTATGAATTTGAATTTTGTGTGTTTATTTGGAAAATAATGTGATCATTATGACTTTTAACTCTGTTATATAATATGAAACATGTACAAATGGTTTTTCAAAATTTCCTTCTTTTCTCTTCTTTCCTTGTGCTCCCATCCCTTTATTTTTATTCAGTGCCCCCTGATTATACCTGAGGCTACTATTACCCCACTGGTTTATTACAGCACACCCAGGGGGCAGTATTGTCCACTTTGACAACCTGTCTGTATGTATACATACACACATATATGTATGTATCTATGAATATGTATTATATGTTTATGTTTACATAAACTCTAATGACTTGTGTGGCTTCTTCTTATATCCTACAACTTCCTCGAAATTATTATTTCAAGTAATTTTATTCTACTCTTTAGAGTTATCCAAGCACACCATCATATCATCTGCAAAACATGCAAGTTTTATTTGCTCTTTACTTATGCTCATTCTTATTTCATCTCTATTTTAAGTGAATGTGTTTTGGTTTTGGATGCTCATGAACTGTTGATTATGATAGGTGGTTTTCTCTTGAATACCACAATCTTAGAATATGCAACAGGTGCTACTTTGTGGGACTGCGTGTAAAATATGACGAAGGATTGAGTAGGCAGCAAATATGACAGGGAAGAGTCTTTCAAGCTTATGTTGTTCTGAGCAACCACAGTCAAACACTGTACAACTGACCCCAACATCATGATGTCATTGTGGTCCTCTTCAAGCACAAAGAACAAACAACAACAGTAATAATTCTATACTTTCTGGAGAGGCTTATACGGACTGATGCTAAGTGAGAAGAGCAGAACCAGGCAAAACCTGTACACAATCACAGACACATCATACATATGATGATCAACCTTGATAAACTGGACTATCCTCAACAATGCACAGCTAAAGACAACTCTACAAGCCTCAGGATGGAAGGAGATACCTAAACTCAGAGAAAGATATAGAAAGACTATAGTTTAAATGGAGACTGAAGCAAAACT
>CM053582.1:374902281-374919894 GCA_028627135.1 Pseudochirops cupreus | reverse complement strand
GAGCCTGTGGTGGGAGGAGTCTGCCAAAGGGAAGCAGAGCCCACAGGAAGCTCCCCTGCTATGAAGACAAACTCTGCTCCCTGATAGGCTGAATGTAGTCACATGGAGCCTGCAGTGGGAGGAGTTTGCCAAAGGGAAGCAGAGCCCACAGGAAGCTTCCCTGTTGAAAAGATAAACTCTGCTCCCTGATAGGCTGAATGTAATCACATGGAGAATGTAGTGGGAGGAGTTTGCTGAAGCGAAGAAGAGCCCACAGGAAGCTGGTAGTCAGAGCTAGCCAGATGGTGGGGGACAGAGGGGAACCCCAGGCAAGGAGTCAGATAGGCTCATGAGTAGATATTGATCTTGTATTGGTTTGTGGGCAGGCAGAAGGATGCTGTGGCTCTCAGCGTTATTATGGCTTCTGAATATCTTTGGTGCTATGATGGGATTGGCTTACTGGTTTTGGGTTTCAGTGTTCTGGTGTCTAAACAAATGCTTCAGTTCTATCCTCTCTCTGGAGAATCTAGAATATTTTGTGATCAAATGTCATGTGATACTTATAGTCATGGTCATTATCATGATCATTGGTGCTGTAAATATTTCATTGGCACTGCAATGTAACAGAATGAGACAGAACCACAAGAAATATGAAATGGGTATTTGTTAGCCAGAGGATGTAGACAAGTATCAGTTGACAGGGATTCCTACCCTCTAGAGTCCTGTGATGACACAAGGTCAGGTCAGTTAGTTTGATTTACAACACTAGTAAAAAGGGAATGGAATTAGCAGGGAGGTCAGATTGCGTGTCTGGACTAGTAAACATTTAATGATCCAATCCTTAATTGAGTTCATGCTCAGCAACAGTTCTTTGACTCATTTCAAGGTCCTGGGAATGACCGAGGGATGGAAAGAATGATGCACAGGGTGGTTGGGCTTGATGCCAGCAACCCTGGACCTGCATTGAGGGTCTGACATCCAGGTGTTCTGGATGTCTGATGGCCATGGATACTGAGACACTGTTGCTACCCTTAGATAATTCACTGAACCAAGTAGAATAGATAAGATCTCCAACAGGATTATTAGATTCAGATAAATGAGGTGTCCAGATTCCTGAGAAAGGATGTTCCTCCTTCTCCTGTGCTCAGCAATGGAGAAGGAAGGGGAAAGTGGCAGGCAGCATCATACAGAGGAAAACTGCAGGATTTGAAATCAGATGACTTGAGTTTGAATCCTGGTTCTATAACTTTCTATTTGTGAATTTTTATGTTATATAATCTCTCTGAGCCTCAGTAGCTCATCTATAAAATGAGGGAATTGGAACAGATAGTTTCTGAGGTCCTTTCCAGCTTTAAATATAATATCTTCTTAAAAGTAGTTTTGAGGGAAGGAATTCAGGTTTTAAGTATTCACACCCACTGACCTAGGAACTGGGTAGCTATCAATCACAGGATCAAAGATTCAGAGGGAAAGAAACCATAGGAAGCATCTAATCTAATCCTGTACTTTACAGATGAGGAAATAAAGTCCAAGAGAGGTTAACTAAAGTCACTTATGGTCACACAAAAAGTGGCCAAACAGAGATTTGAACTCAGATCCTCTGACTTCAGATCCTGCATTCTTGCTACTCAGTCATGGCTGTGGTGTTGATTGCTCAAATAGTGAAAAGAGTTAGGGGAAAGAAATTGTAGTAGACCACTAGTAGGTGTAGGAGGTAGACATCTCTGCCACCTCCCTGACCCCTGATAAGGAAGGGCTGCAAAAGAGTTTTCATGGTCTTAGGGCACAGTTGGTACAGCCTCCACATGAGGTGATTTGGGCAGGGCATAAAGGCATCTACTCCCTACAAATCATAATTGGACCCATATATGAATACAAAGAGAAGATACTGCATCTGAAGCCTGAGAATCAGCAGTATCTGCCTCCATCACCAAATGGGATCTTCCTCATAAGCACCCAGAAGGTAACAGAAGTCTGTGACCTTGATATGGTAACTTAGGGGATATTGGATGCAGCCTCTGAAAGAGCAGGCATTAGGGCAGATAAAGAAGTTTGTGGGCAAACAGGGCTGAAGCTGAGGCACACAACTCATCTCACCTCTTCAGAATGATGGTGATTCTCCCCGCAAACCCTTGCTTCCAGCAGACTGACTTTATTTTATTTTTTTTTGATGCAAAAAAATTATAATTTTATTTCAAAGTTCAAATTTTCATCTTATCTCTTTTCTTTGCCTCATACATTAAAAAAAAAGCATTGCATCAATTGACACAGCTTGGTCCTTCATGAAATTTTTAACTTCTAGTACTATAGCAAAGTTTCAAGATATAAAATATAATCACATAAATTATTAACATTTCTATATATTACTAACAAAACACAGCAAAATTACATTGAAAGTAAAATTCCATTGGAAATAATTACAGAAGGCATAAAATACTTGTGAGTTGACTTGCCAAGGTACACAGGAATTCTGTGAATACTATGAAAACAGAACTAAAGGTAGAACTAAATGAGTGGAAGAATATTAATTGCTCATGGGTAAGCTGAGCCTATGTAATAAAAATAACAATACTATCCTGAGAAAATTTCATAAGTTACACTTATCGTTTTTCCATGTTGCCATGTAAATAGTTCAACTTTGATAAGTTCCTTATGGTTTCTTTTCCGTGTTTACCTTCTCATGCTTCTTGTGTTTGAGTGTCAAATTTTCTATTCAGTTCTGGTTTTTTCCTCAAGAATGCTTGCAAGTCCCCCACCTCATTGAATGACCATATTTTCCCCTGAATCATTGTACTCAATTTTGCTGGGTAAGTGATTCTTGGTTTTTATTCTAGCTCCCTTGGTCTCTGGAATATCATATTCCAGGACCTTCAACACCTTAAAGTAGCAGCTGCAAGATCCTGTGTTATCCTGATTGTGTTTCCACAGTATTCAAATTGTTTCTTCTTGGCAGATTGTAGTATTTTCTCCTTGATCTGGAAACTCCAGAACTTGGCTATAACATTCCTAGGAGTTTTCTTTTTGGGATTTTTTCAAGAGGTGAACAGTGAATTCTTTCAAGTTCTATTTTGCCATCTGGTTCTAAAATATCAGGGCATTTTCCTTGAGAATTTCTCAAATGATGATTTCTAGTTTCTCTTTTTGATCATGGCTTTCAGGTAGTCCAATAATTTTTAAATCATCTCTCCTGGATGTATTTTCCAGGTCAGTGGTTTTTTCAATGAGATATTTCACATTGCCTTCTATTTTTTCGTTTCTTTGGATCTGTTTAATAGTATCTTGATTTCTCATAAAGTCATTTGCTTCCATTTGCTCCACTCTAATTCTGAAGGAATTATTCTCTTCAGTAAGCTTTTAAGATTCTTTTTTTTCCATCTGGCAGATTCAACTTTTTAAGGCATTCTTCTCATAGGTTTTTTGGACCTTTTTTGCTGTTTGAGTTAATCTATTTTTTAAAGTGTTATTTTCTTCAGTCAGGTTGTTGACTCTCTTTTCATGATTTTCCTGCATCATTCTCATTTCTCTTCCCAATTTTTCCTCCACTTCTCTTATTTGGTTTTCAAAATCCTTCTTAAGCTCTGCTATTTCCTGTAACCAATTTTCATTTTTCTTGGAAGCTTTTGGTATAGGAGTTCTGACTGTGTTGTCTTTCTTCCTGTTCCATGCTTTGATCCTTTTTGTCCCCAAAAAAGGAATTTAAAGTTGGATTGCTGGGCTTGTTTTGCTTCCTTTGCCTGCTCGTGTTGCCAGTCAATTACTTGGCTTTTGGGCTCCTTAGAACTCTGCTTTCAGAGAGGAAAGCTCTGTCTCAGATTGCTGGGTTTTTGCAGCCGTCAGAGCTATAAGGAGACTGCCATCTCTGCAGCCCCTACCAGATTTGGCTCACTGGTCACACACCTCTGGACCACCACCCAAGACCTCAATCCCAATCCAGGCAGGTCAAGGCAAGAGCACTTAGGCTCTGAATGATCACTTGGCCCCCCTGCAATCTGCAGGCTGTGAGCTCTGAAGCAGCCATATGGAGGCAGCTGCAGGGCTGCCACTTCAGCCACTTCTAGCTCTGGGGCAGTCGGCTGGACCCTCTCCCCCAAATTTACCCAAGTTCCACTAACCTTTCCCTTTGTCTTTGGCCCTTATTTGTTGATAATTTTGGAAACCACCACAGCTGCCAGTGATCCACTCTCCTGAAAGCTCCAGCCACAGCTTGTCCTGGCCAACCTCAGGCTAAAACTGGTCTCGGCCCCCAGCCTGCTGCAATGAGCCCTTCCCATCTGCCTGTCAGGCTGCCTTTGGTGGGAACTTTGTTTCTCTGTCCTTTTGTGTGTTCTGGTGCTCTAAGAATTGTTTAAAGTCATATTTTATAGGTATTTGAGGTGCTTATGGGGGGAGCTGTGGAGTTTTGCTACTTCTATGCCACCATCTTGACTCAATCCCCCACCAGACTGATTTTAGTTCTTCTCTCCTCGTACAGATTCTTTTAACTATTGTATTTTTCCTTTTTTTAATTTTATTTTTAATTTATGGAATAAAATAAGAATTTCTATAACATAACACAATAAGAACAAGATGATTGTATATGAAACTACAAACTACAATGCACAACTTGATATTCCTTTCAAATATTGTAATGGCAAGTAAAGGAGTACTTAGCTCTTTGTTTGTTATTCAAGTATTTAGCACCCTTTTTCAGTTGTTCAATTGCCTTTGAGCCCCCCCCTGTGATTTGACGGTGGGAAAAACTTGCTGAGCCACAAGAAGGGTGGAACAGGAAGGAGAATCAACATATAAAAGCAGGAGCACAAATTGGAACAGAGCAGAACTGAGAAGAACACTTGTGGTGTCTGGCATTCTGTTTGTCTGTTCTGTCTGTATTGATTTGTGTTTGTATGGCTTTCTCTGAGAGAAGTATTCTGTCTGTTAATTTGTATACTTTGTCAGACAAGGCTTCTGTCTGTTGTTTGTGTTACTTTGTCATATAGAAGCATTCTATCTGTTGAATTGTGTTACTTTTTCAGACAGACGCACCCTGTCTGTTGACTTGTGCTGATTTCACAGGCAGAAAGTGAATTTAGATGATAGTGCCGGCAATGTGGATTAATGTTGTTATGGCTCTATTAAGCTTTTGTCTTCCCAGAAACAGAAATTGCAAAGGGCTTGAGGTCAACTGGTCACCGTGAGCTTTAATATGGAATGGGAACTAGACAAGGAACTGGATAAGGACCTGGACCTGAAGCTGACAGCTGCCTACCTGTGAATCCAGGCCATGGTTGGGTGAATTCAGGCAAGAGCTGGGAGCATGGAAGAGGAACCATGGAATTTGGGAGTCAGCCTTGAGCCAAGATAAAAGGACCTTTCCTAAGGTACTTTGTGCTGACTGACAAGATCATGATTTACTGTAACCTAGGGGTGGGAGAACTTTGAACTTTATACCATTTAAAGGATGATTGAGTTAAGGATGATTGGAAGCTAGTCTCTAATCAAGAAGAAAGAAGACTTTCTGACTGATGTGCTTAAGACAATATGACCTAGGGGTAGGAGACCTGTGTACTTTGTATCCCTTAAGGATGATTTGCTCCTTAAGGATAACTGTATTAAGGACTTACTGAATGATATCTTTTGTTTAAAACTATGTAGCCACTTTAGTAATGAGTTGTTATGATAAATTGCTGTGAACATTGTACTTTGATTTCTGTGAATGTTTTGCTGTGGTATGCTGCTGAATAAATGGAGAGTTCACTATACTATGTGATCAGAACCTTAAAGCTATTCACAGCATCAATCCTCTAGAAAGCTACTTGTTCTTGGCTTTATAAATATACAACACAATTATCATGTAAATTTCTTTTCTTCCCTCATCTCCACTCTGAAGATGTCTTCTATTAGACAAATAGGTGTGTGTGTGTGTGTGTGTGTGTGTGTGTGTGTGTGTATGCCCAGAAGGTTATATATGTGTATATGTATATATGTGTGTGGATGGATGGATGGATGAATGGATATGTATGCATGGATGTATATGTATATGGATAAATGCATAGATGTAGAGGTATGTAGAAGTGTATATATAATATGCAAAATAATTCTATACATACTTTCTCTGGATGCAGATAGCAATTTTCCTCATATGTCATTTATAGTTAATTTGGGTATTAGACAAAATAACTTATTTGTTATTTTGAAAAGCTAATTGTTTGATTTTTCTTTCCTCTCTCAGATGCTCCTAGAGTCAGTTCAATTGCACATTTATTAAATGTCTCAAAAGTGCAAAACAACATGCTAGTATTGTGGATATAAAGGTGAAAAACATGAAAAAAAAACCTGGTAATATTTAGCCTAGAGAAGAGATAACTTGGGGGCAGACAGGAGAGATATCACTAAGTATTTGGAAAGTTTTCTTGTGGAAGATAAATTAGATTTGTTCATTTGGCCTCAGAGTGCAGAACTAGGGGGAAATACATGGAAGTGGAAAAGAGGAAAATTTGGACTAAACTTTTGTTTTTTAATGTTTTCTTTTTTTTTTCTTTGTTACAAGGGGGAAAGGGCAAAGAGGTATATGTTCAGAAAGGAAGGCGATATAAAAAAACAAAAGATATTAATAAAAATCTTTACAGTTATATATTTCTTATCCAAAAGAAAATGAAAAGGTAAGAAATGTATTTTTTAACTTTGATTCATTGCTAATCCTAGTTAGATGGTGAAGTAGATAGAAGAAAGGGGACATAATTAGGAAGACCTAAGTTTAAATTCTGCCTCAGACACTCTTTTTGCCCCTGATCATGACACTTAACAGTCTATTTGCCTCAGTATCTTCACCTGTCAAATCGGCATAATAACATGTGCTTCCCAGGGTTGTTGTGAGAATCAAATGATAAAATACATGTAAACACTTTGCAAACCTTAAAATGCTACATAAATGACAGCTATTTGAAGAAGGAATAGATTTTTGTCATTATGGACAAGGTGAAGAGATTTAGATTAGGCAATAGTTCAATAGGAATGAAAGAATGAAATGAGTATTTATTAAGTAGTTACTATTGACAAGCACTTTGCTAAATGCTGGGTATATGATAGAAAAAGCTAGAGAAGTCTATTCTCAAGTAACTTATTCTCACATTGGGAGAGACCACACTTTTGCAGGACAGATGAAAAGTCCAAAAGGTCCTAAGGATTCTACAGTAGGGCAGATGGCAAGGCCCATAGTTCTTTAGGCTATTTAAGTAGTTAATATGACAATGCCAGGAGAGTTATAGGACATGGAGAAAGGGCAGATGGTGATGATGGAGTACAGGCTCTAGTAACCCCCTTGAACTATCCTTGAATCTTCCCACAGGATCTGGTATTTGCCTGAAGCTAAAGGCTCTCATTATCACTAAACCCAATTCTCTGCTAACCATAACCTAGCCTAGCCCTCCATTGTCTATTATCTCCAGATAGTCTTTAGCTAGTTACCGCCTTTAATCCCATTCTCTTAGTTCCTAGTGTCTGACCTACAGTCACCCCAGACTACTGGCCAGTCCCATCAAGCTCCTCCCTAGACACCTCTTCCAATCACCCCAGACTACTTGGCCAACGCTAGATCTCTCTCACAGTCTTTCTGTATAAAAGATCCATCTCGACCTCCATTAAGGCACTCATGTTCAATCTGGCCCATCTACATTAGCTTACAAATGTTCAGATTCCTTAAAAGTCTACCAAATAAGGTAGATTTTTAATAAACTTTGCTTTGCTTTGGCTGAAGGGAGGCTTGAGTAGAATTCATTTGGGCAGGACACAGGAGTCACTATTTTGGGGTCCCAGAAACCCCAAACCTCAACAGTGAGACCTAAAGCATATTGGAAGACAGTGGCAAGGCAAATGATCTTTCTCATCTTGCTTCCCGGGCATTTCCACAGGTTCTGGGAGAGTTCTGGGATCAAGGAAAAAGACAAGAGAGGAAGGCTGGGAGAGTGTGGTATACCCAGTGGTGACAGCTGTTTCCTCTGCTAACCCTAGATGGATTTTGAGACAGACTAGGTTGGGAAGGGAAGGAAGAGAAGGAGATAAAAATGTGCCCTGTCACTGGGGGCTCTTCCCACTGCCCAGCCAAGTTGAGCAACCAAATCCAAAGAACAGTTATTAGTGGGTTAATGTTATTTTAGAACAGCGGTTCTCAACCTGTGGGTTGCAACCCCTTTGGGGGTTGAACGGCCCTGTCACAGGGGTTGCCTAAGACCATCAGAGAATGCATATTTCCAATGGTCTTAGGAACCAAGACACAGAGACAGCACTCCTCTATCCATCTCCAGGCGGGTCCGCCCACATGCAGATACGCCCACATGCCAGTATTAAAGGGTGGCAGCATTAGGAAAGTTGAGAACCATTGTCTTAGAAGGATGTCTCTAGTGGAATGTCACAGGGATATTTGCTTGGTTCTGATTTACTCAAGCTTTTTTTGAACCTGGATCAAGGCAGAGTTCTACCATACTTGGAATGCATTTTCTCATCATTTCCACTTTACAGAAACCATAAGTTCCTTCAAGGCCCAGATGATATGCTATCTCCTATAGGAAGCCTATGTTGATCCCTCCAGAAATAACTTTGTATTATATTTTATATTCTATTGTCTTTTTACTTATTATATAAGCTACTTGACAACAGGCAATTGATTGTCTTTGTAAGTCCCAGATACATAGTAGGCACTTGATAAAAACTTGCTGAATTTGATCAAGTTGAAATTAATTCAAATCAAAGGTCTTTTGACATGTTACCTACTGAAGAAGCAATCTAGAGTCTGGGTTCTGTCACTATCCATGGCACATTTTGCAACAAATGTGCTGAAAACATATTCTTCATGTTGCAACACTAAAACTAATTTTCTCTTACTTTAATTTGAAAAATAAATGGTTGATATCTATTATAGGATTTAGATATTAAAAACCTTTAGAGATGATCAGTTTCAATCCCTTCATTTTACAGATAGGGGAACTGAGGCCCAGGGAAAAGGAGTGATTGCCAGAGCTTCCCAGGGAGTGGGCACAGGTCAAGAATTTCAGCCCAGGTCCTATGACTCTAAATCCCAGTGTTCCTTTGGGTGAAGGGTTAGGAGGGATGATGTTAGGGAGGGTGTTAAGGTCAGGCAAAGGGTACTGCTCTATTTGGAACTTTTGTTGTGAGAGAAGAGAACCATGATCACATTTCCAATAAAACAACAGAGTATTTTTGGAAAACAAACTACATAAAGAATTACGCATGTGGTCTCACTGCCCCCTAGTGTCCCGATTCCTCAACAGCTGTTCTAAGATTGTACCATCAATCTGCAAAAGTTTGTTTATTCAGTCACAGATTCTTACAGCTGCAAGCGAGCTTAGAGATCACCTGCCCAAAATTCCTTGTTGGTGTCTTCATTTCTTTGTGCTTCATCCAGCTTCTTTACATATAAATGGGAATAATAAATCATGTTCTTACTCTGTAGAGTCATGGGGAGGAAATGCCTCCAAAAACATCAAGTTTTAAAGAATAGGAGCTGCTATGATTATTCTCCTTTGGATAACAGGATCATCACCAAAATTCATTTCAAAATCTCTCCCCATCCTGCCTTGTGAAATATGCGTTAAACTACTTTCCCTCTGCCTATTCTATGCTCCAGATTAGACCTGCACAGGTTGGCACTAGGTAGGGGCCAAAATTAAAACGGGCTAACCTTCTTCAGGTTGGGCTGTAGATAGGTTAGACTAGAGACTGATGACACTTGTCACGTGACAAACTGAAGAGTGCGGGGTAACAGCCCTACATTTTTCGGGGCAGCCCGCAATCCTCTGGTGTACCATGGGTGGGCCACAAGCAGGCCAGATGTTGTGCAGGCCTGCTGCAGTCTAATTGGACCATTCATCATCATCCATCTATGTCTCATTTATTTAGTCATTTTCAGTTGAGTCTGACTCCATTTCCTTCTCCAGCTTATTTTACTGATGAAGAAATCAAGGCAAACAGGATTAAGTGACTTGGCCAGGGTCACACAGCTAGTAAATGTCTAAAATCAGATTTGACACAGCTCTTCCTGACTCCAGACCCAGTGCTCTACGGGCTACAGCACCACCTAGCTGTCTCATCTATATCTCATATTCCCTTATAATGATTCTCTCCACTCATTTTACCTGGAAATGTCACCACCCTCCCTGACTTTTCCCACTTGGTAGTGATTCTCTTTTCAGACTTCAAACTCATGTTGTTTGTACCTCTTTCCATTTTGCACTATACTTTATATGTTTAACAAGCAACCTATAGCATCTTGGGTAGTAAGTTTGTCTGAGAAGACTTGGGTACAAGTCTTAGCTCTGACATATACTGACTTTGTGATGGAGGGGTAAAGCCAACACAAGCAACTCTCCAGAGGACTGCTGCGAATAACTTTAAGGTTCTGATCACGTAGTATAGTGAACTCTCTATTCGGCAGTTAACTAAAACAAAACATTCACAGAAACCAAAGTACAGCATTCACTGCAATATAACATAACAACTTATTACTAAAGTGTCCATATAATCTCAAACAAAAGATATCATTCAGTAAATCATGATCTGAATCACTCAGTATAAAGTACCCATCTGAAGTCTTCTTTCATCTTGATTGGAGACTGGCTTACAATCATCCTTAACTCAAGCATCCTTAAGGAGCAATCATCCTTAAGGAGCAATCATCCTTAAGGGGTACAATGTACAAAGTACAAAGGTCTCCCACCCTTAGCTCACATTGTCTTAATCTCTCAACCAGCACTAAGTATCCAAGTGAAGATTCTTTCATCTTAACTCGAGACTGACTTCCAAACTCCATTTGAGTCAAATCTGACTTCCATGCTCCCAGGTCTTGCCTGAATTCACCCTAATGTGACCTAGATTCACAGGTAGGAAGCTCCCTGCTCTTGCTCCAGCTTGAAGCTCACAGTGACCAGTATAAGTTAAGCCCTTTGCAGTTTCTGTTCCTGGGAAGACAACATTTAACAGAACCATAACAATATCTATACACATCAAGCTTACCAGAGTTAGAATATTCATACACATTACCAGCACTGTCATCTCAATTCACTTTCTGCCTGTGAAAACAATGCAAGTCAACAGACAGAGTACTGCTGTCTGACAAAGTATACAAATCAACAGAATGCTTCTGTCTGACAAAGTAACACAAACAAATCAACATAGGCAGAACAGATGGACAGAACGTCAACACCACAAGTGTTCTCCCTCTCAGTTCTGCTCTGTGCCAGCTGGGGCTCAAGATTTTATCCACTACTCCTTCCTGTTCTTCCCTTCCTCTTACATCCTTCTTGTTCAGGGTCTTTGGTAAGTTCCTCCCACTGCGGGCTTCACAGGTTCTGTTTCTAACAAAGATTTGAACAAATCACAGGCAAGACTCAAAGACACTTGCATAACTGAAACAAAGAGCTAGGTACCATTTTGTTTGCCATTGCAGCAAGGCAAGTAACCTAATCTCCCTTTGTTGTTGTTGTTGAGTCTTTCAGTCATGTCCAGCTCTTCATGACCATGGATAGGGTTTTCTTAGCAGAGATACTGGAGTGGTCTGCCATTTCCTTCTCCAGTGGAATTAGGCAAACAGAGGTTAAGTGACTTGTACAGAGTCACCCAGCTAGGGAGTGTCTTAGGCTGGATTTGAACTCAGGTCTTCCTGAAGGAAATGGCAAACCACTCCACTATCTCTGTCCCAAAAAAAAAACATACCCTAAATGGGGTCATAAAGAATTTAACTACCCAGAAGTATCTGAATAGTAACAGCTTCCTGACCTCAGACCTAGTAGTACTCTTTCTACTTAGCCACCTAGTTGCCTCAAACAAAAAAAAAAGAAGAAAAAAACTTAACTGACTTGCCCATTGTCTCATAGGTAATAAATGTCTGAGGTTAGTATTCAGACCTAGGTCTTCCTGATTCTAGGCCCAACACTATCCATGGAACCATCTAGCTGCCCCTAATCTCTCCCTAACATAGGAAATTCTCAGACTTTAAGTAGCAGAGATGACAATCTGTATGAGGAGTTCCCTCACATAGCAGTTCCCTCTGCCAATGAAACCATAAGCCCAGTTTCTCTTCCTAGTATAGAGAGATGTGTATATTTTACTAGACTATAAGCTTCATGAGGGTAAGGGATATGCCACACCTCACACAAGTGGACCAATAGGAATAAACTAAACCCCTGGAATTGGAATTAAGGCTGCAGGGAGAGGGAAAGTGATGTTTAACTAGGTGAAAAAAAGCATCCCAAGTCCAGGCTGTAGCCAACCTGAAGATTTACAGAATCAGAGCATCCATTACTGCCCTCTGCAACACAGCCTTCTTCTGAAACAGAAACAGGGAGGAAGGATCAGCTGCCCAGAAGTCAAATGAGCTGTATAAGAGTAGGAGCATCAAATGCAGATAGAAACAGATTCCCTTCCTACTGACTACATTGATTTAGAATGCCACAAATTAATGTTACCTATGTTGTACCACTTTTATTTGTTTTGGTAAATATGTCCAAATTACATCTAATATGACTCCAGTGGAACTTGAGAATCTTTGCTGACAGCATGTGGCCCCAGGCTGTGAATTTAATATCTCTGTACTAGCTAATATCTCAATATTTGGCTTTATTCCATATATACTGGCGTATGATAAGTATGGGTGGGAAGGTGTTACCATTCAGGTCACAGGACCAATCCCTAGGCTTGCTCTGCAATATCCATTTGAGGAACATTTGAACCAGTACCCAGGCCATAAAATTATATTTACCAGTCCTCTGACCACTTTCTGAGGTCCTAACATTTCTTCTCTTCTCTCTGATGGGGAAGAGATCTGGAAGTGAAGATGCAAGCTAGATAAATTTGGAACTGGTTGAATGACTGTACCTAAAGGATAATTGTTCATTTATGATCAAAAGCAAGTCCCTAGTGAATGATGCGGGAATCTGTCCTAGACACCTACGCCTTCTATGATTTATGATCTAAGTTATTGACAAAATGATAGATAAAAATTACAATGAGTTTTTTTTTTACAGACCTCAACCCTAAATTTACCTCTTTGCAATCTCTTTTCACCCATTGGTACTGGTTCTTTCCTCTGGGGCAAATAGACAGTTACCCAAATACTGGAACAAAGCTGTCATGTTCCCCTGAGTCTTCCCTTCTTCAGGATTAATAGCCCTGGCTCCTTCAATCTTCCTAAAGGTGTGTGCCTCTCTTATCACAGGCTAAAATCACATTCATGTTATTCTTGTTGGTGATGTTTGCTGCTGAGGTATATTAACTTTATAGCCCATTATCCACACCCCCTCCCCTCCCAAGTCTTTTTTCGGGAGGAAGGAGATTGCAAAGAGCTGAGTTTAGGGTTGAGGGCCGTAAAAATATTTTATTAGAGCTGTCTGAAAGTATAATAGGAAGGATTCCTCAAGAAATGTGGTTTAATATAATAGGGTTCTTTTGTAATCCTATGTTTCTATTTTAGGTATTTCTTTTTTTTTTTTCTGAGAAAGGGTTCATGTACTTCACCAGTCTGAAAAAAAGCAACCATAACACAAGAAAGTTTAAAAATGCTTACTTTAGGGGCAGGTAGGCAGTGCAGTGAAAAGAACACCAGCCCTGGAGGCAGGAGGACCTGAATTCAAATCCAGCTTCAGACATTTGACACTTGCTAGCTGTGTGACATTGGGCAAATCACTTAGCCCCAATTGCCTTGCCTTCCCCCCTCCAAAAAAAAAGAAAGAAAGAAAGTATGCTCCCTTTAGATATAGAAAAACAAAAACTGGAAAGAGTGTGCCCCTTGCCACTTGGAGAAAAAAAATTAGGACATCCAAAGTCCAAGGAAATCAAGAAGATATTGAGGCAAGCAACCAGATTAGTACAGTTCTGGAATTATTCCTACAGATTAGGCTAATTTCATTGAGTCTTCAAGTACATTGACAGGGTAAAAGATCCTATGATCTTCTGGAGAAATATGTATCAGATAGATGAGGGGCTGACTTTAAAAAATTCAAATGAGTCAGTGGTCTGTATGTATTGAGTAAAATATATAGGAAGGAAGTCCTGTTTATTATGATGTAGAAGGAAAAAATGCTCAAAAGGCAACTAGTTTCTCTGGCTCCCTTGTATGCTCTTCCAGGCAACTGGACTTTTCTCAGAGTCTGACAGTCTCAAAGAGCCTTGTGTCTACTTTGAATGAGAGGGGTCTATGCCTGCTTTGTGACTATGTGAGATTTTAGTCACTTCCTATAATGATTAGAACTAACTTGGGATTATGACCTCTAGCCCAGTTTATTTTTTTGGAGGGTGGAAGGCAGGACAATTGGGGTTAAGTGACTCTTCTGAGAGAAACAGACAGGCTTGTGAGTAAAAGTTGACATTTGCCACCTGCTGTGATAGCTAGGCTTGTGTTGGTTTCTGGAAAGGCTAAAGGATGCTGTGGTTGTCTGTGCTGTTGTGACTTATTAACTTCTTTGCAACTATGATGGAATTGGCTTACTCGTTTGGGGATTTGGTTTTCTGGTGTTTGAACAAATTTTGCTTCTGTCTTTGCAATGGCCACTCAATTCATTAACTTAAGGACCAGGCTTAGATTGTCTTCTCAGGAGGGAATGAAGAGACCAGAGATGAGAGAAACATGCAGCTGTAGTTTATTTCATCATGGTGTTCCTTATATACTCTAAAGGCAACATGATTCAAGCATGATCTCCTCCAGCACAGGGAATGTGGACCAATGGAGGGGGCTTGAACCAGTCATGTCAGCTGCTGCTCATCAAGAGAGTGGTCCCATAGGAGACTTCCTTGTGAGGCGGCAACTGGACTGTGACCCTCAGCACTTCCTTATCTCTCACAGGTACAGGGAGGCCCCAAGGCAATTCCCAATTTCCAGTGGGACAAAGGTGCTTTGGACTCACATTGTCCTCTACGTGTCTTCTACATGGGGAGCCTGTTATATTTTGTGATTGAGCACCATGCAGGTATATTTCTAGTAGTTATGGGCACTGAGGATATTGCATTGGTGCTACAGGACTGTACTAGAAATAGAGGGCAAGGGATGGATGTTAGATTTATTATGGCCTGGAGTTAGTACTCCTTGGCAACTGATTGGTCATATAGTGGGGATGAGATAAAGCAAGAATTGAAGCTAACTCCCAGAACTGTTAAAATGGATATGAGAAACTAGGTGAATGATGGTAGTACAGGAAAAAAAAGTGACATCACATAAAAAGGATTTGGGGGAAAGGTTGTAGGCTCAGTTTCAAATGTATTGTCATTGAGGTAGTGGCAGTGTATCCAGTGGAAGGGCACTGTAGGCCATTGTCAGCGTAAGTCTAGAGAAGAGAAGGGAATCAACTATAAATTAGGATTCATCTTCATAGAGACAATGTCAGTTAAAGTCACGGAGTGAATAAAATTATCAAAGGAGAGAACAGAAGACAGTCAATGTCAGATATTTGCACCATGGAATAATGCCCCCTTGGCCTCTATGCTAGTTACAACTTTAAGCGGTAAGAAAATTCACTGTTGGTACGTGGAGCTGCAAAGGAATGTTTCCAAAGGACACAAAATAGGGGAGGAAGAAAAGAGGAGAGAGAGAAGAGATGTAACAGCAGAGGTACAATGAGCTCCATCATAATACATCACATTTGTGTTCTAAGAACACAATGACAGGCAGGAAAGTAAGAGCCCCTTCAGAGAGGGATGCTTCTCTAGTCCTCAGGATGGTCTACTTTTAGAGGGTTTTACATACATTGCCCAATTCCCATAATCTCTTTCCTAAGCAGTATTAGCTGCAATAATTAAAGAGCTCCACAGTGAATAGAGCACCTTCTTTGCAGTTAGAAGAACCTTAGTTCAAATCTGACCTCAGACACTTAATACTTACTAGCCATGTGACTTTGGGCAAGTCACTTAACCCCAATTGTCTTGCCTTCCCCCTCCAAAAAGCAAAAAAAAAAAAAAAAAAGACCTCCATCAGGCAGCAATGAAACCCAATATTAGATGAATGAACGTGGCCTTCAAGGTGCCAGGGGCACTCATCCAGGAGAAGTAGAGTAGGCATTTCCTTTATGAAGAGTTGGATTAGGGTAGAAAGACAACTGAGACAATGACGTTCCCACTCTCAAAAATCTTTCCTGTTCAAGAGCCAACAATCTTCTTCTCTACTTCACCTGTCTATAGGCTTGGGGTTGACATTCCCCTACTTGATGCTTAAGACCCTCCATAATCTGGTTTCACTGATCCCACCCAGACTTGTTTCTGCATACTACCAATACTACCAGTTTCCCTTCTCTATTTCAGATAGGCTTCCCTACTAATCCAGGGATTTTAAAGATATGTTTCACAACAACATTTCCTTCCCACTTTATCATAGTGAGATGTTACTTTCTTTGAAGAAGCACTATTTTCATCAAGCTAATGCCTTAAATTTCTCTAAGGTTGCTCTATATTATAATAGTAATAATAATAATAATTGATATTTATATCGTATTCCACTGGTGCTGATGTGGAGCACTGGTAGAATAAATGTGGAAACTAAGGCTCAAAGAAGAAACTTGATTTCCTAAGTTCCTGCAGGTAGCACAGTAGCAGAGCCAGTATTTGGGCTTCTGACTCGTCCTAGTGTATAGATCAATACACCACTAGAGGGCTGAGAGGAACAGGCTGCAGAGAACTTTCTTGCCACCCCAGGATGCCCCATACCTGTGCCCAAGAAAAGCTTCCCTCCTTCCTTCTGCCCAGCCTTCTTGCCCACACCTTTCTCTTTGAAGACTGTCTCTTCTGGCTAGAAGACTCTATCTCTTCCCCATCCCCATCCCCTAGGAAGGAGCCAGCATACCCTCTTTACTTTGATCTGCAGACACATTCCCACCTTCACCAGAGTAATGGGAGAGAGTCATGCAATTCCTTGATTCAGCATAGACATGACTGCTCAATGAATAGGGAGTCATGTACTGTAATACTTCCAGGAATGAGGAGGTCCACAGGTCTTACCATATGCCCTGTCACTGAACACCAAGAACCTTCTGTGTGTTGTCTTTCCTAACTAGAATATGAACTCCTTGACAGCTGAGACTGTCTGACTTTTCTATTTGTATCTACGGTGTTTTGGGTACATAGTAAAACCTTAATCAATACTTTTTTCATTCATTCATATGTAAATTTAAGGTTTAAGAAGCACTTTACATCTGATATCCCTATAGAACTTAGGAGGCAGGGATTATTGCCTTCATTTTACAGGTTTTACTGATGAAGAAACTGGATCTGAGACAGGTTAAGTGATTTGCCCATAGCATCAAATATGAACTTTTGTGACTTTAAGTACAACACTTTACCCACTATGTCTCTCTGAACTATTACAGGCTTGAAGATCATTTTCAGTGTTTCTGTTGAAGTTGATGAATTTATGCTGTAGGAAACCCTTGTTTAGGGCTTTGGTTATAATTCCGTATAAAGGATATGGGCATATCTACTGATAGTGCCATTGAGAGGATTGTCAAGGGACACACACTTCCTTGAGGATGAGGACTTGTTAAATCTTTTTTTTTTTAGCTTATTTCATTAACTCTATTTTTCATTTCAAACTTCTTTTTTTTTTCAGTTGTTCTTTATTTTATTAAATTTTTGAGTTACATATTTTCTCCCCGTCTTTCCCCC
>CM053582.1:374874161-374901781 GCA_028627135.1 Pseudochirops cupreus | reverse complement strand
TATGAAGTCCATCTCCTTCCCATTTCTTATAGCACAATAGTATTCCATTACATTCATATACCACAACTTGTTCAGCCATTCCTCAATTGATGGGCATCCTCTATATTTCCAGTTTTTTGCTACCACAAAGAGAGCTGCAATAAATATCCTTGTACAAATGGGTCTTTTTCCCACTTCTGTGATCTCTTTGGGATATAATCCCAAAAGTGGTATTGCTGGGTCAAAGGGTATGCAATTATTTATAGCCCTTTGGGCATAGTTCCAGATTGCTCTCCAAAATGGTTGTATCAGTTCACAACTCCACCAACAATGCATTAGTGTTCCAATTTTTCCACATCCTCTCCAGCATTTGTCATTTTCCTGTTTTGTCATCTTAGCCAATCTGATTGGTGAGATGTGGTACCTCAAAGTTGTTTTGATTTGCATTTCTCGAATCAATAGTGATTTAGAGCATTTTTCCATATGCTTAAAGATATCTTTAATTTCTGCCTCTGAAAATTGCCTGTTCATATCCTTTGACCACTTATCAATTGGGGATAGTCATAGATTCTTACAGCTGCAAGGGAGCTCAGAAATCACCTGCCCAAAATTCCTCTTGTTGGTTTCTTCATTTCTTTGTGTTTCATTCAGTTTCTTTACATATAAGTGAGAATAATAAATCATGCTCTTACTTCCTAGAATCGCAGTGAGGAAATGCCTCCAAAACTGTCAAGTTTTAATGAATATGAGCAGCTATGATTATCTTTCTTTGGATAAGTAGGCTCATTAGCAAAATTCATTTAAAAATCTCTCCCTATCCTGTCTTGTGAAATATGTGTTAAACTACTTTCCCTCTGCCTATTCTATGCTCCAGACCAGACCTGCACAACTTGGCAGTAGGTAGGGGCCAAATTTAGGATAGACTAGAGACAGAGTGATGATGTTGGTTGGCATGGGTGACGTGACAAACAGGAGAGTGCGTGGTGGCAACCCTACATTTTTTGGGGCAGCCTGAAATCTTCTGCCACGAGCAGGTCAGATGTTGCGCAGGCCAGCTCTAGTCAAACTTGACCATTCATCATCATCCATCTATGTCTCCTCTATTGTTATTTAGTCATTTTCAGTTGAATCTGACTCTTTGTGACAAACATACTGGAGTAGTTTGCCATTTCCTTCTCCAGTTTATTTTACTGATAAGGAAACCAAGGCAAACAGGATTAAGTGACTTGCCCAGATTTGACTCAAGTCTTCCTGATTCCAGACCCAGTGCTCTATCTGCTGCAGCGCCACCTAGCTGCCTCATCTATATCTCATACTCCCTTACAATGATTCTCTCCACTCATTTTACCTGGAAATGTTACCACCTTCCCTGATTTTTCCCACTTGGTAATAATTCTCTTTTTAGACTTCAAACTCTTGCTGCTTGTACCCCTTTCCATTTTGCTTTCTATTTAATATATTTAACAAGCAACCTGTAGCATCTTGGGTAGTGAGTTTGTCTGGGAAGACTTGGGTACAAGTCTTAGCTCTAACACATATTGACTTTGTGATGCAAGGCAAGTCACCTAATCTCCCTTTGTTGTTATTGTTAAGTCCTTCAGTCATATCCAGGTCTTTGTGACCCTGTATGGGGTCTTCTTGGCAGATATACTGGAGTGGTCTGACATTTCCTTCTCCAGTGGAATTAGGCAAACTGAGGTTAAGTGACTTGTCACCCAGCTAGGCTGGATTTGAACTCAGGTCTTCCTGAAGGAAATGGCAAAACACTCTACTATCTCTGCCTCAAAAAAAACCCTAAATAGGGTCATAAAGAATTTAACTACACAGAAATAACTGAATAGCAACAACTTCCTGACCTCAGACCTAGTAGTGCTCTTTCTACTTAGCCACCTAGTTGCCTCAAACAAAAAAAAAGAAGAAAAAAACTTAAGTGACTTGCCCATTGTCTCACAGGTAATAAACATCTGAGGGAGGATTCAGACCCAGGTCTTCCTGATTCTAGGCCCAACACTATCCATGGAATCATTTAGCTGCCTCTAATCTCTCTCTACCATAGGAAATTCTCAAAGACTTTAAGTAGCAGAGATGACAATCTGTATGAGGAGTTCCCTCACATAGCAGTTCCCTCTGCCAATGAAACCATAAGTCCAGTTTCTCTTCCTAGTATAGATAAATGTGTATATTTTTCATCTTTTACTAGACTATAAGCTTCATGAGGGTAAGGGATATGCCATACCTCACGCAAGTGGACTGATTGGAATAATCTAAACTGCTCAAGTTGGAATTAAGGCTGCGGGAAAAGGGAAAGTGATGTTTAACTAGGTGAAAAAAGCTCCCCAAGTCCAGGCTGTAGCCAACCTGAAGATTTACAGAATCAGAGCATCCATTACTGCCCTCTGCAACACAGCCTTCTTCTGAAACAGAAACAGGGAGGAAGGATCAGCTGCCCAGAAGTCAAATGAGCTGTATAAGAGTAGGAGCATCAAATGCAGATAGGAACAGATTCCCTTCCTACTGACCACATTGATTTAGAATGCCACAAATTAATGTTACCTATGTTGTACCACTTTTATTTGTTTTGGTAAACATGTCCCAATTACATTTAATATGACTCTGGCAGAACTTGAGAGTCTTTGCTGATGGCTGTGAATTTAATATCTCTATACTAGCTAATATCTGAACATTTGGCTTTATTCCATGCATACTGGCATATAAGTATGGGTGGGAAGGTGTCACAATTCAGGTCATAGGACCAATCCCTAGGCTTGCTCTGCAATATCCATTCAAGAAGCATTTGAACCAGTACCCAGGCCATAACATTATATTTACCAGTCCTCTGACCACTTTCTGAGGTCCTAACATTTCTTGTCTTCTCTCTGATGGGGAGGAGATCTTGAAGTAAAGATGCAAGCTAGATAAATTTGGAACTGGCTGAATGACTGTACCTAAAGGGTAATTATTTATTTGTGGATCAAAAGCAAGTCCCTAGTGAATGATGCAGGAATCTGTCCTAAACACCTATGCCTTCTATGACTTGTGGTCTAAGTTATTGAGAAAATGATACATTAAAATGACAATGATTTTTTTTTTACAGACCTCAACCCTAAATTTACCTCTTTGCAATCTCTTTTCACCCATTGGTACTGGTTCTTTCCTCTGGGGCAAATAGACAGTTATCCAAATACTGGAACGAAGCTGTCATGTTCCCCTGAGTCTTCCCTTCTTCAGGATAAACAGCCCTGGCTCCTTGAATCTGCCTAAAGGTGTGTGCCTCTCTTATCACAGGCTAAAATCACATTCAAGTTGTTGTTGTTGTTTGCTGCTGAGGCATATTAAGTTTGTAGGCCGTTACCTACACCCTCTTCCCTCTCAAGTCTTTTTCAGGTGGAAGGAGATTGCAAAGAAGGGAGTTTAGGGTTGAGGTCAGTAAAAATATTTTATTAGAGCTGCTGAAAGTAGAATAGGAAGGATTCCTCAAGAGATGGTAGTTCCACCATGCCATTCACTTGTCATAAAGCTGAGGATAGATAAAGTGTGGATTTCTTTTGATGCAATAAGTGGCTGGTGAAGTCCTTTCTAATTCTCAAATCCTGCAATTTCTACAATTTCCAAATTTACATTCTTTTAGGAGCCTAAGACACAAAACACAGACAAATCCGATAGATAATCTTGCTTGATGAGTACATGAAAAAAAGTGAAAAGCAAAGTGTTGTATATGTTCTGGGAGAGAGTCCTTTGAAGTCTGATCACTTGCTGGGTCAGCTTCCTATATTCTCCTCAGTGGCCAATCTCTCAGCATTATTTATACAGCCGTACTTATACAAGAGACGTGTTCCTGAAATGTTGTGCATAAGGTGATTTGTTTTGTCATTCATTTCATATCTTATGTGGATTCTGGGAGTTATATAAAGGAACTTTCCCATAAATCCTGTTTCTAGAATGCTCTATCCTTATTCATATAATACAAGACAGAGTTTATGGAGAAGAACAGAAGATCCTGAAGACTTTCAGCAAGACTGTCCCCTAAGTTCCAAAAATGCTTTATTTAAGAAAATGTCTTTTTCCCCGTCTCCTCAGAATTCTCTTACTCTTTTGCCTCTACCTTTTAATAATAAGCAGATCATATGTAGAATTTTAAGGTTCACAAAATCAATATACAAACCTTAAGAGCAAGGTAGGGGAGTATCTCCATTATATGGAGGAAGAAACTGAGTTCAGAAAAGGGAAAGAATTGTGCCCATTGTCACATCTTGGTAAACCAAGTCTTTGGACTTTAAGTCTTTTGTTCTTTCAACAGCAGCAGACTATATGGCATTTTTATTCTCTTCTGTTTTCATATCCTTGTCTAATCTACTCTATTGGCCTATATGCTTTATAAGGTTAGAGGATATGTGAACTCCGGAGGTATATAGGATTATTTTACTCAATCTCATTGGGGCAGACCTAGGAATATGCAAAGACAGATTCGAACAGCATGTAAGACCCAGTCCCAATCCTTCCTCATGTATTTGTTTGCTACTTTTATGACCTTGGGCAAGTCACTTCACTCTCAAACTCTCAAAGCTTCTGATTTTCCATCTACCAAATGAGACTGACAATTCTGGTTGTACTTGCTTCACAGATAAAACAGTACAATTTTAATTCTATCAATATTATCTTTCAATTCTTATTCTCCTATAAATTTTCTATAGGGAGCTTAATCAGGAGGCTCAGGGGACCACAGCAGACTGGAGGTGATCCTGGATTCTCCTTTGTTTGGCTGCTGCTAAAATGGTGACTGCAATGAAGTAGAAAGAATTTCTATGGCCAACCCAGCTCAGTAGGGAAAAGGTCACTTTCGCTGGGCTGGGTGATGATTTATTTGTCCTTGTCCCCAAAAATGTTAAAACATTCTACAAAGGCAGATTCTTACTATTTCCTGGTTCAGTCAGAAAGTAACGTAACGCTTCATGGGTTGGAAAGGTTTTGATTGGGATTAAAATGTAAATGACCTGAGGAACAATATCAGCAGCAGCCAGACTAAGGCATTTTAAGCTACAGGTCACTAACACCTCAGTAAAAATGAAGAATATTCATTAGAACTTTACAAAAGACAGACACTAGACTTTTCACTAATTCAAATGGATCCAGAAGTGAATATGATCTAGTAATATTAAGAGAAAGAAAAGAAAAAAAAATAAGACTGACTTATCTCTTCTCCCAGAAAAAGACCTAGCACCAGCATCTACTCTTTTGGAGTAATATCTTCTTATCCTCAAGGCCATACCAGAGTAATGCCACCTGCCCCTGCCCTGATATTCCCCTCACATCTTGGGCAATGCATTTCCCTAATAATTTGAGGGGGCTCTCTGCTATCAGGGAGAATGAACTGGAAAAACAAGAAAGAACTCAAGCTGAGTAGATACTAATTCTCCTAATTGCTACCCACTGTCAGCTCACTTTTTTTTCTAAAATTAAAATCATCTTCTTAAAAGGGCAATGAAAGTTCAGTTGTCTTCCAGCAGCACCCAACCTATTCCACAATGGCAATAAATAAAGTTTCTTCTCTAGAAATTTCCAGCTGAGTCTCCTACCTAACTTTCATTATCTTCAATCTTACCCAGTGGGAGAGAAAGAAAATCAATGTAGAGAGGTGACAGATAATATTACTCTCACCTAGTTCAAAACTGAATTGTCAAAATTTGCCTGAGAGTGACTCCCTATGATCACCTCTTAGCCTTCTTTAAAGTCTTGTCATTCGTCTTCTCAAAAACCCTCAATAGCTCCCCATTGTCTATCCATTAAAGTATAAACTCCTTATCTTGACATAGTCTTCCTCAAACCTACCTACCTACCTGTCCACACTACTTCCCCTCTGGCCAGATTATCTACTTACTATTTCCTTCCACCCACTGTACTTCCAGTTATACTGGATTCTTTGTGTACCTTTCTTATCCTAATCTCTCTGTTCTCCATGGTTTTGCTTCTATGAACCTCTGTGCTTGAAATATACTCCCCTTAAAATATATTCATCATTTCCTCCCATACTTCTCTCCATGACTTTATGATCTCTAAAAAATTCATCACTCTGCAAGATTAGTTCACCTCTGAAACTCCCACCTCCCCAATATACCTTCCCCTGGGGCCTGTCCTTCCCTCTAATTGGAGAGAGTGGAAGGTGGATTTTGAAGAAGTCCTTCCAGATCCTGCACCATTTAAGGAGAGGGCCCAGAGAATTCTCATCATTTCCTACCAACCAGCTACAGTACTTCATAAGGCAGAATACAGCTCACCATCATTACCCCCACCCACCTTTCATCTTCTTTTTATGTATTGTCTTTCCCGTTAGATTATGAGGTCCTTAAAGGTAAGTATTGTCTTGTGTTTTTTTCCTTTGCATCCACAGTCCTTAACACAGTGCCAGGCACATAGAAGGTACCTAATAGATGTTTATTAACTAACTCTGACTCTATCTTTGTTCAAGTCCCTCTCTTGCTATCTCAGATGCTATATTCTTCACGAAACCTTCTCAGTCCTCCCAGGGTCTTTCTTTAACATTTGACAAAGATTTTTGCCTGATTCTCCTTGAGAGGAGACCTATTACCCCGCAGAATATTTATGTACATATTACATTCCCTGTCCATTAGACCCGGACTCCTTGAGAATAGGAAATGTCAGTTTTCATCTTAATATCTCCAGCATTTATCATAGTGTCTCACTAAGTGGGTACTTTAAAAATGTTTACTGAATGAAATAAAATTTGGAGGAAATTTCACTTAGTAGAAGACTAAGTACTTATATATAGCACTTTACACTGTTCAAGTTTCTTTTGAGTACAAAATCTTGTTTTATAATGTAAAAAAATACAATAATTCCCTTTTCCATTTAATTTGAGGCATGATAAATTGTGCTGTGGCCCCTTATTTTAATTCTGTGTGTGTGTGTGTGTGTGTGTGTGTGTGTGTGTGTGTGTGTGTGTGTTCCTGATTCTGGTGTGTCTCTTGTAAACAACATACTGCTAGATTCTGTTTCTAATCCATTCTGCTATCTGCTACTTAGTATCTCTGGCAATTCACATCGCTTTTCTGAGCCTCTATTTCCTCACCTGAAACATAATGTGTTGAAGAAGAAGGTTCTTTCCTTCCTCCGTGGGAAGAAGAGAGGAGATAGCACCTTACATTGAGCCCTGAGCATCTCCTGCCCAGTCTCCAGCCTCCAAAGGAAAAAGAAGAGGAGGGAAAAGGAGAGGAGGACACAGACATTTCCTGCCTAGAGTTTCAGCCTTGGGGGAGGAGGAAGGAAGAGAGAGAGGAAGAAACTTTACCATTGTGCCATATGCATCTCTTGCCTGCTCTCCAACTTCCCTTGGAAGAGAGTCATTCCAATTTCCTGCTGCTATGTTAAGAAGAAAATGCCAACCATTCTTTCTCAACCACTCACAATACTTGCCTGGTTTCTAGCTTTCTGTGGGGAAAGTAAAAGCATTATTTCTTCATACCAGTCTCCTGCCACTAAGGTGAGGGGAAAGGGCACCATTCCATCAGGAGTATCTTCACTCCTTCTGCTCCAAGTTCTGCTCCCTCACCTGAGCTGCCAAACCCTATTAACCTTGGGAATATTTTTAAATTTTTCACTTAATGATTAACTACACTCTACCTCAGTCATTCCCTCTCCATCCCAGTGATTCTGAGCCCTTATAGGGTCATCATTAAAACTATATCCCACCCCCACTGCCTTATTCTCATTTCTCTCAACTTCCCCCCTTAATGTCCTACATCAACACTACCCATCCCTTCCAATGTACTCCCTGGAATTTCTGTTCCACAAGCAACAATCTTGCTTTCATCTTAAATCTTTTTCCTTTCCCACTCTTTCCATTATCTGGCTTTCTCTGAGATTTGACTCCTTCTTGATAGTACAGCCTCCTTGACCAGCCTTTCCAGGACCTGCTGCACTTTCATTCCTCAGCACCCCAGGTAACTGGTGGAGATAGTGAAATTGGTCCTGATACCGAATGCCACTTCCAGGTTGCTATTGTCTACAGATTCCAGGTCATCCCCCTTCCTTCTTAAATGAGTTCAGTGCTTGACTTACAATCTTTGTTTCCCCCTTAACTCTTGCCCTCATGTTAGGGAACTTCAAAAATACATATTATTATTCCCTCAAAATACCTTAACCACACAGTTCCTCAACTTACTCATTTCCTATGAACTACACCTTTACCCCCCACACAAAAATGGTCATACCCTTGATTTTGTCATCATCCAAAGGATGTACCACTTCCATGTTCACAAACTCTGGAATTCCCTTATTTAATCACAATTTGTTGGCATTCCACCTCTCCCTCTTCCTTCCTGCCCTTTGTCCATACTTTGTCCATAGATCAATCCTAGATCCTCTCAGTTCTCTCCTAGGATATTACCTTATATTAGCTAAATTCTCCTTCTTTCCTCATCTTGACCCCTTGCTGAACCTGTTCAACTATACACTGGCGTCTTCTCTTGAGTCCCTTACCCCTTTATCATATCACTGATTGTACCCTACCAAGCCTCAGCCACTTGTGTAACTCCCTATGCTCCTACTCACATGCTGCTAAATGAAGGTAGGAAAAATGACACACCTGTTCTAACTGGGTTTACTACAAATTGATGTTATATAACCTTAACTAGGCTCTCATTGCAGCTAGGCAAACCTTTTTACAAATCCCTAATATCACTCTTCATCATAGCCACAGCAACTCTTCCAAACCTTTTTATCCCTCCTCAAACTTCCCATGGCTTCCCTGCCCCCTCCCCCAAAATGAGAACCTTGCCTCATATTTTTAAAATAAAAAATGAAGCTGATTGTCAAAATCCCTCTCTTTCTCTCTTTCTCCTTATCTCATATCACCCAGCTATCTTTTATCATTATCTCTTTCTTTACCCCTGTCTCACATGACAAAGTAGCCCTTTTCCTTGCCAAGGTCAACCCTTCAAAAATGAGTCCATTCCATCCCATCTTCTCCAGCATCTTCTCTCATCTAGACTCTCTAATGTATCTTCGGTATCTCTCTATTGTTTGCTTTCTTATTGCCTATGTGTCCTCCATCCTCAAAAACCCTCATTTGATCTATCCATCCTTTCTATCATCCCACATCTCTCCTACATTTATAGCTAACCTCCTTGAGAAGGCAATCTACAAGCACCTCCACTTTATTTTTTACCTCTCACACTCTTCTTAACTCTTTGTAATTCATCTTCTGACCTCATCAAGCCACCAAAACTGCTCTCTCCAAATTGATCAATGATCCCTTAATTGCCAAATTCAATGGTCTTTTTTTAGACCCGCCATAGCCCATCACACTGTTAATCACTTTCTCCTCTCAATTCTTTCTTCTCTAGGTCTTCAGGACACCATTATTAGGTTTTCCTCCTATCTAACTGTTCCTTCTCAGTCTCTTTTGGTAGAACTTCTTCCAGGTCATGGTATAATAGCCATGGCTTTCCTACAGGATTCTGTGCTTCTTCTCCCTCCATACTGTTTCACTTGGTTGTTTCATGAGTTCCCAAACATTCAATTATTGTCCCTGTATTGAAGATTCTTAAACATACTTAACCAGCCCTAATCTCACTTGTTTATACCTCCAACTGCCTATTTGACATCTTAAACTGGAAGTCCTGTTAATCTTAATGTCCTTAAAATCAACATGTCCAAAATTGAACTTATTATTTTTCCCCTAGATTTATAGCTAGAATTAAACCCAAGGTATCATGTACTTAACCAAACAACATGTGGAGAAGTACAGTCAGGATTTAAAGCCAGTTCCTTTACCCTCCAATCCAATGAACTGGTTCAGCTGCTGATTCCAGCTTAATCTTCCTATTTCAATATGTTATAGGCTCCTCTGGGCAATGGTACACCCCATCACCTCTGACCCCAGTCTTAACCCTTGCTCTGCAATGTGTCACCAAGTTTAGAAAAAAGCAAGGCATTTCTCAGGAAAGAGTCCACCCCCAGCCAGGGACCCTTGATTAGGGGAAATTTAAAAAGAAGTCATTTGAAGATCAGCTTAAATGAAATTCAAACTATCCCCAGAACACAGTGATTGTGTTTAATCTGGAATCATTCACAATTAAGAAGGCAGGAAAATTCCCATCAAATTCACAAGCTAACCCCAGAGCTAAAATCAGTCTTAGCTACTACTTGGTTCTCTTAGCTTTAATGTGAATCCCATCACAATTGCACACATAGTAACTGGCTTGGCGATTAGGGGAAAGTTGATAGTATTTTAAAATGAGACTAACCTTGCAGGACACCCTTCATAGAGTATGTTCAGTTAATTGTAAAGGGAGCATGTCCTGTGTCTCATTCAGATAAGTCTGCTCCTAGACCTGGAAATGAGAAGCTGAAAAAAACAATGGTTAGAGATGTTGTCTCTCTTAGAGAAGACTTGAGAAAGAGCATTTAAAAAGGAATTAAATAAACTTTGAAGCTTTGCTTCTCCTTTGTATTCCAGTCGTTCCTTTTGCTTCGGTCTGCCTGGTGCATTTCTGATTGATGCACAGAGAGTGCCAAATGAATTAAAACAAGGGAGCAGTTCTGTTTGCCTAGCTAGGCTCAGGGATGTCTACCTTGCAGAATATGTTAAGTTGCTGTGTAGACTGTGGAGACATTCTGAGTAAATGGTACAGAGTTAGAATGAATCAGGGAATTAACCAAATGCTGTTATCATTTAGCACCACACTCTTGGCTTCCCTGCGGGGCCCTGAAGGTGGCTTCTGTTTGTCCTGAGATTTTAAGATTGGTTAGCTGCAGTTTGGTTCTGAGGAATCAGGAAGACAACAGAATTGCAAGAGCACATTCCCAGATTCCCCACCCCTGCAAACACGCACAGCACACACTTATGTATCCACACCCACTCCCCAAGCACCCATATCAACGCCACCAACCATCACCCCAAGCACACACATACACACACACACACACACACACACACACACACACGCACACACACACATACACACACACACGCACACACACATACACGCATACATACACGCACACGCACACACATATACACACGCGCACACACACACACATACACACACACACACACACACACACACACGCACCCTTATCCTCCTCCATGGCATTTCGAGGCAAAGGGAAAATTCTCCCAGAGGCTAGGGTATAAAAGTGCTGTGACCATTCTTACCTTTACCAGAATACTTGAAATTCACTGCTTCATGGATGGACCTGGGCTCCCCAGGGTTGCCTGGATGCTGATTACATTGCTCAGTTGAACCTGACTATATCCTTAAAGGGCCCTCTTCCAAGCCTCTACCCTAGGGGCAGCCACAGGCAAAGGAAAAGACATTTCAGCAATTTCAGCAATTAAGATCAGCCAATAAAAACCATTCCACTTCATAAGCTCTCCAACTCAGCTTCTCCAACCCTTTAAAAAGGGTTCAATTGTCAGCTTCAGCTTCACTCAACCTGGGGAAAAACAGCCCTCTACTCTCCCTTTCTACCTCCTAACTCCTACACTAACCAGCACTAAGAAAAATCCAAGACTGCAAATTTCCTTTGTTTTTCATTTCTGCCTGCAGAAAACCAAGTTTAACATTTGGAAAGGAAAAAAGAGAGAGAGAGAGAGCTTTAAGCACAGCTTATAGAAAGACCAGAAGGTGGCACTGTTAGCTCAGCTTCAGAATCTATGTATCACATAGAATGGTTCTGTAGGAAGGTCATGTAGTGAACAGGATTGTTTTCACATTAGACTCATCAGAATCCTGTTGTTGGAGGATGTATCTATAACAATGTTCAGAAAAAGGAATAAAATGAGATGTTGAAGAGAGTACAGCTTTCATTCGAACTCACTCTCTATTGCCCAGACCTCAAAACAGCCAGAAAAACAGGGAAAAAATGTACAACTCCATTAGAAATAGTTGGGTTGGATGTCCCTGTAGGTCATCACTGCCTTGCACATAGCAAATTAGTAAATATTTGGTAAACTCTGAAGGAGCAGGTATAATCAGTTACGAGCAGAACCTACATTAAACATACTCTCAAGGAATTTCCTCTGTAACACAATATACCTGATGTGCAAGGGACAGTGTCTTCATTATCTTTGTTGCAACGTAGGTGCTAAGTCAATGTTCAATGAAAATAATAAAGAATGTCAGAACTCAGGTCAACCTGACCAATCTTAACTCCAGTGGAAAAATGGTGAAATGTTCCCTCCTCGTTTTTTACTTGAGAGGTCCAGGGAGAAGGTGAATAAACCTGTGTGCTGTGATTTTTAAGGGCAGACATCTACTCACCAGAAAAGTAACCTCTGAAACTATGGAAACAGAGCTATAGGAGTGAGTAAGTAGGGATCCTCAGGCTATATTTTATTCCTCTCTTACTGGCAACTAAATAAGCCTGACTGAGTCTATCTTAAGAGACCTCCACTATTTTAGAGATTTCCTGCCCAAACAGGATATTCTGATGAAGATTAACTTCAGAGAAAACATTATACCTTGGTAAAAAAAAGAACCTGACATTAAGCGATTCCTGAGAATTAATTAAATTAACAGTCATTTTCTCTATTTCCTTTCTGCCATGTAATGTGACTGATGAGCTGTGTACTCTAAGAAATCTACAAAGCTATGTAAAAAAAAAAAAACACAACCATAAGAACCTAATCTGTATTCTAAGAAAACTGAAGCCTCTTCTGGACTTCTTTAATGCATTAATAAAATTATTTTCTTTCAGCCTAACTAATCATTAAGACGTCATGGTAGGAGACAGCTAGGTGTCTCAGTGAGCACCAGTCCTGGAGTCAGGAGGACCTGAGTTCAAATCCGGTCTCAGACACTTAACACTTACTAGCTGTGTGACCTTGGGCAAATCACTTAACCCCAATTGCCCTGCCTTCCCAGCTCCAAAAAAGAAAAAGAAAAAAGCCCTGGTGGCAGATAAGATTCTTCCTGGGTTCTCACAGAATCCAATCTAGAAAACTCCCATGACAGATAGCCTCGATCTTGGTGAAAGTGCCCTCAGAAACCATCCATTCCAAACGTAGATGAGGAAACTGAGACCTGGAGAGGTTCAGTGACCCACCCAAGGTCATAAAAGTAGTAAGCATTAGATGCAGAATTTGAATTCAAGTGTTACTCTTTACCATCCAGTCTCTTTTGAGTTGAAAGGAATCCTTAAATATTTTAATCAAAGTACCTCCCACCCCCCACCAACTCTGCTCATTCTTAACCTCTCCAGAGAATGCTTATGGCAGATTATAGACTCAGAATGAGGCATACACAGTTAGATATTGCCAAAGTGTCAGTTTGATTTAATTAACGATACTTCTTTCTTACAAGCAAGGAACTTATCGAGAGGGAACAGGTCTTGGGAAATAATAGTGATATTTAAAAATCAACAGAACATTTAAAATGAATAAATTAAAGAGAACAAGAGTGGGAGCCATGAAGTCCTAGGTACGGTGTAGTTTCTGACATATGTAGCTTTGTGACCCTAGCCCAGTCACTGAACCACTCAGTACCACAGGCAATGCTCTAAAACGCAGAACACTTTCTGATTCACATTGATAAAAAGGACTTTCTCATTTGGAATTCTCTATAACAATATTCTCCAAAGAGTGGTGCTTATATGTTGGGATTGAATAAGATGATCCATTGAGGTACATGATGAAAATATTAGCAGTAAGAATAGCATAGCTGTTTGGTATACTATGCCTGCTTGTTCTCTCCTGCCTTGGCCTCTGTCCGCTGTAGACTGCCTATACAGTCAATTCCAAACTAGCTCCCAGGAAGGCAAGGAGGCAGGCAGACATGCCAGGCAGTTCAGTGGATAGAATGCTGGGCTTGGAGTCAGGAAGACCTGAGTCTCAGTGCAGCCCTAGACACATCCTACCTGTGATCCTGGGTAATTCATTGAATCTCTATTTTTGCCTCAGTTTCCTCAACTGTAAAATGGGCATGACAATAGTACATTTCTCTCATGGTTGTTGTGAGGATAGAATGAGACATTCTATATAAAGTGTCTGGCACTATGTAAATGCTTAATCCCTTCCCTTCCTTCACACCTCACTTGATCTTTGCCCAGGTCCTGAACCAGGAATGCTCTCTCCCCTTGCAAAGCAGGATTTACTAGCTTGGCCCCTGACACTAACATCACTTTCAGTAATACAAACCTTATAAGACCTCAACAAAAAGATATTTTGTATCATTAATTAAAAATTAATCATTTTAAACATGGTTTCACCTTTGTTTCAACAATTTTATTGTCTATTTTTCTGTACATTTCATAACATATATCATATATATATATAGTAATGTACATGATTTAGCAATATGTGTATAAAATGAACAAATACACATATATTAGGGGTGAATGTTTGCAAATAGTTTACTGATAAGTATGTGACCAACACACCTTGGAGATCACTACTTTAGAGCAATGACATCACAGGTCTTGACAACATACATGAATGAAAAAATGAGGAGCAAAGATGGTGGAGAAAGCAGGAAATCACCTAAACCTTCCCAAATTCACCTCCCACAAGTATAAAATGTCACCTGAAAAAGAATTCTGGAAAGGTAGAATGTAAAAAAGACAGGGTAAAACAATTTTCAGGGTCCAGACAACTTCGAAGGTCATCAGGAAAGGTTTGTCTCACCCCAGTAGAAGGAGAGTATAGTCCAGGGCAGGCAGTGTCCCCACAGGTTGGCAGCAGCTACTACCTCAGCAAGTCAGCCCTAGCACAGATAAGTGACCAAGGCCAGCCCTCTCCCTTCCATAAACTCCAATCCTCCACCCCACAGGTCTCAGCACCAAACCTCTCCCTTTCCCCCCTGCTTAGGGAGAAGGGAGACTATTTGGAATTAAAATATTATTGTGCTATAAGAAATGACAAGCAGGTGGATTTAAGAAAAAGCTGGAATGACTTACATGAGCTGATGATGAGTGAAGTGAGCAGAACCAAAAGAACATTGTACATAGGAACAGCAGCATTTTGTAATGATCAACTATGAATAATTTAGCTATTCCCTGCAATAGAATGAACTAAGACAATTTCAAAGATCTCATGAGGAAAGTTGTTAGTCATATCCAGAGAAAGAACTGATGGAGTCCAGATGCAGACTGAAGCATATTATTTCCAGTTTATTTTTTCATGATTTTTTTTCTTTCTTCTTTCATCATGTGATTAATATGGAAATATGTTTTACAAGATTGCACAATAATAACCCAAAATAAATTGCTTACTGTCTTAGAGAGGGAGGAGATTATGAAAGGAGGGAAAAAATTTGGAAATTCAAAATTTTTTAAAAGAATATTAAAATTTGTCTTTACATGGAATTAGAAAAATAAAATGCTATTAAAATGAATGAATAAATGATTGAATATTGAATGAAAATAACATTTGTTTGATTTCATGTATTATTACTAATATTATATTTCCCTCCAAAAAATTTCCTCTAATGTCTTTTTATAATGTAGATACAATTCTGAGTTCTTGAAGGTTATTACAAGTGAATGTAAGCTCTTATATATCCTTCCAAAGTGGATAAGCTTCTATTAAGAACTCAGAAAAAGACTTTGGTCTATCCTCTGAGATTTGGATTACCTAAATTCTGATAATCTGGTTACCAGAAGTTTTGCTGCCATTTTAGAGGGAAGTGTTGGAGAAGACAATTCATAACAAATACCTTAGGTATCAGGAAGGTCATAACATGCATCCAGTAAGAGTATTCACATTGACTAAATCAAGGCTCTGCATATAAACAACTGAGCGTGAAATTTATAATTCATATAATTATCTGCTTTCTTTCAATAAATTGGACTTTTCTTATAGGTTCAATTGAAAGAAATAAGATAATCTTGTTTGTATAGACAACTGTTCATTTTGGGGAGGAAGGGAGAGCAGGGATCTAGAACCTCTCTACTCAAAAGTAGACATCAGAACTGCCCTATCTAGATAGAATTCACTGAATAAAATTCAAGATAAGAGATATCTCGTAGGAAAGAAGAAGGTTGTTCTAAGTATGTAACAATGAGTAGAGGTGAAAAAGCCTTCACAAAACAGTAAGCAAAAGGATCAGAGATAATAGGAAGCAAGTTTGCTAGAGTGGAATAGTAGAGGAAAATAGGGAAACAAAATTGAAAGGGGCAAGTGGGGTTTCTTCTATTTTCCACTCCCATCCCAAACGGGACAATCAGAAAAGGGTTAAAGGAATTGCCAAATGACTTCTAATTCACTCCATCTGTTCAACTGGCAATGAGCTCCAAATGATGATTACATCTTGAAAAGTAGAAAGTCACTAGAGAAGTTGTTATTCACATAAATATATTTTGATTTTGCTTCATGACTTCTATTTGAGTCTCCTGACACTGCTGTATAATAGGACAAGTTTCCTGATGTCATGCATGGAACAGAGTTCCCTTTCCCTGATGGTGGATGGATCTTTTAGATTAACATGAACTTCTGTCTCTCAAATCTCAACTCTCATGTTTTCAATGGTATGTCCAATAATCTCTTCCTTTAAACCCTTAGTGGGAAATGAAGTTTTAAAAAACTAAATCTATATACTACATCAGAAATTGATTATTTCCACATTTTGTAAATTGTAGTTATAGGGAAAACAGTTGACTAATTAAATAATTTACCTTCATTGTATAGGAAAACTTTACTCAAGTAAGACATGCAGGGCAAAAGACCTGAAAGACATGAGATGGGACCAATATAAATACATAGGCTCATAGATTAATAGATTTATAACTAGAAGGAACTTAGTGGCCCCTAAGGGAAAAAAAAAACTTTCAGATTTTTTTTGCCTTTGTATTCCCAGTGCCTAGTACAGTGCCCTGCACATAAGAGAAACTTAATAAATGCTTATCAAGTGGATGGATGGACAGACGACAACAATCTAGTCTGGGTAAGTAACCTTTAAAGGCTAAGAGAATATCATAGGAAGTATCTTTGAAAGAACTTTTCTGGGTCAGATATACTTCTATGCTGCCTATTATTTGACTTTCAAGATCAAGGGCTGAAAGGGGACCTCAGAGATCATGCACTCTACCTCCCTTATTTTAGAAATGAAGAAAATGAAACCCTGAGTGGTGGAATAACTTGCCCAAGGTCACAGTCATTAAGCATTAGAGGGAGGATTTGAAACTAGTTTCCCTGATTCCAAATTCAGTTCTCCATTCTTTGCCCCACCCAAACTATGACCCTCTCAATGCTATAAAGTCCTCTTTTTCTCCACGCAGAGACTACCCATGGTGTTCAGAATACCAGAGATGTGGCATAAATGTTCCCTAGAACTTGATTCATTCAGTGGGGTAAGATAACTTTGTATGTTCAAGTTAGAGGCATTGCCTCTTTACAATAACTTAGTTCTCAATTTTTTCAAACCCCCTAAATCATGATCCTCTCCAGGGAATGACCTGAACTCTCCAGGGATTTGCCCCTAAATGTGCCCACAAAGACTGACTCAATGCTCTGAGCATCATATGATGACCCCACTTCTCTATCTCTTGCTTCCTTCCTTCCTCTCTCTCTGCTCCCTTACTTCTCCTGCCTTCTTCCTCTTCTTCTTTCACTTCCCCATTCCCTTGTCCTCCTTTCTCTCCATTTTATTCTCAATGTAGTTCATGCAGAATCCATGTGCCCTGTCCCTCTTGAGTGTTAATTTCCTCCACTATTTTTTTCTCATTTTATATTATGCTTTGGTGTTATTTTATTTTTTTCCAATTACACATGACATGACATGACAATTTTTAACATTCATTTTACAAGATCATGAATTTCAAATTTTCCTCCCTCTTGTCCTCCCTTTACCTCTTACCTAAGTTCACAGGCAATTTGATACAGGTTACACACGTGCTCTCATGTAAACCATATTTCCATATTAGTCCTAGTTATGAAAGAAGAAACAGAAAAAAATGAAAAAGAATAAAGTGAAAAGTTATGCTTTGATCTACATTCGGAGTCCATCAGATCTTCATCTAGATGTGGGTGGAACTTTCCCTCATGATTCCTTTATATTTGTCTTAGATCACTGGGTTTCTGAGAAGAGCAAAGTCATTCATAGCGGATCATCACACAATGTTGCTGATACTGCGGACAATATTTTCCTGGTGCCACTCATTTCACTTTACGTCAGTTTGTACAAATCTTTTGAAGTTGTTCTTAAATGTGCCTGTTCATCATTTCTTACTGCACAATAGTATTTAATTACAATCATATGCCACAGCTTGTCCAGTCATTCCTCAATTGATGGGCCTCCCCTCATTATCCAATATTTTTCCTCCATGAGAAGGGCTGCTATAAATACTTTTTGCATATGTAGGTCCTTTTCCATTTTTTATGATCTCTTTAGGATACATACCTAGTCATGGCATTGCTGGATCACAGAGTGTGCACAGTTCAGTTGCCCTTTGGGTATAGTTCCAAATTGCTCTCCAGAATGTTTGGATCGGTTCACAATGCCACCAACAGAGGTTTAGTGTCCCAATTTTCCCTTATCCACTCCAACAGTCTTCATTTTTCCTTTTTTGTCATATTAATCAATCTGATATGTTTGAGGTGGTATTTCAGAGTTGTTTTAATTTTCACTTCTCTAATCATAAGCCATTTGGAGCACTTCTTCATATGCCTATAAACAGCTTTGATTTCTTCATCTGAAAACTGCCTGTTCGTTATAAATTCGACTCAGTTCTTATATTTGAGAAATGAAGCCCTTATCAAAAACACTTGCTATAAAAATTGTTACCCAGCTTTTTGTTTTCCTTCTAATTTTGGTTACATTGGGTTTGTTTGTGGAAAAGATTTTTAATTTAATATAATCAAAATTATGTATTTTATATTTTTTATGCTTTCTATTTCTTGTTTGGTCATGAACCTGTAACTCACTTGATTTCCCCTTTAAGAATTAGGATGCTATACTACTTGGTGCATCTATGTTCATATATTACTTCATTGTCCATGATACCTTTTGGCAAAATGTATTTTCCTTCCTTCCTTATCTCTTTTACATTTTCAGGCTTCTCTTGGGTCTTAATATTGGAGATAATTTGTTGTTATTGTTGTTTAGTTCAATTCTGGTCTCTTTGTAAAAGTTTGAAATCCTTTGATTTCATTGAATAGCCATTTTTTCCCTTGTAGTATTATGCTGAATTTCATCAGTAGGTGATACTGGGTTGTAGTACTAGCTCCTTTGCCTTCTGGAATATCATGTTCTGTGACCTCTGATCCTTTATGTTGCAGCTGGTATGTCCTGTGTAATCCTGTGTCTTCACAATATTTGAGTTATTTCTTTCTGGCCACTTATAAATATGTTTTTCCTTTACCTGATGGTTCTGTAATTTGGTTATAATGTTCCTTGGAGTTTTTATTTTGAGATCTCTTTCCTGAGGTGACTGGTAGAATCTTTCAAAGTCTACTTTTCCCTCTGATTCCAGGATATCGAGGTAGTTTTCTTCAATAATTTCTTTAAAGATGTTGACCAAGTCCTCCTTTCTATTATAGTTTTCAGGTAGTGCAATGATTTTGACATTGTCTCTCTTGGATTTATTTCCCAGGTCATTTATTTTTCCCATGAGGTATTTTACATTTTCTTTCATTTTTTCATTCTTTTGTATTTATTTGATTGATTCTTGATGTCTCATAGAGTCATATACTTCCACATGTTCAATTCTAACTTTTGAGGAAATGTTTCCCTCAGTTAACTTTTGTATGTCCTTTTCCATTTGGCTGATTGTACTTTTTAAGGAGTTGTTTTCTTCAGTGGATTTTTTTTTATCTCTTTTTTCATTGGGGCCATTCCACTTTTTAAAGCCATTGTTTTCTTTTTCTGGTCTGTTGACTCTTTTTCATAATTCTCTTGAATCACTCTCATCTCTTTTCCCAACTTTTCTTCTACTGTTCTTATATGTCTTTAAATTTCTTTTTGAACTTTTGCATAAGTTCTTTCTGGGCTTGACAATACTTCCCATTTTTCTTTTGGGTTTTGCAGTGTTTTGATAATATTGTCCTCTTCTGAGCTTCTGTCTTGGTCTTCTCTGTCACCATAATAAAGTTCTGTGGTTAGATTCTTTGCTGTCATTGTTTGCTCATCTTTTTTTATCCTTTATGCTTTCTTTTAAATTTGAGCTCTGCTCCCAGAGTGGAAGGGGCACTTCCTCAAGTTTCTTCTGCCAGGTTGCAATCATGTTGCCATGAGCCCCATGGGAGACCCTTGTGTCTGGTTCTGTGCAGACAGGGTTTGGTGGGAAGTGGCTGGCCCTACTAAAGACTTGTAAGGGTCTGGCAGCTTAGCTAGTGCTGAGTCAGGGGCCTAATTGTGGTGTCTGGCATGTGCTTCCTGTCTTGGACTGTGTTTCCCTTTTATTCAGGTGAGACTGACCTTTCCTGCCCATCTTCCAAATTTTTTGGGCTAATAGATTATTTTTATCTCGTCTTTTAGTTGGTTCTACTATTCCAGGATTTGTTTTGGGTACTATTTTATGATTGTTTAGAGGGAAATATGGGAGAGTTACAGTGATCTACTGCTTACTCTGCAGTCTTGGCTCCTGGAAGTCTCCAGCTTCCTCTACTATTAAGAAGAATTTGATTGGATGATCTCCAAGGACTCTTCTAGCTCTAAATCCTACAAGTGACAGGACCTGGCTTTTTCCCAAAACCATGTAGCACTTCAAGACACTTGCTTCATTTTCTTTGGTACTATTGTAAAACATTTGTTATGTCTTTAACTAATTTGTACTGGTTTTCCATAGGTTGCCCATTTCCTCTCAGGGAACTAAATTGAAATTCTGGGAAGCTGCCACCAGAAAAAGAATAGTGCCTGGACTTTGGCTTCATGGTTCAAGTGATTCAATGGCTTAGATGTAGTTAGGCTATCTAAGAAAAGTACTCTGCTTCCCCACACAATTATGTTTTTTTTTCCTAATAAAAACATAATCATTATCTTGTACTGCAGAAACAAACTTCAAAAAGTCATGTAGGTACAAATTTCCCACCAGGTCAGGAATCCCTTATATAGGATTCCTCACACTTGGTTGTCCAGACTACTTGAACATCTCCATGAACAAGGAACTCACTGACTCACAAAATACAAAACCTGATCTATTTTCTAATAGCTCTATCTTTTATACAGTTATTCTTTATAGGAAATAATGAGCCAGGTTCTGTATAGCTTCTACTCATCTGTCCTAATTCAGCCCTCTGGAATTATACAGAATGAAGTTATTATCATCAACTATAATAATAACAATAATAAAAATGAATATTTATCAGAATTTCACTTTTGCAAAGAAAAAATTCTAGAAGGTAGGTTCTATAAGAATATTCATTAACATTTTATAGATGAGAGAACCAAGAGGATGAGATTTACTCATAGTTGGATAGGTAAAAAGAGCCATGGCTGGGATTCAACCCCAGCTCTCCTGACTTTGGGCCCAGCACTATTTCTACTATACCACAGTGTGTCTCCAGAATAAGCCTTTCTTTCAGTTAGTAACCTGAAGTAGTCTGGCTAGGGCCTAAAGCAGCTTCACAAAAGTATTAGACAGTCATTTAATCTTAAAAACTATAAGCCTTTCCATTTGGCCAATTTTAACTTGCAAAGGAAGTTAAAATATGGCTTAATAAATGATACTCAAGATTAGGAGCAAGTCAGGGGAAGGCTGGGATAATAAGGTAAGAATATCAGAGCACCTTCCCCATCAACTAGAGCGGCAGCTGCTGTTTCTTCATTTGTAAAACTAGGGAGTTGGATAAAGATCTCAAAAGGCTCTTCCAGAATTAATTCTATGGTCTTCAAAAAGAGATGAGTAGGGGCACAACCAAGGAGGATACCAGAACCTTTGTCCCAATGTCCTTCAGAACAAGACAGGAGGAGGAGGAAGTATATAATGATTCTGTGACAAGTCATCCCTCACATTTAAGGCATGTAACACTCAGCTCTTATCACTTCATGCTTCAAGGAAACCAAGGGATGCTGACGAGGAGAAAGCAATTTATAGAAAAATGCTATCTTTCTCAAGCAGATCTAATTGGTTTTTCACTTTTGATGACAGACAAGGAGGCACAAACAAAAAAAATTTGTATGAAAGATAGGAAATATCGGGTTCCCAGAATTTTCCAGAAAAAGAGAGAGAATGCTGTATAATAGAAAGGAGTTTGTCTAGAACAGAGAAAGCCTTTCATGGTAAATATCAGTTTGGAGAAACCCAAGGATTTTAACATAACCCTTCAAATATTGGAAGATTGATTATAGGATCACAAATTTAGAGCCAAAAAGGATTCCAGTTCAAACACCTCACTTTATAAATGAGGAATGTCTCAGGGATGGGATTTGAGTGCAGGCCCTTTGATCCCAAAGTCAGGGTTCTGTCAGAGAATCACAGAACACAAAATCACAGAATTTGAGTCTAGAAAGGGATGGTAGTGGTCATCCAGTACAACCCATTCAGGAAAACCATCCCTGCTACAACAGACCAGAATGGTTGTGCAGCCTCTGTGTCACCTACTAATTCTCAAGGCAGATCATTGGGTTTTTTGAATAGCTCTTTGTTGAAAAGCTTTTCTTGACATCAAATCTAAATTGACCTTTTTGCAGCTTCCACTTGTACTAGCATCTCTGGAGTGAGGGCTGCTGAACCCTTTTTGAGGCTGCTTATCCACCTTTGGTATGTACTCTTGCCTGTGGCTTCAAGAAGTTGTAGCATGTACAGCAGCCACACTCAGAAAACCATCTTGGCAGATGGGCCAAACTATGTTGAGGGCAACCAAAAGACCTTAAACCCATTGGTGAATTAGGGGGGTGTCTACTCCAAATATGTGAAGACCTCCTTCAACAGAATAGGCAGATGAGAACAATTTGTCCCAAAGGTCATGTAGGTGGCTGACGCAGGCATTGTGGGGTGCTCAGAGCTTGGTCAGACATTGAAGATTCCAAGGTCATCCACTGCATCCTGGGCCATCACTATTCATCTTGACTTCTGCCATGCCATTGGACTTCAATGACTCAGGAAGAGGGAGTAAGACTGATGACTTCATGTAGCTCTGCCTCTCTCAAATCCAATTCAAAGGCAAGTCAAGATACCACCTCCGATGCTATTGGTCCTCTTCGAAAACAAAGGACAAACAACAATATTGCTCCTGGTTCTACCTCTGGAACAAATGAAGCAAGACTAGTCCCTCTGCCATGCAATAACCCTTCAGATATTTGAAGACAGCTCTGATGCCACCTCTCACCACTCCTCACCACCCCCAGTCATCTCTTCTCCAATTAAGACATATCTGGCTCTTTCAACCTATACCTATTTAAGGCAAAGGCTCTTTACCATCCTGGTTGCTACCTTCTGGACAATCTCCAAATCATCAATATTTTTCTTAAACTGACCCTCAGAGCTGTACACAAACACAGACCTCCATAAACATCCCTACTTCTGCTAGCACAACATCATATTTAGCCATAGCATTCCCCTGACCTACCAGTGTAGCAACCCTGTCAGAAAAAGAAATGAGATTAATTTCTGACTTGTTCTTAGCAACTCCATGCTGATTCTTAGCAATCACCTTTTACTTGATGTATTCACAAACCATCTGTTTAATAATATGATTTAGAATTTTGCCAGGAATTGATACAAAATATGAAGAATTAACTTTTCCCTCCCTAATTTTGAAAATCAAAACAGCATTTCTCTCTCTCTCTCTCTCTCTCACTCTCTCTCTGTTGCCTTTCAGCATTTCTGCTATGTACCATGATTCCTCAGAGAGTATCAGCATTGATTCATCTGCATTCATTAGGTGGGTGCTCCCTTGATGGCCCTTGAGAGGCTGTGTGGCTTAATAGAGAATGTCATGGAAGACAGGAAGTTTGGGCATTAAGTCCTGCCTCTGGCCCATACATACTGTATGACTCTGAGAATGTGAATTAACCTCTCAGCACCCCCAGCAAACAACCAATATTCCAAGCTACTGAATAGTTGCTAATCTGCTTGAGGATGAGTTTTCTCATAGAGTTTCCTACAGTGTTGAAAGGACAGGTCTAGAATTAAAAAAAGGTGCTCTCTTATGGATTTCTTATTTGTCTTGGGCTACAGGTCCCTTTCTTGTCTTTCTGCTATAATTTGCAGTTCAAAGGCCATTTTCTGTGGTAGAGAAGATAGAATCAAAAGAAAAGCCTAATAATTCTCTCTCTTATCTGTGAACACATTCTCTCTTCCGTAGTAAGCCTGTTCCTGAGCCAGGTGCTGTTCTAGGTGATGGGAATACTGAGAAAAATCAAATCAAATCTGTCCTCAAGGAGACTGCATTCTGTCTGAGCAAACACCATATATCTGAGTCATTTTTCAGTCACGTCTGACTCTTTGTGACTCCATTTGGAGTTTTCTTGGCAAAGATACCAGAATGATTTGCCATTTCCTTCTCCAGCTTATTTTACAGTTGAAGAATTGAGGCAAGCAGGGTTAAGTGACTTGCCCAGGCTCACATCTAATAAGTGTTGGAGGCCAGATTTGAACTGAGGAAGATCAGTCTTCCTGCCTCCAGACCCAGCACTCTATCCACTGTGCCACCTAGCTGTCCTCAGGGGAAGCACTGGATGCTAGAGGAGGTTAGAAATGGCTTCAGGGGAGCAGCTAGGTGGTGCAGTGAGTAGAGCACCAGCCCTGGAGTCAGGAGGATCTGAGTTCAAATCCTGCCTCAGACACTTAACACATACTAGCTGTGTGACCTTGGACAAGTCACTTAACCTCTAATTGTCCAGCCTTTTCTCCTCAAAAAAAAAAGAAAAGAAAAGAAAAGAAAAAAAAGAAATGGCTTCAGGTAGGAGATTTGATGCAGGCAGGAATTCCAAGCAATAGGTGGAGCTGAGTACAGAGTGAATTATGAGGCACAGAGATGAAAAAAAATGGAATGTTGAATGTGAACAGCAGCAAGTAAACGATAATGGGCATCATTAGAATGGAATCAGCCTGGAAGTATAGGATGGCCCCAGATTGGAAAGGGATTTAAATGCCAAATACTAAGTTCATTTTTGATCTTAGATGCAGTGGGGAATCACTGGAATTTCTTGAGCAAGGAAATGACATGGTCAGTCCTGGGCTGCAGGAATGCATACATCTTTATGATAGTTGTATGGAGTGCAGTTCAGGGAGAAGAGAGAGTAGAGTCAGAAAAACCAAGGAGTAGGCTATTGCAATAATCCAAGTGAAACATGATGAGAAGATGAACTAGGGTGATGTCTGGAGAATAGCAAGTCAAGTCAACAAGAATTTATTAGGTCAGGGACTATGCTAAGTGATGGAACACCAAAAAAGGCACAAAATAGTCCCAATCTCAAGGATTTCATAGTCTAATGGGAGAGACAACATACAAAATATATGCAGACAAGATAGATACAGAATAAATTGGAGATGATCTCAGAGGGAGGGCATTGAGATTAAGGAGGCCTGGGAAAGGCACCCTTCCAGGAGAGGGTATGTTAGATGAGAATTGAAGGAAATCAGGGGAGCCCAAGAGCCAGAGAAGGGAAGGAAGGACATTCCAGGCATGGGGGGACAGTTGGTGAAAATTCCCAGAGCTGGAAGATGGAGTGTCTTATTTTAGAAACATCAGAGTCCAGTTTCACAGAATCATAGAATATATGAAGGGAAGTAAGACATATGAAGACTGGAAAGGTAATGAGAGACCAGGTTAGAAAGAGTTTTAAAAGACAAGTAGGGGATTGTATATTTGATGTAATAGGGAGCCATTGGGGTTTATTGAAAAGGGGGTAATGTGGTCAGGCCTGAGCTGTAGGAAGATCAATTTGACAGTTAATTGGAGTAGCAGGCTATTGTAATAATCTAGGCATGAGGTAATGCAGATGGTAACTGTATCAGAAGAAAGAAGGAGGCAAGTTTAACATGTGTGCAGGACACTGGGTTTAAGACATTTATAAGGAAGTTGGACGTGTTAAGACCTGAAGTCAGGAGAGACATTAGGGCTGAACAATTAGAATCATCTGCATAGAGACAATAATTAAATCCATGGGAGCTGAGAAGATCACCAAACAACAGAGTATAGAGGGAGAAGGCGAGAGGGACAGAACCTATGGTTAGAGTTCACCCATGGTTAGTGGGTGTGACCTGGATAAAGACACAACAAAGGAGCTGAGAAGTGATTCAAAAAGTGGGAAGAGAACCAGGAGAAAACAGTTGTCATTGAAACATTTTGCATGAGTTGTTGCAAGGGTCATAATAACTGTCCTCTCATGTGCAAATTACTATCACATAAAAGAAAAAGAAAAACTTATCTCCTTGGTCCTTAATGACATAACTAGGAGGTTGGAAAATACAGAAGGGCAGATTTTAGTTTAATGCAATTCAAAAAAAAAAAACTTCCTAACAACTAGAATTGTCCAAAAGTCTAGTGCGTAGTTTCCTAAGCCAGTGAATTTCAAGTCTTTGGGAAGCTGAATTTGGATGAGAACTCAGAAATGATATTAAGGAGGATCCAATCCCAGTGTGGGTCTGACTAGAAGGTAGATGGTCTCTTGGATCTCTTCCAAATCAGATTCTGTGACTCTATTATTCTGAATTCCTTCCTTAGTTCTGGGTTCCTGCTTATATTTTTTAAAATTGTCTTTTCAAAATCTGAGCTCACTGAAGAGATTTCTAAGTCTTTCTAAGATTTCTAAGTCTTTTCACTTGCTTTTCTTCCTTGCTAAGACCATTTGCAATTGTTTCATCAGCATATCACTTTTGAGAGCCTCTCATCCCTCTTGAGCCAACTTTCCTTTTGAGAGTCTCCAGTCATGTTTTTAAATCTATCTATTCCCTGAACCATTTGAACAGTTGTTCAACAACCACTTATGGAGTAAAGAAAAAAAAAGAATTCAAGGATAGTTGGAAGGTTATTATAGGGTGATACCTCAGGAGAGGATGAGAATCTAGGTAGGAATTTAAGCAGATTATGGGTAGTAGGAGGGCTTTTAGGGGTGGAGTGTGAATTGCAAAAGCAAAAGAAGGATTAAGTGTGTACTGAAGGCAATGTCTGTCTACTTGACATTTTTTTTAAGGGTTGTCCTAGTTGTAGACAGTACAGCTAGGTGGCACATTGGATAGAATGCCAGACCTGGAGTCAGGCAGACTCATTTTCCTGAGTTCAAATTTGACATCATATACTTACTAGCTGTGTGACCCTGGGCAAGTAGCTCAGCCCTGTTACCTCAGTTTTTTCATCTGTAAAATGATCTAGAGAAAGAAATGGCAAACCATTTCAGTATCTTTGCCAGGAAAACCTCAAATGGGGTCAAGAAGAGCCAGACATGACTGAAAAGAGACTGAACAACACCAAAAACCTGAGATACTCAGACTATTGGGACCCAAATTGCTAATTTCTCTGCCATTCAATTACCTTTAGATATTTACTCCATTCTAATATTCACACACCATCACTGTCAGAAAGTTTATCTTACTCATATCAGAATATAAGATAGAGTCTCTTGAGGGTCCTGGGAATTCATCTAGTCCAACCTCTGACCTGGTAAGTCTCTAAAACATCCAACTTCTGTTTAAATATTTCTGGAAAGCTTATCACCTCATGAGGCACCCAACTCCATTTTTAAAAAAATTTTTTAATAAATTAATTTATTTATTTCCTTGTTTACATCATTCATTTCCCCAAG
>CM053582.1:374837076-374873661 GCA_028627135.1 Pseudochirops cupreus | reverse complement strand
GTTTCTTGGAAGCTTTTGGTGTGGGAGTTCTGACTGTGTTGTCTTCCTGCCATTCCATTCTTTGATCCTTCTTGTCCCCAAAGAGGGAATCTAGAATTTGATAGCTGTTCTTACTTTGCTTTCTTTGCCTGCTCATGGTTGGCCAGTTAATGATTTTTTAGCTCTGTGGAACTCTGCTTCCAGAGGGGAAAGCTCTGAGCCAAATTGCTGGGGTTTTCCCAGCTGCTGGAGCTATTAGAGGGCTGTCATTTTTTTGCAGCCCCCACCAGCTTTGGCTCATTGAAAACGCACCCCAGGACCACCACCCAAGGCCACAATCCAGATCCAGGCCACTCAGCACAAGAGCACTTGGCCTCAGAATGATCGCTTGGCCCCCCTGCAGTCTGCAGTCTGGGAGCTCTGAAGCAGCTATGTAGAGGTGGCTGCAGGGCCTCTGCTTCTGCCACTTCCTTGTCCTGGAGGCAGTTTGGCTGGACCTGCTTTTCTCCCCTGATGTTAGCCGAGATCCACTGACCTTTCACTTAGTCCTTTTTTCTTATGGCTTGATAATTCTGGAAACTCCCACAGCTGCTGCTGATCCACTCTCCTGAAGCTTCAGCTACGGCTTGTCCCAGCTACCCCCTGGGTCAAGCTGTGGTTTCAGGCTGGGCTGGTTTCGGCTCCCAGAGCTGAGATGATCCCTTCCTGCCAAGCTGCCCTCAGCAGGAGGTGTATTTGTGTGAGTTTTAGAGCCCTAAAATTTGCTTAGAGTCATATTTTATGGGTATTTGAGGTGTCTATGTGGGAGCTTCAGTACCTTGCTGCTCCTACACCGCCATCCCCAATTTGATTTTCAGATAACTATATTTCTTTCCCATCTCAGTTATGCCCTCTGGAACAAACAGAGAATAAATCTTATCCCACTAAGATGCTGGCTCTTAAAGATACTCTCATCTTTGTAGCTTCTCTCATTAAGAGGAGCAATTCTTATGGATAAAGAGCTTACTATCCTTCTACCAATAGTACCAACAAGTAAATAATCCCCAAGAGCTCTAGAAGCAGTACTACACCACAGACCACTGGTCTTGCATTTAGCTCAGCTCTTCAAGTTATCAGCAAGGGTAATTATCTTGATGGAGAATGTGTCCACAATCCCTATCATCTACAAATCCAACTTCCAACCAACTGCCAGGGAGACAAGCTAGCCTAGCTGAAGTAATTAGGTACACTGAGGAAGAGATCACCTTATCCCCAAACCATTAACTCTTGCTTTTGCTTTCAACTTGGATCTTGCAGTTAATACGTAGAGGAACAATTCTTGCGAAGGTTGGGTCTGGTATTCCTTCCACCACTAATACAACAACCAATGATGGGCAGGAAGGTCCAAGATCTGTAAGAGTAGGAAAAGATTCCAGTTCTTTCAGCCCGGTACCCACAGTGCAGGAAAATAATCCCTGCGCATATGGAATCTGATGACTACCAGTGCAGATGCTGTAGATCCCATCTTGTAAAGTCAATCACAAGCAGCTCTCCTGAGGACTGCTGCTGTGAATAACATTAAGGATCTTATTGCATAGTGTAAAGCCATGCACAAGCAGCTTTCCAGAGGACTGCTGCTGTGAACAGCATTTAAGATTCTGATTACATAGCATAGAGAACTCTATTTATTCAATAACAAATCAGAGCAAAACATTCACAGAAAATCAGGATACACAATGTTAGAACTTATCACAGAGAATCAAAATACAGTATTCATAACAACTTATCACTAAAATGGACACATAGTTTTCACCAAAGTGGTCCCAAGAGTTTTCAAAAAAAAAAGTAAAATCATTTAATCAATCACAAAATCCTTAATTTCATCACAAAGTACAAAAGTCAAAGTTTTCTACCCCTAGGTCACAGTAAATCATAATCTTCTCAGTGATTACACAGTATCCAAGTAAAGTCTTCTTTCAGCTTGACTTGAGGCTGGCTCTCAGCTTCGATGGTTCCTCTTCCATGGTCCCAGCTCTAACTGTCACACGGGTTCAAAGGCAGGCAGTTCCCATTTCCTTGTCCAGTTCTTCATCTAGTTCCCATTCCATATTGAAGTTCACAATGTCCAGTCCACTTCAAGTCCTTCATAGTTCCTGTTTCTGGGAAGACAAAGCTTGACAGAGCCTCAATAATATTCATACACATTGCTGGCACCATCATCAATTCACTATCTGCCTGTGAAATCAACACAGACCTACAAACAAGGTACAAGACGTCAGCACAAATCATTAGTAAAGTCCCAGGACATCCAAAACCCTCTTCCACAACATTGGTAAACATACAACCAGAAAATCCTCTTTCAGGGCTTCCAGTAAGGTCCCAGGGCTTCTGTACAAAGTATCACAAACAGACATCAACACAGACAGAACAGACAAACAGAGTGCCAGAATACCACAATTTTTCTCCTTCTTGACTCTGCCACCACAAGAGTTCTCTTCTCAATTCTTGCTGTCTCTAGCCCTAGAGCTCTCCCTACATAGTCATTAGCTCCTCCCCAGGAGTTCACAAGTTCTAAGGTTCACAATTCTGTTTCTTAACAGACTTGATAGAAGACTCAAAAGAAATTTGAACTGAAACAAGATGTTAATTCAATAACTTAAACAAGGTGTGAACTACTTCTGTGATTCCCATTACACATAATATAGTGAACTCTATTTATTCAGCAATAAACTAAAGCAAAACACTCAAGAAATTAAAGCACAATATTCACAACAATATAACATAACAACTTATTACTAAGGTGATCACATAGTCTTAAATAAAACATATAATTCAGTAAGTCACAATCTCCTCAATCAATATAAAGTACCCAAGTCAAGTTTTCTTTCATCTTGACTCCAGACCTGCTTCCAATCATCCTTAAGCCATTAATCCTTAAGGGGCAGCAAAAAGTACAAACTCCATACATCCCTAGGTCACAGTAAGTTACAATATTGTCAATGAACACTGAGTACCCAAGTAAAGTCTTCTTTCATCTTAACTCAAGGCTGACTTCAAACCCCATTGCTCTTCTTCCACACTCCCAGCTCTTGCCTGGATTCACATGCAGGCAGCTCTCTGTTCTGGTTCTATATCTCAGCCCACAGGGACTATTCCATTCCAAGCCCTTTGCAGTTTCTGTTTCTAGGAAGACAAAACTTAACAAAGCTACAACAATATTTACACAGATTGCCAGCACTATCATTTCAATTCATTTTCTGTCTGACAAAGTAACACAAACCAACAGACCAATAGACAAAGCTTCTGAAAAATCAAACACAAATCAATAGCATAGTCCAGGACTTCTGTAAAGAGCAGTAAAGTCCTCTTTCAGGGCTTCTGGTAAAGTCCTCTTTCAACAGACAAAATGCTTCTTTCTGACAAAGTAACATCAACACAGACAGACAAAGTGTCACACATCACAAAAATTCTCCCTCTCAGTTCTCCTTGGTCCCAGCTCATGCTTGAGCTTTTATCTCCTCTGTTCCTTCCTCTTCTGCCCTTCCTATTCTGCTCTTTCAGCAAGCGCCTCCCACTGTGGGCTCTGTGTGATGATGTTAGGCCTATTAAGGGCAGGGAAGGTCTCCAAACTCCCTTAGGCCTATTAAGGGCAACACGAATGTATAACGTTTCCAACAAAGACTTGACACAATCCAAGGCAAGGTTCAAAGGCACTTAAATAGCTGAAACAAGAAGCAAAGTACTACTTTGCTTGCCATTACACATCTCTAGAACAACTACAGCTACTGATAACCCAGAGAAACTAGTTCTGACCTCTAAAGTCTTTGGCATTGCCAAACAATTCATTCAATGTCAGAAAACGATGGGGTTTTATAAATGGAAATGGCATTTAGAACAGTACATTATCATCTCCTTTGCCACAACACCCTAATTATCAATGAATTTATCCATCTGATTTGCAGATGAAATTTAGTATTTTGTGTTGTTTCCTCCTATTAGAATGTGAATTCTTTTAGGGAAGGAGCTATTTTGTTTTTCTATTTGTATCCCTAGAGCTTATCTCAGTACTCGGAACTTAGTAAGTCCCTAAGAAATACTTTTTCATCTATCTCTTCAGTCAGTCATGCCTCCTCTAATCCCCATTTTACAAAAGCATGATTCTCATTATAAAAGAGTACTCTGAACTCTTCTTTTAAATGACTAAATAGCTTCCTATAAATAACTAGCATATAACTAGCTTTCACTGATAGGCCATTAACACCTTGAAAAAGATGCTGGAAATGAAAAAGTAATTTAAAACTCAAGAGGCAGGGTCACAATTAACACAGAAATAAAGAAATGGCTGGAGTTACTCTAGAACATTTAAAGAATCAGGGTCCTGGGGCAGCTAGGTGGCATAGTGGATAGAGTACTGACCCTGGAATCAAAAGGATCTGAGTTCAAATCCAGCCTCAGTCCTTTGACACTTACTAGCTATGTGACCTTCGGCAAGTCACTTGAACCCAATTGCCTTGCCAAAAAAAACCAAAAAAACAAAACAAGGTCCTATGATTTGATCAACTTGGGGAAACCACCACCTCCCCCACTCCTGGAGCCTTCACAGAACAGCAACTTGTCTGAGAAATTGTAGTCAGGTCTGTTTTTGCACTAGATGACCTCTGATCCTATGATGATATGAGACTAAGTTGGGTTGTAGTCTGCCAACAGAATGCAGAATAGCAGAATCAAGACAAGGAGAGAAGGAATGAGAAGGAAAACTAATGGCATGTGCCTAAACCAATTGATCAATCAATACTTACTATATGCCAGGTTTGAAGATACAAGTATGAAGAAAGAAGCAATCCTTACTCAAAAAAGCTTACATTCTAATAGGGAGAAAGACAACAGTGAAGTAAATAAATATTTACAAAATAAACACAAGGAAAAAATTGAGGGAGAGCACAGATATCAGGGGGAGAGGGGCAGTGTTTAAGAAAGACTTCCCCTATATTATATAATAGTGCTAACTAGCTCCCTAAGCCATCAAGACACCAATATCATTTCTATTTCTATTTTCTGGTTGGTGTAATTATAGATAATAGGTCAAAATGCTTGCTCTGAAACTTAAGAGCTGTGTGATTCTGGGCAAGTTCCTTAACTTATAAATGTTCCTTAGAGAACACTCTAGAACAGTGGTTCTTGACCTTCCTAATGTTGCAACCCTTTAATACTGGTATGTGGGCGTGTCTGCATGTGGGTGGACCCACCTGGAGACAAATAGAGCAGTGTCTCAGTTCCTAAGACCATCAGAATTATGTGTTTTCCAATGGTCTTAGGTGACCCCTGTGAAAGGGTTGTTCAGCCCCTTAAGGGGTCTCAACCCACAGGTTGAGAACCGCTGCTCTAGAACTTTAATCTCAGAGAACATGCTGATTCACATTGGTAGAGAGAGTTTCTTCATCTCAGAATTCCTTAAATTGAAAATTCTGGGTCTATTCTAAGAAAAAAAAAACTAAGCCACTAGGTATAGATACAAAGAAAGAAATAAAACTGTCCCTATTACTGTCAAGGACACATCTCTCCTTCCTGTCCCTCAGGCCTACAGCCTCAGTGTTACCTGTGACCCTCAGTCTCCCTCACCACCCTTCATATCCACTTAGTTTCAAGTTTTGTTGGTTCCTCCTTCACAGCTTCCTAAACACCCCCTTCTCTTCTTAAATATTGACATCACACAAGCACAGGCCTTGTCACCTTATACCTGGACTTCTGCAAAAGTTTCCTAGGTGGTGTCCCTACCTCAAGTCTCTCCCTACTCCAATCTATCCTCCACTCAGCTGTTAAGTTGATCTTCCTACAGTTCAATCTTCCTCCCCCTTCAACAAACTCCAGTGGCTCCCTATTGCTTTCAAGATCAGATATACAATCCTATTTTGGCTTTTACAGCCCTTGATAACCTATCCCCTTCCTACCTTTCCAGTGTTCTTACCTATTATTCCCTTGAATGTAGTCTGTGATTCTGTGACACTGGCCTCCTTAATATTCTTAGAATTTTGTTGTGGTTGTGGTTGTTCAGTCATTTCTATTTCTTTGTGATCCCATTTGGGGTTTTCTTGGTAAAGATACTGGAGTGGTTTGCCATTTCCTTCTCCAGCTGACTTTACAAATGAAGAACTGAGGCAAACATGGTTAAGTGACTTGCCCAGGGTCACACAGCTAATAATTTTCTGAGGCCAGTTTTGAAATCAGGAAGATGAGTCTTGTGGACACTAAACCCAGCACTCTATCCACTGTGCCACCTAAGTTCCCCTAAAGTAAGACATTGCATCTTCTGACTCCTATGGCTGGAATACTCTTTCTCCTCATCTCTGCCTCCTGGCTTCCTTCAAGCTGCAGTTAATAACCACCTTTCTGCAAGGAGCCTTCCCCAGGACTCCTTAATTTGAGTACTTTCCTCTAAGACTACCCTCAATGTATCCTGTATGTATTAATTTTGTACAAAGTGTTTGCACGCTATCCTTTCCATTGGATTGTGAACCCCTTGAGATTAGGCATCATTTTTGCCTTTCTTTGCATGCCCAGAGTTTAGCGCAGTCCCCTGGTTATGAATAACTTAAAATATTAATAAATTCTTACTGATTTGACTTGACAGTCCTTACTCTCTAGGAGTTTATATACCAACAGGAGAAATGATGATGGTGGTAGTGATGATGATGATGATGATGGAGATGATAACATTCAAATAACTCTTATTAGGTACCAGGCACTATGCTAATCGCCTTACAAATATTATCTCATTTGATTCTCATAACAACTCTGAGAAATAGGCACATGTGCAAAATAATAATATTATTATGTACTTAATTAAATATGACATGACAATTACAAATTAGCATATATAATAAATGTACATAAATATATAAAACATAAATATAAGTTATGTTTTTGCAGGGATGGTACAAATGGATCAGGAAAGGCTTCACATATGTTATATAAAATTACATATTATGTAATATTACATATATAATATTACTTATAGGATAGACTTTCGTGAAACTCTCTCTTCCTCTCTATTGAACACTATGCCTCTTTGAATATAGCCTAAGAAAATATTAGCTTTTGGGCTATCATGTCAAGATGCTGTTAGCTCCCTAAAGCCCCCAGGTCTTTTTTTTTTCCTTTTTAACTAGAAATGTGGTCTAGTTATGCGTTCCAGCCTGCCTTTACAAAGTTGTTCTCAGTCACAAGAAGGATCAAGTCCAAAGTGTGAATTGTTCCATGTAACCCATCTCTACTACCAGAGAAACAACTTATTGGGCATGGAATGCTGACTATAGGCAATAGCATCTTCTCATGCAAAGGACAATACACTTAGTAATTTATATAGAAATGCAAAGAAGGACAGGATGTTCCCACTTAGTAAAGGGACAAAGAAATGCTTCTTTCCTGGGTCAAGAGATGATGCAGAGAAGCTCATTAGCTTGGATGGAGAACACAGAGCTCAGTCCCAAGTTGGCTCTCTTCCAAAAGAGCCCTGCCAGCTGTTTCATCTTCTGGCCAATTTTTTGTTGTTGTTTTGCTCTGAAGTGTTCTCTCATCTCCTTGTGGAGAGCTGCCGAAAGAATTCACTGTGGGTGACCCAGCCAGCTGCGTCTCCAAAAACAACTGGTACCTTCTCCCGCATACCAATGTGGTGTGCATTTTAGACAAAACAAATACCCAAGACCCGGGTGCTTGAGGTTCTACAATTTGCCTAGAAATACAACTACCTCAGATGAGAGTTGAAGAAAGCCTAAAATGGTTACTTACCTACCACCCAGTCCTGTTCATGGGATGCCCCCCACTCTATAGGAAGGTTTCTAATTGAATTAGCTCATTCCAATTTTAATTCCAAAGAAATATAGACTATTAGAGCTACAGGGGATTTTAGAGATCACCTATTCCTCACTGTAGGGAAGAAGTGAACAAGGCACAGAGAGGATGAAGGGACATTCTCTCAAGTGACATAGCTAGTCTTCTATGTCTTCTAGCTCCAATGGTCTTTCTCCAGTCTATTAAGTGGGTGCTGTTCTACTCAGTCGCAGTCCTGAATAGAGCTGAGAAAGGCCAGAACCCAGCAAGTCCTGGGGCTGTAACAATGACTGCTGCTGATCCACAGTGCTGACCAATGTCTACTGGCTTTGGAAATATGGATAGGGCTTCAAATGGGTAGAACAAAAGCAGGAGCAAGCAGGGCTTGGTAGCCAGGGACACACAGTTCAGAGCACTGAATAAGCCAGAAATGGTTGTGGTGCTTTAATCAGAAGTCAAAGTCTTTAAGATAGGTCACTGTGTATGGAACTCAAAGATCCAGAGACAATCACAATGGTAATTAAAACAAAAGCTGTTGAGATGAAAGGTCTGGAGAACTGGAATGCAGACTTTAGTGCCAGGTGAGTAGCAGGGTATAATGGAAGATGGACTGGAGTGGGGAGAGACCAACCAGTAGAGAGACTACCCTGCAAAAGTCCAAGTGTAAAGTGATAATGGCTTGCACCAGAGGAGTGGATTGTCATAGATAAGCAAAGAGGATATATATGACATGCTGTGAAGGTAGAATGGACAGGGCTTAGCAACAGATTGGATATGGTATTGGATATAGAAGGAGTGATGAGTTGAGGTAGACCTAGGTTTGTAGCCTGAGTGACTGGGAAGATGGTAGTCTCTCAATAGCAAAAGGAAAGCTAGAAAGAAGAAAAAAGGGTGTAGGGTAGACCCTTGGCAACATCCATGGTTAACTGAAGTGAACTGTATGAAGATATAGCAAAGGAGACTGAGGCGGAGAAATGGTTAGACAAATAAGAGGATAAGGAAAACCTAGAGAGAAAAGTGTATCATGGAAAAGAGAGGGTTCAATGGCATCAAAGGTTACCAGAAAGGTCAAGAAGTTTGAAGAAAGACCATTAGATCTGGCAATTAAGGGATTATTAATAACTTTGGAGAGAGAAGTTTCAGTTTAATGATGAACTATGAAACCAAACTTCAGAGAGTTGAGAAGAGAGTGACAGGAAGGAAAGTGGAGGCTTCAATTGTAAATGGCCCTCTCAGAGAGTTTAACCATGAAAGGGAAGAGAGATATAGGATAGTAATGACCAAGGATAAACAGATGAAGACATGAGTCTCTTTATAAGTAGTAGGGATTCAGTCTATAGAGAGGGATAGACTGGAGATAAATGAGAAAGTGGGGATGCCAACAGGTACAATCTTAATACCTTCCCTCCAAGATTATCTCCAATTTATCCAGTGTGTGTCTTGTTTGTAGACAGTTGTTTACGTGTTGTCTCCCTCGTTAGACTCCTTGAGGACAAGGACTACTTTCCTTTTCTTTTCTCTTCTCACAATGCTTGACACACAGTAGGCACTTGACTAATTCTTGCCGACTAGTTGACTTGCCTGGAGAAAGAGAAACCTAAGTTCATGAGGGGGTTGGGCTGATTATCTCTACAGCTCTTTGCAGCTCTAAAATCCTCTGAATTGAAGCAAAGTTCACAGTAAAACAATTGACAACAGCTACTTACATCCTCTTCTTGATTTTTAGTGAGGAAAATTATTTTTGGAGTGTCCTAGCCATGGAAGACAAAACCAGCTAGAATTAATAGCTTTCTCCATGAAACAAAACAATATAGTTGAGAGTTGTTGAGTCTTAACTAGATCAGGCAACAACTGACCAAGGCAGCTTTCACAACATCTCAACCCTTTCTAACACAGTCATTTCATCTATTTCTTTGATTTGTCTTTGTCAACTGATGCAGGAATGTGACCTGTGTCTGAAACCAAAAGGTAAGGAAAAACACATGATTCTCCTAGAGTATTTTGTCCATCCTTGTTTTGCCCTTTTAACAATCTTCTTTGTTGCCATACAAATATCATACCATATTATATCAGTAACTGATGGGGCCTTATATATTTTTTTAAATCCAAATCTCTGATTCTGTCAGTGTAGGAAACTCATAAGTCAGGGGTTCCTGACTTTTTTTTAGTTCCCAAATCCCTAGGCTTTCAGTACATCTGATGCCCCTTGTTCCCCCATTCAATATTAAAAGAAATTAATTCCAAAGTTTACATTCATAGGTTATACATGTGCTATATTGTCTGACTATAAAAAATAAAATAGATTATTTTCCATAAAGTCAGTCAACAGGGCTTTATTAAACCCTTACTTTGTACCAGGCACTGTGTTGAGTGTTGGGAATAAAAAGAAAGCCCAAAACAGGCCCTGCCCTTCCATATTCTAATAGAAGTTATAACTAGAAATTGTGAACTGTCTACGCATAGGACATATACAGAATAAATTGAAAGTAATCACATTGGGGAAGACATTAGCAGCTGGGGGGGCCTCCTGAATAAGGTGGGATTTAGGCTGCATCTTGATGGAAGCTAGGAAAGCTAAGAGATATGGGAGAGGGCAAAGCATTCCAGGGATGGAAGGTTCCATCCAGTGCAAGGCCACAGAGACAAATCTGGAGTATCATATTTGAGGAATTGTAAGCTGGCTATTGTAGCTGAATCACAGAGTTCATAGAGGGCAATAAAATATAAGAAGACTGCAAAGGTAAGAAGGGAGCAGGCTATGAAGAGCTTTAAATGCCAAGCAGAGAGCTTTATTATTTTATCCTGCAAGTGAAAAGAGACACTGGAATTGTTGGTAATATGTAACGTAGTCAGACCTACATTCTAAGAAAATCACTCTAACAGCAAAGTGGAGGATGGGAAATGGGAATGAGAATGAGAAAAGACTTAGGCTGGGAAATCAACTAGAAGGGTATGAGGGCTTGAACTAATGCTAAGCTGTATCAGTAAAGAGAAGGCAATGCATATGAAAAAAATGCTATAAATGTAGAAAAGGTGTGACAAGATTTGGCAACATACTGGATGTATAGAATGAGACAATTCTGAGGTACCACCTCACAACTACCAGAAAATAGGTACATTAGTGAATTGTTGGTGGAGTAGTGAACTGGTTCAGCCATTCTGGGGAACAATCACACATAAAACACGTCAGTTATAAGGGAGCATGGGCCCTGGTCTCAAATCCAAGGCAGAAAGGAACACTGGTGCTTATGGCTGCAAGATTGCATGAAAAAACCTGAAGCTTAGGACAATGGCTCCCCAAGTGAGCAGAACTCAACTTTAATATAAAGTTCAAAGTCAAGAATAGGCTGGAAAAATGAGTAAACAGCAACAACAACAAAAAATGGTAATAACCTGACCATAAAAAACTATTATCATCACAGGGAAGATCAAGAGACAAATTCAGAAGAAGAAAAATATTTCAAAACAACTACAAGCAAAGCCTCAAAGGAAAAGAAAAAAAGTAAATTAGACACAAGCCCAACAAGATTTCCTGGAAGAGCTTTAAAAAAAATTACTTTGAACTATATGCTAATATTGGGCTCTGATCCCAGGCTATGCATGTGGCTTTTTACACTGCTGTTTTCAGAGGTAGTTCTAGGGAGTTGGAAGTTTTGGGTACTTCCAAAGTGGTCTGAGAATAAAGGCATGGTCCTTGCTCTCCTGGTCTGTTCTCTGGTCCTACCCATGAACGGTTCTGACCCACGATGAGTAATACTGCTTCCCAGAGCCCCTGATCTCTTGAGACCAAAAGGCCTCTCTGCCTTGGAACTGAGAAACAGAAATGAGTAAAGGCAATGATGTTGCCAAACAGTGCCCTTACCTGTACCCAGTACTAGTACAGTACCAGTACTAATCTCTTTTTGACCAGTTGCCCTAATATCTTTGCTATCTCTGGTGTGATAGCTTCCAAAGTTGTTGTCACAGCCTCTAAGACCCACAACTGGCGTTGCTGCCACACGGGTTCAAGGCCAACATCTTCCTAACGTCACAGACCTTACCTTCTGACTTCCTAAATTATCTCGTCTCACCTTGACCATTTGTTAGCTCTGTTGCTCCAGAATTTGAATTGAGGCATGATTTTAAAGTTCTTTTTGAGGGTATATTTGGAGAGCTCAGCAATAGTGCTTCTACTGCTTCTACTCCACCCCTTTATCTCTGCCCCAACGTTTTGTCATATCCAAACTATCTCCCTTCTAGGTTCCTTGGTTACTTTCTCTCTCCCTACAACACTTGAGACCATCTTTTCGCATGTATTAAGTTCTCAATTAGTCTTATTGTAGGCCCACATATTAGCATCTCTGGTTGGCAGATGGACCTGCATTTGTTTGAAAGTGTTAGAAACATAAGGCTACACTGAGGCAAACAATGACGTAAAACTCATCTGAACTCTCTTTGGTCAGGTAGAGGGCTGGAGGGGGGAGTACGAAATTCCTCCTAAAGCTTTCCTTTATACAGGGCAGACATTAGACTTCCAGTTCATTCCACTCTCTATTTGCAGCTTGCCTGGATTCAGCTCCACAGAACAAGATGTCCCTGTGCCAGTGACCCCCTGGTATCATGTTCCCCACACCCTTCCTAACTTCCTTTTGTCTCCCCTCCCCCCATTTGGTTATAAGCTCCTTGAGGGCCAGAACTATCTTTCTTTTCCTTTTTTGTATCTCCAGTGCTTAGCACAGTTACTAGAACATATTAGGTACTTAATAAATGTTAACTGAATTGAATCATAAATGAATATAGAAGCTATAGCATGTTCACACTGCTAATGAATGTAGAACTGATGGGGGATTCGAAACCAAGTCTTTCTGGTACTAAACTAACATCCTCTCCATTATGTCATTGAAGGATCCTCAAGGGTTCTAACTGTGGAAAAAGAGTACCTGTAATCAAATTCAGGCTCTGTCACTTATCCCCTGTGACCTTGGACAAATCACTCAAGCTATTTGGGCATCAGTTTTCTTACCTATAAAATCAGGAGATTTTAACAAATAATCTCTAAAGTAAATTTCAGCTCTGGACTTGTGTGGAGTACAGAATGAAAAGTTAAGATCAAGCAATTTTTAAAATGTTATTTTTGGATACATCCTTACTCTCCACTGATCTGGGCCATATTGTGCTCAAATGAATCAAAACTTCTAGAAATAGGCTTGGAGAGTATTTCCTATATCAAGTGGCCAGCACAAGGGCTTACCATAGAGAGATCAAGGAAAACAATGAAGAAGTTCTCTTTCTCTCTCTCTCTCAATGGTCATTTTAATATTCTTTCCTAGTATTTAATGGTACTAGCAATTAGAGGATGGGGAAATCATGCACAACTCCAGCACTCCTGAGAGAACATAAAAATTAGAGTGAGGTCATTATTGCAATGGCAAACAAGGTGGAGATTACTAGCTTGGTTATGCCGTCACTTAGATGTTGGGTACAGATAGACTTCTACAACTCTGGAATAAACCATTAACATTGCAATATGCTGTCTTGAGTTTAGGCAAACTGACATCCTTGCACCTTGGACAACTGTCAAAATAAAACAAAACCAAACAAAAAGCTCACCACAATTTCCTCTCATCCTTCGTGGGTCCCTGACCTTTTGGGTGCTCTTGACTGAGGAGAGCAAGCATTGTCAATTGTGGTATTTCCAGGGCCAGAACCTCGGAAGAACGTTCATTGATTTCTACTTTTAATCAGGTCTCTTTACTTCCTAACCTTAAGCAAACCAGCTGTGGCTCTGAGTAGGCTATTTGTCATGTTGGTTTGGCAGCGACGTTAATGGAAATTTAATGGGTGCCTGGACCCCAGTATATCTCTGCCAGAGAATCCAAGGCAAAAAGTCGGCATTACTTTGTTTTTATTCCTGTTTTGTTTTTTCTTGCCCTTTGTCTCACTGTAATGTCATGCACTACAGAATAAAGGGACCTGGACTGGAAGTCAGGGAACTTGGGGTTTAACTCTGGCTTATTCCTTCATGCATTCCACAGCATTTATTAACTTCCTACTGTGTGTGAGGAACTATTCTCAAGGCACTATTCTTCAACATATACAGAAAGTCAATACAAAATAAAAACAAAATCATTTCTGGAGGTGAGAGACTTCTAGAGACATCAGAAAGGGTCTCCTGTAGGAAGCAGCTTCTGAGTTGAATGACAAAGGGAGCTAAGGATTCTGTGAAGTGAAGGTGAGGAAGAACAGCACTGGAAGGAGAGACTGCTTGCTTCTGCTACCAACCTACAGTGTAAGCTTGGGAAAATCACTTCAGTTCTTTGGACCTAAGCTTCCTCATTCCTAAAATGGGAGGGCTTGAATCTAAGCTCTTCCCCACCGATGTGTTTACACTTATGTTATTCACATTATGTTAAAAGAATATATGGAAGTGTTGAGAGAGACAGAGACAGGGACAGAGAAAGAGAGACAGACAGACAGAGACAGAGAGAGAGTCTGAGGAGAGACACAAAGAAAGTCAAAGCAAGAGACAGAGAGAGCAAGAGAGAGAATAAGAGAAAGAGCTGCACAAGCAGTCTGGCAGAAATTAGCTTAGACTTAACTCATGACACAAATTGCCAAATGGATATGTGACCTAAATATAAAAAGGTCACGTCATAAACAGAGTAGAGGGAGAATTTACCATTCAGATCTGTGGAGAGGATAAAAGTACATGACTAAATAAGTGATGAAGAGGAACATGCAAGATAAAATGGACAATTCTGATTGTGTAAAATTAAAATGACCTTTGTATGAATATTTAATGCTATAAAAATAAAATGGAAGTGGGTAACTAGGGGAAAAAATCTTTGTAGCAAGTTTCTGTGATAAAGATCTCACATCCAAGATAAATTAGGAACTTTGTAAGACTAAGAGCCATTTCCCACTAGACAAATGATGAGGATGTTAAAGGACAGTTTTAAAAAGAAGATATCTAAGTTCTCAACAATTATATAAAAATGCTCTAAATCACTAATATTTAGAGAAATGAAAATTCAAATGACTAAATTTCTACCTTACATCCATCTACCTCACATCTGGATTGGTAAAGTTGACAAAAAATAAGAATAAAAAGGAAACTAACTAATGTAGAGGGGCTATGAGAAAACAGTTATGTTAGTGTGTTGTTGGTAGAACTGTGATCCAGTCATTCTGGAAAGCAATTTGGAACTACATCCAAAAAAGTTACTGAAATATGTACACTCTTTGACCCAATCATAGCATCATCAGTCCTATATCTCAAAGAAATCAGATAAAGAGGAAAAGGCATCTATATATACAAAATATGTATAGTAGTTCTTTTTATAGTAGACCAAAAAAGGGTATGGCCCGCAATTAGGAATGGTTAAACAAATTATGGTATATGAATGTAATAAAATATTATTGTGTCATAAGAAATAATCTAATGGACAGTTTCAGAAAAAATTGGGAAGACCTCTATGAACTGATGTTAACTAAAGTGAGAACTAGACGAATTTATACAATAATTGCATTCTAGAGAAAAACATCTTTGTAAGACTTGATAAACAATAAACTAGATAAAAACTTGATAAGCAGTGATAAACCACAACTCCAAGACAATGAGGATGAAACATAACTCTTCATGGAGAGGTGACGAACTTTAAATACAGAAAGAGATATATGCTTTTGGACATAGCCGATGTGTGAATTTGTTTTACTGGACTATGCAGCTATATCGAAAGTTCTAGTTTATTTGCTCAGCATGAAGCAGGATATAGCGAGAGGGACAGATTCATTTTTTAAAAGAGGGAAAAAAGAAATGAAAGTGATGTGAAAAATAAAGATCTCAATTTTAAGATATTGAGAAGATTTCTAAGGTCGCTTCCAGATCAGAATTTATGATCTAGGCCACCCTTGGAGCCTCCACTTTATAAATGAGAATGCAGAAGCCCCATGACTCGCCAAAAACTGGTAGTGAGCATGGACTTAAACCAAGGTCTCTGACTCTAAATCAGGCACTTTTTCTACTTTACCACCCAAAAAGTGGTAGGGGGGGCATAGGTTCCAGGTGTAGGCAAATATGTAAAAGGGGTAGAGGGTTCGATCAGATATATTGTTAAAGCATTCAGCACAGTGCCAGGTGCATATAAGATGCCATTTTTATTATTTCTATTATATTTTATTTATTATTTTATGGATGGGATTACTGATAGCCACCAAGGGGCTTTTTCTCCTCTGTAAAATGAGAAAGTTGGCTAAATGATCTTTAAGGTCCCTTATACCTCTAACATTCTATAATTTTATGACTCTCCAAGAGAGTGTGAAATGAGATTGGGTTGTTGATTTTTCCAATCATAAATAAACCCTTCATTTCCTCTTAGCTAGATGGACAGTTATGTGAAGATAAATGGGTATATATCACCAGGTTTGGTCCTCAAGAAATGTTTCATCTTAAATGAAGACAGTAAAAGGTACTTAATCTACTTGAAAGGCCAACAACCATGTGAGAAGGACTACTAGAAGGTAAGTATCAGAAAGAAATTCAGGGGAAGTCTGAGTCAGTACATACAATTCACAATCTTTTCTCCAACCTCCTTTGGGGCCTGCTTTTACAATTCCCATGGGGAAGGCTTCAGAGAAGCAACAAAGAATCTAAAATATCAGTTAGTCCATCTCAATGATGAAGGAGGAAACTGAGAGCCCCTCAAAAAAGAAAATGGTGTGCTCAAGGTTGTTGTTATTGGTCCTTCCTTCTCGAAGAGGACCAAGACATCAGGAAGGTAATGCCATGACTTGAAAGTCAATTGGATTTAAGTGAGAAAAGGCTGTGCAAGATCACCAGCCTCGCCTTCTCCTCCAGAGCCATATGGGTCCAGTGGCCAGTTTTAAATCAGGATGACTGGAGATGGCCCTCTGCTCAGGGTCACAGGCAGGGAGGAACACTCCACTTTTCATCTGCCTTTTTAGTTTCAGCTGCAAGGTGGAAGATGCTCCTGCCAGGGTAAACTCATCACTTCTAATCACATACCAAGCTGCTAACTCAAACCTTAACTGACACGTCTCCTTCAGCTTCCTCTCCCCATCTGCCTGGAGGGCTGGAGTAGAATACCAAAGGTAGAAGAAGAGCATCAAACTCCTCCCAATGCCTTCCTTTATAGAGGTCACAGACTGGACTCTGTTTACTCCAGTTCATATCTGCTACTCTGCCTGGTCTCAACTCCACAGAATAAGATGCTCCCTGGTATGCTTCCCCACCCCACTTTCCCATCTCCTTTTGTCTGTTAATTCGTACTTATTGGATTTCTTGTATTAGATTAGAGCAGTCAGGATCCAAAACCAGGTTCTCTGACTCCAAAACCAGTGCTTTTCCCATTACTCCACGCTGCTTCTTGCTTACATCTTACTACCCAACCATTTATATACCATGTTTAATTCCTTCTTGGATTGAGTTTCCTTTGCTCTCATAGGATTATCCTCAAATGTTACCTGCCCTTTCAAAATGGATATAGAGAACTGTTTTGGGCTGGAGGTCTTCCATCAGACAGCAAAGTGTAATGGAAGGAAAACTGAATTTGGAGTCCAAAGAACCCAGCTTCAAATCTGGCCTCTCACATTTACTACTTGGGTGGTACAGGACAAGGTACTTGTGCTTTGAGTGGTGATGATGATGGTGGTAGCACCTACCTTACAGGAAGATTGTGAGAAACAAATGAGGGAAAAGCATTCTCTAAATGCTAGTTATTAGCATTCTTCTTGTTGTTATGAGACAGTTAGGTGGCAGAGTGGAGAGAGCGCCAGGCCTGGAATCAACAAGACTCCTCTTCCAGAGTTCAAATCTGGCCTCAGACACTTACTGTGTGACCCCGGGCAAGTCACTTAATCCTGTTTTCCTCAGTTTCCTCATCTGTAAAATTACATGGAGAAGGAAATAGCAAATCACTCCAGTATCTTTGCCAAGAAAACCCCAAATGGGCTCACAGAGAATCTGACACAACTGAAATTATTATAGTGGAAAAGGCTTGGGTTTGGATTCCAGACTTAATATTTAATATGGATGAATCACTTCTTCTTGCTCACTCTCAATTTCCTCATCTGTAAAATGGGGGTAATATTTGAACTGCCTCACTTGCAGTGGTATTCTGAAGAAAGCTCTATGGAAATCCTCAGGTGCCTCTTTTTTCTCTTTTGCTCCCCCTCCTCCCTTTTCCTTTTCCTTTTGCACTTGGCCAAGGGTTTCATTGGTATATATTGGTATATTTCATTGGAATACCCAGAGAGGAAATGCTCTCTATTAATGCAGATCTGCACCTGCACTACAATTTTATTCCTCAAGAGTTTTCTACGGTGTTGAGAAGTATTGTGCGGCTCATTAATTCAAGGACATAAAATTTCATGAGTGCACATTAGGAGAGGGTTTTATGAATTGCTTGAGTTGAAAAGTTATTGTCACCTGGTAACCAAGCCTCCTCAAACCTGGCTAGCCAAAACTTCTAGAAGCAGACACACAGCCCAAGGTTATTCCAAGCTTCTTCATTTTTGTAGGACCTGCCAAAGTTTGTACTTTGGTATAGTCTTAAAGCTATCTCTGCACCTTCAGGAAATATTGGAGGACAGGAAACTCCATGGGGAAAGTCTTATATAAAAGTGGCTTGTGATTGGTATACACACATTTTCTTCTTTTCTGTTTAAGACCTCATCACACCATTGAGGAACTGAAAAGGCTTGAACCTTCAGAGTCAGACACAGGACCTAAGTTTGAATCTGAGAGTTGAGTACTCCTCAGGTTTGGGGTGATGCTCTCAGTAAATATCCTTCTGTAGAAGCTAATTGAAGTTAATGGTTAATTGATATCAACTGGTTGATTAGAATTGGGGAAGAGGAGTATAATGGATCGGACTAATGAAAGACAATACTAGAAAGTCACACCCAGTCCCTCAGGATTCCAGGAGAAAGCCTTCCAAGCCTAGCTCTGGGACAGAGCTCACAAGCACCAGTAGGGTTTGAGAGATGGAACCTAGAGCATGAACTAGATAGAAAATGAAGTAGTTGGAAGAGGTGACCTCTAAAAGACCTTTGCTAATTCTAAATTGATGAAACTGTGATGCTATGAAAACTTTCTACATAAACTCTAAGACGAGTCCACAACTCACCCTAAAGGCAGTCTTTAGAGTGTGGCACCATGGGCCTACAGATTTTCTTAAGCATAGCATTTTGGAGTTGAAGCAGACAGTAGAGACCCTTGGACTGTGCCTTAGATTGTTGCCCTCAGGATTACAAAGCTTAGACTCAAACCTAGGCCTCCTAGCTCCCAGTTCACACATTCTTTCCATTATAGTAGGCTGCCCCTTAACTAGCCAGTGTTCAATTTCCTCTCTCCCTGCAACTGGACCAACTTAAAAGATTGAGTCTAAACCCAGAGACCCTTTATTTCTCTTCCCGTTAAGTCATTCCATATGGTCCTTTGTATAATTGGGGTTTTGGCTCAGATAGAGGCTATATGCTCATGTCAGGGGGTAAACCCACCTACTGTTTCTCAGCTGGCTTTCCTCCCAATCTATTTTTCACCTGAGGAGCTGGGTAAATCTAGGGCAAAAGCAGTCACAAATCACTGATAGGGGATACAAAATGAGATGTTCATGACCTATAGAGTTCCTGCTGAAAAATCTGAAGTGGCTTAAAGGGGAAAAAAGCTGCTGCCTTTTATACCAATAGAGCCTCTGGCAATCTGTGGCTCCAGTCTGGAAAGCCCATCCTTTGCAAAGCACAAAATGAGGCCAAACAAAGCTGATCTACGCAGCTTCCACTGGCTTGTCATTCTCCATCTCAGATTAAGGGAATTTCACCTTTGAGGGGCAGGACAGCAAAAGTGTAGACAGAAAAGGCTTTGAAAGGACCAGCATAATAAGCAAAGGAGAATTCTAAGCAAGCATGAGGAAAACAGATTATTAATAAAAGCCTGCTGTGTGAGCTCCAAGTTAGTCATGAAATTCCATTATCTAAGAACGTTCTTGTCTGTGACCTAGGAGGCATCATGCCAGGTAGGCAGCCCTGTAGGCCACGGGAGTGGGTTAGTAGTGACAAGAGGAAGGGATCTGTAGCAGCTCTAAGTCTTGTATGTTGTGTGTTGATTGTCAATAGGAGTTGCCTATATGAACCTCAGATCTTTCTTATATAAGTTGATAAAACCTTGCCTTCTCACCAGTGGCTGCCTTCTTGAGCCCACTTAGTCAAAGATGTATTGGGCTAATCACCCTGATTTAGGGTCCTCCAAAGACTATTAATAATCTAAAGTATTAATTACTCTTTTCCAAAGAACAAAAGATTGGGTCAGCTAAGTGGTACAATAAATAAAGCACCAGATCTGGAGTCAGGAAGATCTGAGTTCAGATATGACCTCAGAAACTTACTAGCTAAGTGACCCTGGGCAAGTCACTTAATCTCTGTTTCCTCATCTATAAAATAAGGATAATAGCACCTACCTCCCAGTATTGTTGTGAAAATCAAATGAGCTAATAATTTTGCAAAGTGCTTGGCATATAGGGTATGTAAATTTGAGTTATTATTATTATTATTAGTCATGTGGGGGGAGGGGAAAGATTTTGAGGAGAAAGGTCTTCTTCCCTGAGATCATTTCACATAATCAATCAATCAACAATCTAGTATTCATTAAAGTACCTACTATGTGCCAAATGATTCGTTTGGATCAGGATCTCTAAGGTCACTTGAAGCTCTTATTTCTATGCTCAAGACTAGATATAATCTCCAGGTCAATTTCCAACTCTTATGTTCAATTCTTCTAAGAGGGTTCCCTATGTAGACCCAGCCTGAAGGTGCTTACATAATCTCAGTTTTAAAATTCATGCCACTGGGAACTTATGTGGGTACACTACACATGTACCCCCCATGCACATATTTAGGAAAGCCACCAGAAATTGTATCTAAGTTGAAAACTCCCAAACTTTAGGACATCATGGGAAATCAGATGAGCCTGGTTATAAATGGACTTTCTGTTCCTGTCAGTTACAATGCTACCAAGCCTCCAATCCACATGATTCCTTTATCATTCAGCGGGGCCCATTTCCCCACTTCTCCACTTAGTTTAGCTCAGCTCTACCTGAGCTTAAATGGAATAGACAGTGGCTCATTAAAATACCATGTCAGATGAAATCTAATTCTCAGAATAATGTAATTCCAAGAACAGGCTTGTGAGGGAAGACGCAGCAAATATGCAGGAACTTGGCTGTCATTAGGACCAATGCAGTTGGTGGACTAGAGGAAGCCTAATGTTTCCCTAATTAAGAGGGAATGGCACTATAAAGCTCAAAATGATTTCAATCCCCTCCATAGCTTCTGAATACTTTGATTTTCATTGTGAAGCAGAGAACAAGTGCTGAACTTCTCTGGCTCTCACTTTCCCCAGCAGTAAAATGATGGAATTAAACTATTAGATGATGTACGTCTCTCCTACATCTAAATGTCACCCTCCTAGTTATTTCTGTTACTCATTTCATAGGGTTGCTGAACTACTCAGGATGCTAGAACAGAGAGGGCACAGGACCTAGAATCCACAAGACAGAGGTTTAAATACTTTCCCTGCCACTTACCAGCTGTATAAGAGCTCATACAAGTGACTTGTCCCAAAGAGTCGTGTTTCCTCATCTGCAAAATGAAGATTGTATCTGAACCAACTAATAATAATTGAATGGGGACAAATAGGCTCAAGTTTCACCTCTATGGACTATGTCATTGTGGGCTGAATATGCCCTCACACAACTTTCTAAAAGTAACAACTGTTTCGAATCTGCACTGGTCAGAGGAGGTTTTCATTAGGAGCTCTCCATATAATGGAAATCATACCGATGGGTGAGGCTCAGGATTAATGATACCTGGAGTGTCTTCTTTACAAGGCTCTTGTCAAGATCAAATGACATCATGTCTGTGAAATGCCTTCCAAATTTGAAAGAGCAATATTATTATTAATATAATTATTATTCACAACAGTAATGAGCTAGATTCCTTAATTGGAGGCAACACGGTATTGTAGGAAAACTGATGGATTTAGACACAAAATATCAGAGTTCTGACCTAAATCTAGCACTAGTTTCCTGGGCAAGTCACTTAAATTTCTAAACCTAGTTTCCTAAATGTTAAAATATAGGTAACATGTGTACCATGTACCTCACAGAATCACAGAGCATATGTATCTGAGTATGTGAGTAAAGTGTTTTGTAAACCTCAAAAAGTTATATGAATTGGGGGTGGGGGGTCTCCCCATCATCATTACAGTGCAATTGCTCAGCATGTCTACTGAAAAAAGCAAACCCATGAGACCACTTTCAGAAGAAGTGCCAAATTAGCTTCCAGGCTGCCAGAATGTCCTCATGAAAGAGAGCAGCATTCAATTCCAGTCAGTTCAACTCTACAAACATTTTTAAATGCCTAAGAATGAACAACAATCCCACTAAAGAGAATGAAATTAGGCTAATCAAGATAGTAGAGTTGGAAAGAGCAGCATGATGATCTTAGGAAAATATAGATAGTACAAAACAATGAAGAGGAAAATTGAGCAGAACCAAGAGAACATTGTATACATTAATAGGGATGCTGTTAGAAGAACAACTTTGAGCAAATAAGTCATTTTCACTATTCTAAATACCTAAATTGAAGGACATATGAAAAAAGACTCCATCTACATCCAGAGAAAGAACTAATAAATAAAAATATGAATGGGATGATTTTACATACATATTTGTGCCTAATAGTAGCCATTTCTAGGGTGGAGGGAAGAAAAAAAATGAAAAAAAGAAATTTACATGATAACTTCATTCTATATTTTAAAAAAAAAAGCAAGTTATATCCAATAGATTTGCAGTTTCGTAACCAATCACCTTTTTTATTACTATTATACTATGTCATGCTTGCTTTATTCCAGAAATTTAAAATAAAATTTTAAGAAGAAAAAGAAAACCTATTGTAACAGGAAAAAAAGAGCAGTCGAGCCTAGCTTTCCTGACAACTACTCCAACAACAACAAAAAAAAAAAAAACCAAGAAGATTACCAGTCGAAGTAGTAAAGAAAAACCTGAGGAAAAACCACAATGCGGCATCTTTCTAGTTTAAGAGCACTCATTCTGGACTGAGATGATAGATGTACACTATGATCTCCAAAGGTGGAGGAACCTCAACTCTGAACAGGGCTAGCCTAGTAAAGTAGTCACTTTGAGCCTGCTGAGACTTTCAGATTAACTGAAGGCAGCTGGTGCCAAAATACAAAATACCTATGGGAGTGCCGCCCAGGAACAAGTTTGAGGCTGTGATGCCCAAACCCAAAATGGGACCTGGATTCTGGAAATCTCAGGAGGGCCATAATTAGACTGAGCCTTTGATCTGACCACGAAGAGCTAGAATAAAGTGTGCAGCTTTCTAGACGAAGCTGCCCTTGCGATCTCAGAAGAAAACAGCATTTAGTGCTCAATGAATATAGTGCAATGAATAAAGTCCAGAATCACATTTCTCCCTAGCCTCAAAACACTGTCTCAGGCAGTTTCTCTCTAGCTCAGGGGCAGTATGCCCTAACAAGATACTTGTCTCTCTTCCTGATATAGTAGCCAGCTGCACCTATAGAATGTAGTGGTTTGACCCAGATGTGTACTGCCTGAAGCAGCAGTGTATGGGGTCATAAAGATCTTTACTACTGACCTATCATATGTATCCTAGACTCAGTCCCTAGACTCAGTATACTCCCTAGCTCACTGTATACATTCTGAATCCCTCATTATATACGCCTTAGACTAGGGATATACTAAACTCTCAACATTCATCTTGTCAATCATGACATTGATGGGTGGCAGCTTGCTCAGCCCTGACCTCTAGATGACTAAGTAACATTTCAAGCTTAAAACCATACTTCCATGCAGCCCCACCTTGGGCTATTTCCCAGTGAATTCTGGGCAATATGCCCGCATAGTAGATATTAAAAATGTATGCTCCTTTAAGAACTGACTGCTCCTTAACTCCTCCCTAAATCCTGCCCTGACTCATCTAGTTAGCATATTTGGCACAGGTTCTACTATAGATTATCCTATATAAACTTCAGTTGTATTCCTCTAAGGTTGCAGGTTCCCTAAGAACTCTAGTGTATCAATAAATCTTTGCCACCTTGACTTAGAGAATGCCTGAGTCCATGAATTCATTCCAGACTGCTTTCCAAGGACTCTGGTCATTGGGGTTCCTAGACTGCCTGAACTCCCTGGCCCCCTCATCATTTCAGCCCATGAAAATTCTGCCAGTGGTGAAGAGAGGCAAGGGGAGTAGTCCTAATTTAAAGTCTTAATCCAGAAGTAAAACTAGAAGAATAGGTGGAGGAAAAGCAATAATGAACTATGATGATGCCAGTGATATTTAAGACATAAACCAAGAAGAGAGTAACTTGAAAATATGAACAAGCAAAGCCTTAAAAAAATGCCAAAACACAACTTGAACACAAGTTTATTTATAATTCCCAGAATATACAAGAGTTTAAAAAATTATATTATAAATGAAATGAGAAAAATAAAGAATTGGAAAGAAATGAGAATTTCAGAGAAAAAACTTGAAAAGAAAATTAACAGTTTACCTTAAGAGGTACAAAACCTTATCCAAGTAATAGACTCCTTGAAAATTAGAATCGACAGTTGGGAAAGGAGGCCCAAATTGGCAGAGTAGAAGGAAGTAGTGCAGCTCAATTCTCCCTAACATTTTATGACTCAACTCCAACCACCACATGACTCACCCCTCCTTGGGAAACATTCACTCTGATCTAGATCCCTGGAGGATGTGGGGGCTATGAACTTCACCACTAGGATTAAGTGAAGAATTTCACCATCACTCTAAATTTTAAAAAACTTCAATGCTTATCATTGAAAAAAAAAGGAGGAACTAAGGAACCTTATTAAGGTTGCAGAAAATAAGGTCATCAATGAGGTCCAATCCCAGAAGGAACAAATTTTGATTTATTTGAGGGGTAAAGAAAAGGTACTGACCCCCCTTTTCCTCCTCTCAACAAGGAAAATTAGTTCTTTAATTACTTCTGATCATGAGGGGAGGGAAGAATCTCAGTATCTAGAATAATGTCTCATCCCCTTAGGCTGAGTTCCCTAGAGTTTAAGAAAGGATATCAGCAAGGTTACCCTGATTCTGTTCTACTGTAGTTAAGTGATCTAAGAATCAGCTCTCAGTCAAGTAGTGAGTAAAAATCCTTGGAAAGAGAGAGAGACAGAGACAGAGACAGAGACAGAGAGACAGAGAGAGAGACAGAGACAGAGACAGAGAGAGAAAGTGAGAGACAAAGGGAGAGAGAGAGATAGAGAGAGAGAGAAAGAGAGAGAGAGAGAGAGAGAGAGAAACTTACCCAAGTAACAAACTTCTTAAAAATTAGAATGGACCAAAAGAAGATTTTGATTCCAAAAAACTGAATTTCATATATATATGCATATATATACACACATATGTATGCATGTATGTATATGTGTATGTGTGTATGTGTATATATGTGTGTGTATGTGTGTATATATGCATGTGTATGCATATAGCATGTGCCTGTATATACATGCATATATACAAGCAAACAGAGAGAGAGAGAGGGAAAGAGAGAGAGAGAGAGAGAGATACACATTTATGTATGCATGGGTGGGGGGAGTCAAGAGATTACAAAAGAACTAGGTCTTAGAAAAGTGTACCCAGAGAAGACAGCAGGTATAGAAGAAGGGCATAAATATAGCAGACCCCTGAACTAAAGGAGTCAAGGAGGTTTCTTCCACCTTGAACATCTGTTTGTCCTTCGTTCTCATAGAGGACCACGAACAGTGCTGAGACTGATCGGCCAATAAGTTTGGCTTTCGAGATTAGAGACTTTTAATTACCATTGGAATGGGAAAATTCCTGGGTCTGAAGGCAAATTCCCTGGATTTGGCTCTTAGAAGAGCCAACGCTGACTGTTACCTCTTTGCATCTTTTGTTCAAGTCTGTTCTCTAATCCTAGCTCCTACAGGGGAGGCTTCCAAAGCGGTATAATTTAAGGGGAAAGAATATCTTTCTTTGGTCCAGAAATTTCACTCCTTCAGGAACTCAAAAAGATGATAAATAAAAGTAAAAACACATAAGTACATGGTAATTCAAAGATGATAAGCCTCCAGAGGGAGAGAGCTATTCTGTAGATAATCACCTGCACCCTTTCTTTTTCAGGGGACTTTACATTGATAATTCTTTAAACTCAAGACAACAGTAAGGATTTCCATTTGATTCATCAGATGTCAATCGATTAATGTTACTCTATCCCTAGTGTTATGGAGAGTCTATATATAGACAGAACTAAACCCTACCTCTATGAGTTTGTAATCTCAGGGAAGAACCGTCAGTGAATTTAGCAGGAGAATAAAAGAACAAAGAAAAAAACCTAACAACAATACTGAATATTTGCTGGAATAATAAACAATATCTCTACAGCACTTGATTTTTATTAAACAGTTTACATTGATTACTACGATTGACTTAATATTCTACATATTTTTTTCAATGGCTTAGCCAGGGCGATTATTTATTACTTGTTTCCGAGAAATAAATAGGACCTTCCATGTGCAAGTATATCTTGTAGCCACGTTCCTCATTCCAAGTGGAAGGAAGGAAGGAAGGAAGGGAGGAAGGAAGGAAAGATTTTACTAAGTACCTACTACATGCTAGGCACTACTGTGCTAAACTCTTTAAAAATGATCCCGTTTAATCCTTTCTACAAATCTATGAAGCAGATGCTATTATTATCCTTATTTTACAGTTAAGGAAACTGGGGTAGACTGAGGTTAAGTGACTTGCTCAGGGTCACATATCTAGTAAGTGTCTGAGGACAGATTTGAAGTCAGTTCTTTCTGACATCAGGCCCAGCTCTGTATTCATTGTGCCACCTGGATGCCTCAGCTGAGGATATCAGATCAATTTATACTTTTTTTTTTGAAGCAAAATGGATAATGTTAATTACATTAAAATGAAAAGTCTTTGCCCAAACAAAGTCAATGCAACCAAGATTGGAAGAGAAGCAGAAAACTGGGAAACAATTTTTGCAGTCAGTGTCCTTGATAAAGGCCTCACCTATAAAATACAGGGAAAGATGAGTCAAATTTATGAGAATACAAGTCATTCCACAATTGATAAAATGGTCAGAGGTTATGAACAGGCAATTTTCAGATGAAGAAATTAAAGCTCTCTATAGTCATATAAAATGCTCTAAATCACTGTTGATTAAAGAAAAGCAAATAAAAACAGTTCTGATGTACTACATCACACCTATCAGATTGGCCAACATGGCAAAATAGGAGAATAATAAATGTTGGAGATGTGGGAAAATTTGAATGTCAATGCATTGTTGGTGGAGTTGTGAACCGATTCAACCATTATGGAAAACAATTTGGAACTATGCCCACAGGGCTATAAAAACTGTGCATACCCTTTAACCCAGCAAAACCACTTCTAGGACTGTATCCCAAAGAGATCATAAAAATAGGAAAAGGACTAACAAGTACAAAAATATTTCTAGCAACTTTTGTGGTGGCCAAGAACTGGAAATTGAGGGGATACTCATCAACTGGGGAATGGAATGGCTGAACAAGTTGTGGCACATGAATGCAATGGAATATCATTTTTTTGTTTCTTTTTTGGAAAACCATTCATAAATTCTGTTGTGTAACAGAGTTAAAGTTGTAGTGACTACATTATTTTCCAAATAAACACAAAATGAGAGTTATAACCAATCAGTGGTCAAGTTCGCTGACAGGTATTGACAAGTAAATGTTGGTATACCAGAATGGCACACATTGTCAAAAAATCCACCATGCATCATCAGGAATATGTTGCATGACACAATATTGCATCATCAAAATTTCAGTGCAGCAAAAAACCCCATAAATTTACAATAAATTATTAAATTTAAAATGCATCATTTAAAATAAATTGTATTTTTTAAATGATGCAAATTTAAAAAAAAACATTAAAGGGTTAAAGAAAGTATATTATCAGGATATGCTGAGAAATTTTTTTCTCAGGTAAGCCAAATAAGCCTCAGAACTTCTCATACATGCTCTTCTTCATCTATCTATCTATCTATCTATCTATCTATCTATCTATCTATCTATCTATCTACCTATCTATAACTTTAACATTCTTTTTAATAATCAATTCATTTTTATTATTCAGCATTCCTTTCCACAAGATTTTGAGTCCCAAATTTTCTCCCCATCTCTCCCATGCCCTGTACCATGAGACAGTATGCATTCTGATTACTTCTTCCCCCAGTCTGCCCTCTGTTCTATCATCCCTCACCTCACCTTATTCCCTTCCCCATTGCTTTCTTCGAAGCAAAATAGATTTCTGTACCCTATTGCCTGTATATCTTATTTTCCAGTTGTATGTAAAAACAATTTTTTAACATTAGTTTTTTAAACTTTGAGTTCCAAAATTTCTCCCTTCTTTTCTCCCCACCCATCCTCATTGAGAAGATAAGCAATTCAATATAGGTTATACATGTGTCATTATGCAAAACTTCCGTAATAATCATGTTGAGAAAGACTAACTATATTTCTCTACTTCCTATCCCACCTCCCATTCGTTCTATTTTCTCCTTTGACTCTATCCCTTTTCAAAAGTGTTTGTTTCTGACTACTCCCTCCCCTAATTTGCCCTCCCTACAATCATCCCATCCCCCCATCCCCTTTCCCCCTAATTTCCTGTAGGAAGATACACAACTGAGTGTGTATGTTATTACCTCCTTAAGCCAAATCCGGTGAGAGTAAATTTCACTCATTCCCTCTCACCTCCCCCTGCCCTTCCCCTCAATTGAAAAGGCTTTTTCTTGATTCTTTAATGTGAAATAATTTACCCCATTGTATTTCTCCCTTTCTCCTCCCAATATATTCCTCTCTCACCCCCTAACAACAACATACCTTCATATGCAACTCATTCTGTGCCATCTATCTATCGATCTATCAATCTATCAATCTATCTATCTATCAATTTATTTATCTATCTATCTATCTATCTATCTATATTCCCTCCAACTACCCTAATACTGAGAAAGGTCTCATGAGTTACAAATATCATCTTTCCATGTAGGAATGTAAACAGTTCATCTTTAATAAGTCCCACGTGATTTCTCTTTCCTGTTTACCTTTTCAAAATGAATTATTTTTAACTTCTGAAACATGATTTTCTTTTATCAATGATACAACCATTTGTGAATGCTGTAGAACATTCACAAATGTAAGTGAAAAGAGATTTTAAAATGAATTACTTTTAACTTCTGAAATTTGATTTTCTTTTATCAATGATACAACCATTTGTACTGCTTACCTTTTCATGCTTCTCTTGTTTCTTTTATTTGAAAGTTAAATTTTCTATTCAGTTCTGGTCTTTTCAACAAGTATGCCTGAAAGTCCTATATTTCATTGAATATCCATTTTTTCTCCTGAAGTATTATACTCAGTTTTGCTGAGTAAGTGATTCTTGGTTTCAATCCTAGTTTCTGCGACCTCTGGAATACCATATACCAAGTCCTCCAATCCCTTAATGTAGAAGCTGCTAAATCTTGTGGTATGTTAATTATGTTTCCACAATACCAAGTTGTTTTTTTTTCTGTTTCTTTCTGGATGCTTGCAGTATTTTCTCCTTGACCTGGGAACTTTGGAATTTGGCTACAATATCCCTAGGAGTTTTTCTTTGGGGGTCTCTTTCAAGAGGCAATTTGTGGATTCAATTTCAATTTTACCCACTAGTTCTAGAATATCAGGACAGATTTCCTTGATAATTTCTTGAAAGATGATGTCTAGGCTCTTTTTTTGATCATGGCTTTCAGGTCATCCAATAATTTTTAAATTACCACTCCTGGACCTATTTTCTAGGTCAGTCATTTTTCCAATGATATATTTCACATTTTCTTCTATTTTTTCATTCCTTTGGTTGTTTTATAATTTTTTGATTTCTCATAAACTCATTAGCTTCCATTTGCTCCATTTTAATTTTGAAGGAATTATTTCTTCAATGAGATTTTGGACCTCCTTTTCCATTTGTCCAATTCTGCTTTTTAAGATATTCTTCTCCTCATTGGGTTTTTTGGACCACTTCTGTCATTTGGGTGAGTCTATTTTTTAAGATGTTATTTTTTTCTTCAATATTTTCTGGGTCTCCTTTAGCAAGTTGTTGACTTGTTTTTCATGATTTTCTTGCATTACTTTCATTACTTTTTCCAGTTTTCCCCTCTACTTCTCTTACTTGATTTTCAAAATCTTTTTTGAACTCCTCCATGGCCTGCAACCAATTCATATTTATCTTGGATGTTTTTTGAGGCAGAAACTTCGACTTCGTTATCTTCTTCTGGTTTTTTGTTTGTTTGTTTTCTTTGTCGCTGAAGCAAGATTCTACGGTCTCAGGTTTCTTTATACTGTTTTCTCATTGTCCCAGATGAATACTTGACTTTCTAACTCTTTGTCAAGCTAGGACTGTGCTTCCAGTGAGGGGTGGGAGTGGAGATGGGGGTAGGTGTGTTGTCCCAAGCTTTAGGGATTTTATGCAGCTGTTTTCAGAGAAACTTCTAGGGACCTGTAAATTTTCAGTTTTTGCAAGGTGGTATGTACTCCTCTCTTGGTGTGTGCTCTGGTCTATGAGTGACCCCAAGCATTCTTTTCTGCTTTGGAACTGTGAGGAGGATTCTTTCTTCACCACTGTCACAAGCTCCACCATGCCAGTGCTCCTCCTCACTCCAGGATTACCACCCAGGACTGCAACCCACATCCATGCATGGCAAAGCAAGAAAATCCTGCCTCAGCCCCAACAAAGAAATTCCTACAATCCCCCTTTGATCAGCTGCTTGATCCCCTACCATCTGTGTCCCAGAACTCCAGAAGCAGCCACTGCTGCTTTTGCTGACAGTGCCACCACCACTACTGCAGCCACCACTTCCCCCCTACCCCCTGGGGTTGGAGCCAGACTGTGCTCCTTTCTCACCCAGATCCCACAGTTTTTTCCACTGACCTTCTATGTCATCTTTGGTGTTTGTGGGTTGAGATTTCTGGAAACTGCCACAGCTTCCAGTGATTCAGTCACCTGAGCCCTACTGGTGCCAGCATGGTCCACACTGGACTGCACTTCACTCCTAGCTCAGTGCAACAAACCCCTCCTGTTGACCTTTCAGGATGTCTTGGGCTGGAGATTTGTTTCACTTTGTCATTTTGTGTGTTCTGTAGTTCTAGAATTTGTTCATAGTCATTTTAACAGGTATTTGAGGGGTTGGGGGTAGATTTCAAGCAAGTCCCTGTTTTTACTCTGTCATCTTGGCTCTGCGCCCCCTAATTTATATTCTTATATCTGGATTAAGAATTCAAAAAATAAATTGCGAATGGAACAGAGATGAAAGTTCAGAGGTAGGGGATATTACAATTCTGGGAGCAGGAGGTACAAAATTAGGAGATTTAGTCTGGAAAACTATAGGTATGATTAGCAGGACACTATGACTATGTAATTAATGAAACATCTTAGGAACAAATAAAGTAAGTTCATCAAGTACCTAATATTTTGCCTAGCAATACCATGGGCACAGTTTTTTTCTATAGTTTCTACAGCTTAGTAATGCCTGGGCCTTTGTAATAATGTCAAGCTATCTAGAAGCATAGGTTGATGTCTTGATTTCATATCTGATTTGATCCTCCCAACAATCTTATATGGTAACTGTGAGATATTATTATTCTGTTATACATATGAGGAAATGAAGGTGAAAGGTTAAGTGGCTTGTCCATGGATAGTTAATTAGATGGAGCTCATGCCTCTAATTCACTTTAAATGTGCTTTGGGGCATTATAGATGCCCTTGTGTATGTTATATATCAGGAACCATACCTAATCTAAATTGTACACCTCCTCAAGCACCTAGTACAGTGATAATTGAGTGTTTAATACATTTGTTGAACTAAACTACAGAAACATCAATTGTCCAAAGTCTTGGAGGCTTTCCCTTAACAACATCCACTATGTTCAAGTAAATTAAACAAGAATGTATTATGTACTTCCTACATATATATGCAAAATTCTGTGCTAGGCATTGGAAATAAATGCACAGACGAAAATGAACTAATTCTGGACTTCACAGAGCTTATGTCCTACTGGGTGGAATACAAAGTGTCCACAGATAAATAAATATAAAATACATCTTTTACATAGATAAAGAATGTAAAATACATGTAGTATCCCCTCGTGAACTATTTCCTTAATTCCTTCTTGATCAATAGGCTGAATTTCCAGAGGGCAATTGTTTCTTCTACTTTGATTTCTCTGGCAACTTTGAGGGTCTTAGAGTTCTAGTATGAGCCCCTACTACTATGTTTCCCGTAGATAATCAGGCAGACTTCAATTAGTTTAAAGAAAGGACTTTTATGAAGTTGATACAAAACCACCTCTTTCCCAAAAAAACAAACAAAAAAGAGTATATTCTCCTTTCTAGAGGCAATAGACTCAAAATTAAATGGTAAAAAAGGTAAATTAAGAATTCCTTTTTACTCAATCTTTTCTTGAGTGGTTCATAGAGACCTCATGAACTTAAGCTATCCCTAAATGTAGCTCTTCATTGGGCTCCAAGGATCAATACTTTGCAAGACTCCTAGGCAGCATCCCCTCATGCATGAAGGATCTCATTCTCTGAAGTATTCCTCACTCTGCATAAGTCTGCAGGAATTTCCTCTGTCCTCCATCACTTCCACTCTGCCCAATTACCAATGGGACCTTTCTGAGGTCCCATTCAGGGGGAGGGAAGGAGAAAAACATTTCTTCCTCTCAAATGATTCCCTTTCCGGGGTCAACTAGAACTCCTCTACCACTAGATTGACTTGCCTCTAGACTGGGAAATTTGATAGAGGAAAGACTCAGAGATATGCTTGATTAACAAGACACTTCCTATTTCATTATCTTTGTTTATTCAATGATAAAGTCACTTTAATCTTCCCCAAATTTAAGAATTGGTTCATACAAGTCCTTTAAACATTCATTTGATTTAATCAAGCCATGTGGGCTTTCCGTGATGACATCAATTGGGATATGAATGAAACCCTCCATTCTTACATCTATAAATTTAGAGACTTTGTGCCATAGTGGACCATGTCCTGAACTTGGAATTAGGAAAATCTAAGTTTAAATCAAGAGCCAACTACTTAAATTCTACGAGTCTTTGTTTCCTCATCTTTAAAAGGAGGGAGTTAAATTAGATGACATCTAAGGCCCCTTCCAAGTGTAAGATTATGATCAGATGATATTTAGGAAGGGTGCTATTCAGAGAGCAAATATTAATAGCTAGTGGGGATAATAAAAAAGACACTCTTATGAGGAAGTATCTAAAATGTGTCTTGAAGGAAACCAGGGATTCTAAGGTGTAAAGGGGAAATAGCTTCTGTAAAACATGGAGTCAGCAAATGGACTACTTCCATGAGGAACTGGAGGAAGGCAAGTTGGGTTAAAATCTAGAGTGTAGAAAAGAAATGATGTCTAGAAATGAGTATAAAAAGAGAAGATAAATCCCATTCATGAAGAGGTTTAAGTGCCATTCAAAAATGTTTATATTTTGTTCTAGAAACAAGAGAGAGTCAATGAAGCTTCACGAGTAGAGAATATACTTTAGGATTATGAATTTGGCATCTGTGTAGAAGACAAATGGAAGGCAAGAAAGAATGGAGGCAGAGAGACTAATTATAAGGTTCTTTCAGGGTCATGTGACCAAAAAACCTAGAGGACTAGATGTTTTATCCAGATCTTACTGTCAAAAGACTCTGCAAATTAGAAACTATGCACAAGACATAAAGTGATTTCAGCTGTCACTATAGTTTAAGATACCAAGAAGCCTAATTGGTGTCAATTTTATAAATTAGCAAATATTGCTAATCCCTCATGTGTTCCCTTAGCACACCTTCATCCTTTACTTCCTTCAGGTCCCATGCCTTAGCAGGTTTTGGGGGTTTCATTCAGCACTTTTTTTCCCTGTTGCTTTAATCTGTGCCAGCACACCCTGCCCCAGCCCTCACTCTCACCATTTTCTGGCAGTGAGTAGAAGAACTCACTGCTGCCTACTTGCTTGCAGAAAAGGGGAAACACTAAAGAACTCAAGGACCTGGAGTTGATAGAAGTGGGGTATGCTAGATCTGAAGGAAAGGTGACTGTTGTCTAGATAAGACCAATCTTGAAACCCAGGGAAGAGAGATTGGTAAAAAAGTGAATTATCCAATATCGGAGAAGACTGAGACAACAGAGTTCCAGACCCTGGGACATCTGCTATCTAAGGGTCAGAAATGGAGATATATTAGAGGAAAAGATTAAAAAATAACAAAGATCTTAGGAGGAAGAAAACTCAGTTAAAGACTGGGAGAATTGGTAGAAAAATGACCAGGGAAGATACTGAAATGAAAGGAAAGATGTCTAAACAAACACTGCAAAGACAAAGGAAATTGAACCAATGACTGAAGAAACAGAGGACCCTACAGATTCCCAAGAAAGCATAGAATCACAGCAGGATATTTCTGAATGACTCAAGAGAGAAATAGGAATCTTGAAAGAAGAAGTTAAAAGGGGAAAAATAGCAGACTTTTATGGCCTGCACAGCTGAACTAATTAGCAGTATAGAAACATTTGAATGTGCAGCGGCAAATCTCTCCAAAGAAGCATAAGAGAGAAAAACCGATTGAGAATGCAAATATATAGAAGTGATTGACAATCTGGAAGAAGAGAAACATAAAGCAACAACATTAAGAAAAAAACATACACATGATCTCTACACAAGCAAAACACACTGATCTCAAAGACGGGACGCACAGAGACAAATTAAGCCTCAGAGGCCTCCCAGGACAGCGCGACAAGTCAGACTACTTGAACTCCACAATGCAATTACAAATAGAAGAAAACTGCCCAGAATTTCCAAATAGAGAAAACAAATCACCAATCAAAAAAATTAGCAATATACTTAGAGAATCCTAGAGAATCAAGTAAAAAACTACTTGAAATAATAAACAAATTTAGCAAAGTGGCAGGATATAAAATAAAGCCCCATAAATCATGACCATTTCTATATACTACTAATACAGTCCAACAGCAAAAGATAGAATGAGAAATTCCATTTAAAGTTACTGTAGATGAAAGTATCTGCAGATCCTGTACATGACTGCACGCCACCATGGGGGGGAGGGGCAAGGGAGAGGAGAAAATCTGAAACCCGAGGGACTGTGGAACTGAATCTTGTGAACTAAAAGTAAATAAACAAGTCATTCAAAAAAACAATAAAGTTACTGTAGACATTATAAAATATTTGGGAGTCTACCTGCCAAAACAAACCCAGAAACTATATGAACATAATTACAAAACACTTTTCACACAAATAAAGTCAGATCTAAATAGTTGGAAAAACATCCATTGCTCATGGGTAGGCTGAACCAATACAATAAAAGTGACAATGCTACCTAAATTAATTTACTTATTCAGTGCCGTGCCAATTAAACTTAAATTAAATTAAATTAAATCACTTTTAGAGGTAGAAAAAAATAGTAACAAAATTTATCTGGAAGAACAAAAGGTCCAGCATTTCAAGGGAATTAATGAAAAGAAATGCTAGGGAAGGCGGCCTTGTCATACCAGATCTTAAATTGTATTATAGAGCAGCAGTCATCAAAACTACTTGGCACTGGCTAAGAAATAGAGGGGTGGATCAATGCAGTAGATTAGGTACACAAGACATGGTAGTAGATGACTGTAGTAATCCACTGTTTGGTAAAATCAAAGACTCCAGTCTCTGGGATAAGAATTCCCTATATAAAGCTTTTGGGGAAAATGGAAAATAGTATGGCAGAAGTTAGGCATAGACCAACATCTTACCCTGTATACCAAAAGAAAGTAAAAGTGGGTACACAATTAAAGAAATAAAGGTTAATACTATAAGCAAACTGTGAGAACAAGGAATAGTTTATGTGTCAGATTTGTGGAGACTGGAAGAATTTATGATCAAACAAGAGACAGAGAACATTATGAAATGCAAAATGGATAATTTTGATTACATTAAATTTAAAAGTTTTTGCACAAACAAAGCCAATACAGCCAAGATTAGGAGAACAGTAAACTCTGCTCTGGAACTCTGTAAAGAATTTTTACCAGTGTCTCTGATAAAGACCTCATTTCTAAAATATATATAGAGTCAAATTTATAAGAATACAAGTCATTCCCCAATTGATAAATGGTCAAAGGATATGAACAGGCAGTTTTCAGAGGAAGAAACTAAAGATATCTATAGTCATATGAAAAAATGCTCTAAATCACTATTGATTAGAGAAATGCAAAATCACACCTATCAGACTGGTTAATATGACAAAACAGGAAAAAGATAAATACCGGAGAAGATGTGGGAAACTTGGAACACTAATGCTTGTTGGAGTTGGAAATTGATCCAACAGTTCTGGAGAGCAATTTGAAATTATGCCCACAGGGCTAATAAAACTGTGTATTCTCTTTGACCCAGCAATACCATTTCTAGGTCTGTATTTGTAAGAGCAATCAATTTGGAAGATACTTAGCACTTAATAACTTGGGGCTAAGTATGGAAGGTGTAAACTCTGCCCCACTGTTGAGAGGGTGTGAACTCCCCTGTTGATGTGAAAGAAGGGGATTGGCTGAGAAAGGAGGCCAGTATGTGTATATAAGCAAGAATTCTAGAGACAGAGAGACAGAATTGTAATGTTGCTCCTGGTGAAGGAAGAATTGTGGAGACTCAAGTCGGCTGAGAGAGAGAGAG
>CM053582.1:374824721-374836576 GCA_028627135.1 Pseudochirops cupreus | reverse complement strand
GGAAGAGAGAGGGAGAGGGAGGGAGACAGGGGGAGAGAGGGAGAGGGAGGGAGAGGGAGGGAGAGGGGGAGAGAGAGAGAGAGAGTGTGTTTCTTTCCCAGCATCTGGAAACTGAGAACTGAGTTGGAGTTTTCCTGAGACCAGAATCTGGTGAAGGCCACCTGGAAGGCTGAGAGGGCTTGCCTGGAAGGCCAGTATTCCTTCTGGGTCCTGTGCCAGCTGAACTGCTGGAGGACTAAAGAAGCTTGACCAAGATAAGACTTTGTTTGTGGCCTGGCTGATCCTTGAGTTCCAGGCAAGAGAAGTAGTGAAGGGTTTGAGATGTGCTGGACCCTGGGAACTTCAGTGTGTGCCAGGGACTACCCTGAGGACCAGACAAGGACCTGGGAGCTGTCTACCTCTGAGGACTGGACGACACCTGGGAGCTGTCTGCTTCTGAATCCAGGTGATTTTTTGGTGGATTCAGGAGGGAGCTGGGACCATGGAAGGCAATCCAGGGAATCAGAGAGACCACTCAGAGTCAAGATGAAGAAAAGACCTCCCCTTGGATGAAACTGAGGTTTGCTGGACACCGAGGGGTGGAGGGTTTATGTGGTTTTCTAATGACTGTATTAGTAATTAATGATAGTAATCAGGAATCTAGATTAGTGACTGATTAAGTTAATGGTTGCCCCATGAGTGGAAGATTGATTATTGTATTGTGAATTGGTTGAATGCTTTGTTCTAAATATTGTGGCCACTGTAGTGAAAACTGTGTGGCCATTCTAATGTTAAACTGTTATGAACACTATATTGTGATTTTCTGTGATAAGATGTAATGTTGTGAATATTATGTTGTGATATATTGTGAATGTTTGCCTTGATTTGTAATGGAATAAACAGAGTGTTCACTATACTGTGTTATCTGAATCTTAAAAGCTGTTCACAGTAGCATTCTTTTGGGAATCTGCTGGTGCATGGCATTACAGTACCCCAAAGAGATTATAAACAGGAAAAAGATCCACATGTACAAAAAATATTTACAGCTCTTTTTGTGGTAGCAAATTGGAAATTGAGGGGATGGCCATCAATTGGGGAATGACTGAACAAGTTGTGGTATAAGAATGTAATGAGCTGTAAGAAATGATGAGTTAGCAGATTTCAGAAAAACCCAGAAAAACATATCCACTGATGCTGAGTGAAGTAAGCAGAACCAGGGGAACATCATATACAGTAACAACCACATTGTATGATGACTGACTTTGGTAGACTTATCTCTTCTCAGCAATGCAAGGATATAAGACAACTCCAAAGGACTAATGATAGAAAATGCTATCCACGTACAGAGAAAGAACTTTGGATTTTGAATATGGGGAAACATACTATTTTCTCTCCTTTTGTTGTTTTGTTTTGCTTCTTCTTTCTTGTGGTTCTTCCCATTAGTTCTAATTGTTCTTTACATTATGAGTAATGTCAAAATATGTTTAATATGAATGCTTAAGTAGGGCCTTTATCAGATTGCATGCTCTCTTGGGGAGGGGGCAGAGAGGGAGAGGGAGAGGGATAAAATTTGAAACTCAAAATCTTACAGAAGTGGATTTTGAAATATAAAACTAAATAAATTAAAATCCAAAAAGCAAAAAAAAAATTAACAGATTGCCTCCAGAGGAAAAAAAAAATCTTTTCCTATAATTTCCATGACACACAGTTGTTAAATGTTAAAACTCCAGTGACAGACTTCTGGATTATATGATAAACAAGAAAGAGGGCCTAGACATTTTCTCTGATCCCCTCAATCTCTCATGCTTTTCCAAAACAGAAATCATGAGCCAAAGATAAAGAAACTTTAACTATCACCATGGTTTAGGGCAACCAGAATCCAAAAGAAAATAAACAAAAAACTCATGAACTGACTTCTCAACTAAGCTCACCTAGCACCTCTTCCCCACAACCAGCATTGAAGCTGTACAAGTGGACCCCAAAAGGGTTCACAACAAAATCCAATGTCATACCATGGTCTCCCCTCCCTATTTCCCATGCAATATAAATCCTGGCCCCTAGCTATGGAAGTCAGTTCAGGCCAGGACACATAGCCTAGCCCACCTCTGCAGTGGTTCAGATTATGGAGGCTCTCTGGGACTAAATTTGGCACCACAACAAGCAGCATTCTGTGTTGTAAAATATCCCAGCAGGGGCATAAGCCACAGAGAGAATGGGGCAGATGTGTCTAGGCTTGAAATAGAACTCAATACCACATCTCACTTCATTCCCTCTTCCCAGAGTCTCAGAGAACCGAACTGTAAAAACCAATCCATTAGCACAAGACGGGCAGTTCTCTGAATTGCTAGTGCTGGGCCAAAGAACTGTGGAACGGACAAACTGTCATAGAATTCGGGACAGGACATACTGTATGTGAGGACTCTGCAGCACTTCGTTAAGCCTGAAAGCACTTAGCATACAGCTGAGACCAGTTCTGTCTACCCAAAAGTTACTTGGGAAAGAAAAAAGTTACCTAAATTGGTAAACCTTGAATTACCCCCCTTGAATTGGGCAGTTTAAGGGAGGTAGATGAAATGCGTTGAGATTCAAGTTCCAAGGGAATGACCTTGGGGAAAGAGTTAGAGAGTCAGAAAGTAAACAATAAAGAAAAGTAAGTGTGGGGGGGAGAAAGACTGAAATTACCAAATATCTTAGGAAGAAGAAAACTCAAACACTCTGAACATAAACAAATAAATCAACAGGGAAAACATTAACAGCAGAAAGAAATACGGTCTCCAAATCTCTTAAAGCAATTCAGGCATCTATGAATAAATACCACAAAACAAAGGAAAATTGATGAGACAGAATACCCTATGGAATTTGAAAACATGGAACCACAGCATACTGATTGAACTATAGCATCAGTGATTGCCAAAAGAAATAAGAATTATGACCTGCCATAATGGGCAGAATAGAAAAATTGGAACGTACAATGGGAAGTCTGATTGAAGAAACAAAAGAGGACAATACATCAGGAATTCAACACACATAAGTAAAGGACAATCTAGAAAAAGAGAAGCAAAATAATAATAATATTGAAAGCAAACATGCTCACTATGGAAACAAAACATACTGATCTTGAAGATAAGATGAATAGAGAATGTGATAGGACAAAAAACTCAACACCCAAATGCAGGAAATAATAGAAGAGAATTGTCCAGAACTTGAGAACATAGAAAATGAAATAACCAATTTTTAAAAGTTTATAGATCGCCTACAAAAAAGAAGCCAAGGCTACAAACTCCAAGACACTGTGTGCTTGAATTTAACAATTAATTTCAGAACAGCATCTTCTGCATGCATTCAGGAGAAGGGCCTTCAAATACAAAGGAAAGGAAATTTAAATAACACGAGAGTATTCTGTACCCACCAAAAAATTCAGGAGGGGATAGAATAAGTTCTTCTAAAGAACAACATGCAGATCTGAACTTAACTATAAATGAAAGATGAACAGTCAATAAAAAGAGGCACATGACACATTCTCAGAAAGAAAACCAGCCCTGAAGATATTATTTGCTTCTCAAATACCCCAGAAAACAGATCTGCAAGTAGGATAAACAAATGCAGTAGCCAAAGACAGAAACAGCAACAGAGCGACAGCAGAGAGACCAGTAAGACACTTCTATTTAAATGTTTACAAAGAGATGTGAGTGAGTGAGATGGGGGTAACCATAAAGATCTGGGTCTGGGACATTAGGGACAGAATCTGATGATAACCTGACTACAGGTGAACTAGCAAGCTTAGGGTGTGTGTGTGTGTGTGTGTGTGTGTGTGTGTGTGTGTGTGTGTGTGTGTGTGTGTGTGAAACACACACAGACAGAGAGAGAGGGAGAAAGAGACTGAGAAAGAGAGAGAGACAGACAGAGAGAGAGAGAGAGAGAGACAGAGAGAGAGAGAGAGATTACATTTCAATATTGCAGGGTAAATGAAAAGAAAGAGAGAAGAAAGGAGATATAGAGGATTATGTGATCTGCAAAGGTCAAATTGACAGTTAACAATATAGAGAAGGTGACCTTGGTGGTCTCAAAAAGCACAGAACATGTAGAAGAGTAGATGAGGAAGTGAGTAAGAGGGTTGAAAAGGGTCGGGGAAAGGAGGGAGGCCTTACTTAAATAATTATAGGGAGTTCCACTGATGAAGACTCCTATACATAAAGAGAGATCCTCTGTAAAGGAAGCCAGGAACCTTGTGGTGGGTATGGTCTGGGGGACATGGTTCTTGAAAAGGCTACATGTCCTACAGGAAGAAGGGAGTTAGATATCCTGAAGCAATTGGCACCTAGGAGAGTAGGAGGATATGGATCTAAAAAGGAGATTTTGAGGCAAATAAAGAAAAAAAGCTAACCATGGAATAAGTTTAGACCAATAATGGGCTGTATAATTAGGGATGTAGTAAGGGAAGCAAGGCCAAGATGGCAGAGTAAAAGCAGGAGTTCGCTTGAGCTTGTCCCTAATTACCTCAAATACCTGTAAAAAATGACTCTAAACAAATTTTAGAGCTACAGAATCCACAAAATAACAGAATGAAATACATCTCCTGCAGAGGACAGCCTGGCAAACTGACAGGAAGGATCTATTGCATCAGGTTGGGAGCAGAGAGCAGTCCCACATGGGCCACAGCAGCACAGACTAGCTGGAGCAGACCTCAGGGGAATGCACAGGGCAGCTATGGTGGTTTCCAGCTTCTCAACCCATAAACTCGAAAAAGAAACTAAAAGTTCAGTAGGGAAACCCTGTTGGAAATGGGTGAGAGAAGAGTGGCTGCACCTGCTGGCATGGGAGCTGCTTCCAGGGCTCCAGGCCCACAGTTGATGGGAGACCAAGAAGCTGACCAAAGAGCAATTGCAGGAGTCTCTGCTGGAACTGAGGCAGGATTATCTTGCTTTTCCCTGCTTGGATTTGGGTCGCAGTCTTGGGTAGTGGTCCTGGGTTGATGAGTGCTGGTGTGGAAGAGCTTGTTGAGGATGGGAAGAAGCAGTCCTCCTCACAGTTCTGAGGCAGGTGCCTAGAAGAAGCTCTGACAACAGCTGTGCAAAACCCCAGAAATTAGGAACATAGCATTCTCCACTAGCAGAGTTCTACCATGGTAAAGAACTGAAAAGTCAAGTATCTGGCTGTCAAGATGAGCAAACAGAGGAAGAGAAATCACACTATAGAATCTTTTTTGGTGACAAAGAAGATCAAAACATAGAACCAGAAGAAGACCCACAAAGTCAAAACTCCTGCTTCAAAAGTCTCCAAGAAAAACAGGAATTGGTCACAGGCCATGGAGGAACTCAAGAAAGATTTTGAAAATCAAGTAAGAGAAGTAGAGAAAAAATTGGGAAGAGAAATGAGAATGATGCAAGAAAATCATGAAAAACAAGTCAACAGCTTGATAAAGGAGACCCCCCCCCAAATACTGAAGTAAATCTAATGAACAGGATTAGTCAAAGTAGAGTAGAAGAGGGAATCTACTTGCCTAAAAGGAAAAGGAAAGGAAAACTAAATAACCAGATAAAAGCAGGAAGAGAAGAACTAATAAGCAGAACCTCAAAAGGAAAAGTTAACTAATAGGAGATGATCTGGAGTTATGGAAAGAAATCCACTGGGAACAGAATGACCTTTTAAAAAGACTAGTTAAAGTAGCTAAGGAAACATTGTACTGTGTCTACGGAAGAAGAGGAAAAAAACTTGGAAAAGAAAGAAACAAGTGGAAAAAAAATATAAACTGAACCCTCATAACTTTAAATGTGAATGGATTAAATAATATGATAAAATGAAAAGTGAGAATTGAATGAGAAAACAAAACCCTAGAAGCTGTTGCTTACAACCAACCAGAGCCATACAAAAAATAGAACTGAAGGAATTGGAAAAAAAAATGACTATGCATAAAGTAAAACTAAAAAGCAAGAGTTGCAATCATACTGTATGACAAATCAAAAACATACATTCAAAAATATAAAGAGATTAAAAAGGGAATGATATTATGCTGAAACAAACCACAAAAATCAAACCAATATTAATATTAAACCTAGACACTACAAATGCCTTAGCATTCAAATTCATAAAGGAAATATTACCTGAGTCAAAAGAAAACATAAACAGTAACACAATAGTGACAGGAGAGTTGAACATCCTTCTCTCTGTTTTGGATAAGTCTAACAGAAGGATCAGCAAAAGGAAAGATATGGACCTGAACAAATTGGTGTAGTAACTGAAGCTGAAAAACAAATTTATAGCATTTTTTAATGGGATGATAGAAGAACATGCATATTTCTCAGTACTACATGGAAACTCTGACAAAATTTGACTATATATTATGGCACAAACAAATGCAGAAAGACAGAAATAGTCAATATATCCTTTACAGATCATAATACAATAAAATTGGTCATTTTTCAGGGACCACAAACAAAAGATATAGACCCAAATGGAGGCTTAATAAGATGTATATATATATATGTATGTATGTATATATATATATATATATATATATGTAATGTATACATATCATTATATATAATGAATGAATGAATGAATGAAAGAACAAATCAGCTAGGTGGCACTGGATCTGAAGGAACAAAGACATGAATTTAAATCTGCCCTCAGACACTATGCATGCCATCCTGAGCAAGTCACTTAACTTTTGTTTGCCTCAGTATTTACATCTGTAAAATAAGATAACAATAGCACCTGCTTCCCAGGATTGTTGTAAGGATCAAATAAGACGATAATCATAACACAGTTCCTGTGTTAAGGTCCTGACATAATTAGTGCTATATAACTGTTAGTTATTGTCATTATACAACAAAACATGATTATATAAAGTAATTAGAAGAATTTACTGTATACAATTAAATACTAACAAAATGGAAGATATAAAAGAAATAGAGAGTTACCTTAAAAAATGTAATACCTTAATTAATAGAAGACTCAAAAGAGTTTGACTTAATTACCCAACAGGTAAAAAACAAGTGGATAAAGAATGATCATTGTTCACACCTTGACTTTCAGTAGGGTAGATAATCTATGGAGTCAGTCTCTCATTACTAAGTCTTGGGCAGATTTGGTAAATTGACAGAAAGCTGGGCCAAGAATTATATGGAAGAAGAGACAAAGTCAGATTGCCTTTGAGAAATTGCTCAAATTATAGCTTTCCACAAAAATGAGAGTCGGGGGGGCATCAGGGTAGTTTTTCATTGCACTTTGGATTTATCACCAAACCATTCTGAGTTTTATTTCTCCAAATGTAGAGAGTTAGTCTGCTCATTTATGTGCATTCTCAATTACTTTTCACTGTTTCCATTTCTATGATATAACTTTTATTTTTTTAATTTTTCTTTAAAGAAAAAGATAAAGATAGTTTTCAGCATTCATTTTTGTAAACATAGTTTTCAACATCCATTTTTGTAAAATTTTGAGTTCCAGAATTTTCTCCCTACCACTGTCTTTCCCTCTCCCCTCCCCAAGACAGCAAGCAATCTGATATAGGTTATAAGTGTACAATCACGTTAAATATATTTCCACATTGGTGATGTTGTGAAAGAATATTCAGAAAAAAAGGGAAAAACCGAGAGAAAAAAACTAAAAATAAAAAAAATGAAAATATTATGATTCAATCTGCATTCAGACTCTTTCTCTGGATGTGGTTAGCATTTTCCATCACGAGTCTTTTGGCATTGTCTTGGATCATTAGATTGCTGAGAAGAGCTAAGTCTAGCATTATTAATCATTGCACAATATTGCTGTTGTTGTGCACAATGTTCTCCTTATTCTGCACACTTCATTCAGTGTCCGTTCATGTAAGTTTTTCCAGGTTTTTCTGAAATCTGTCTGCTCATCATTTCTTCTAGAACAGAAGTATTTCATAACATTCATATACTACAGCTTGTTCAGCCATTCCCCAGTTGATGGACCTCCCCTCAGTTTTCATTTCTTTGCCACTACAAAAAGAGCTACTATAAATATTTTTGTACATGTGGGTCCTTTTTCATTTTTAATGATCTCTTTGGGATACGGACCTAGTAGTGGTATTGCCGGGTCGGGTGTGTATGGTTTGATTGTCTTTTGGGTATCATTCCAAATTGCTCTCCAGAATTGTTGGATTAGTTAACAACTCCACCAATAATGCATTAGTGCTCCAATTTTCCCATATCTTCTCTACCCTTTATCATTTTCCTTTTCTGTCATATTGGCCATTTTTGTGATGTAATTTACCATATTCTGACTCACCTTTTCCTCTTCTTCCAGTACAATTCTTTTTTCATTCCTTTATTGTTTATATAATTACATCAAAGTTAACTTACACCCACACCCTCTGTGAATGTATGTTCCTTCTAACTACCCTAATAGAAATACACTTCTCAAGAGTTACATGTATCATTTTCCCATGTATGGATGTAAACAGTTTAATTTTATTGAATGAAATGTTTTCTTTTTCCTTTCCTGTTTACCTTTTTATGCTTCTCTTGAATCTTGTATTTAAAGATAGAATTTTCTGTTTAGTTCTGATCTTTTCATCAGGAAAGTTTGAAAGTTCCCAGTTTCATTGAATGTTCATTCCCCCTCCTCCCCAAAGATTATGTTCAGTTTTGTTGGGTAATTGATTCTTCATTGTAATTCCAGTTCCTTTACCTTCCAGAATATTATATTCCAGGCTCTCTGATCCTTTAGTGCAGAAGCTAAATCCTGTGACTCATTGATATTTGGATTGTTTCTTTCTGACTACTTGCATTATTTTCTCCTTTACCTGATAATTGTTGAATTTGGCTGCAAGATTCCTTGGAATTTTCATTTTGGGGTCTCTTTCAGGAAGCTATTGGTGGATTATTTCTATGACTATTTTACCACCTGATTTTAGGCTATCAGGACAGTTTTCCTTGATAATTTCTTGAAAGATGCTATCCAGTCTTTTTTAATCATGGCCTTCAGGTAGTCAAACAATTCTTAAATTATCTTTCATGGATCCATTTCCCAGGTCAGTTATTTTTCCAATGAGGTATTTTACATTTTCTTCTATTTTTCATTCTTTTGATTTTGTTTGATTGATTCTTGATGTTTCATAGAGTCATTATCCTCCACTTGCCCAGTTCTAATTTTTAAGGAATTATTTTCTTCAGTTAGATTTTGTATGTTCTTTTCTATTTAATCAATTCTACTTTTTAAGGAGTTATTTTCTTCAGTCAATTTTTGGACTTCCTTTTCCAAGCTGTTGACTTTTTGATTAATCTCCTGTATAACTCTCATTTATTTCCCTCTTTTTTCTTCTACCTCTCTCACTTGATTTTTAAGATACTTTTTTGGACTCTTAGGACTTTTTGCACTTGAGACCAATTCATATTCCCTTCTGAGGCTTCACATGTACGCAGTGTGACATGCTTGTCCTCTTCTGAGTTTGTCTTTTGATATTCCCTGTCATCGTAGCAGCTCTTTTATGATCAAGGCTCTTTTCTGTTTCTTACTCATTTTCTAGACTATTTTGTAACTTTTAAAGTTGACCTCTGCTTCTGGAGTACAGGGGGCACTATCTCAAGCTTCTTATGCTAGCATCCTGGGGCCTGGTCACTGGCTTTGCATACCAGGGTCTCAGGTGCTTTTGGCTTGCTCACTGCACTAGGGGGTGGCCCAGCCTAGTTGTGACTGTTGTGGCAGCGTTTCCAGGCTCACAATTTGTCTTGTGTACAGGGACTGGAGGCCTTACTGCTACCTGCTGAGGAGGATGAAGGGACCTCAGTTGTTGATCTGTGCTATGACTAAGAGTCTCCTGTTGGCTTCTCTAGACACCGCCTATGCTGGTCAGCACTCCCTTTTTACACAAGTGAGACAGACCTTTCCTGAAGTCCTTCTAAGTTATCTTAAGTTGAAAAATCATTTCACTTTGTATTTCTGTCACTTCATAGTCCATTCAGAGGCTTGATTTAATGTCATTTCTGAGAGAAACTGGGGAGAGCTCAAGCAACTTCCTGGCTTCCCTTGACCATGTTGGCTCCATCCCCACATTAATTTTATAATATAAATTAATAGATAAATTCCCGTGTGTCCATATTTTCTTTTTCTTTTCCTTTGCTTTTCTTTCTTTCTTTTTCTACTTTTTTAATGGAGAATTTCCCCTTTCTTCCTCACTAAAATAATTACTGAATGCATCTTCAGAATTCCATTCTCAAGTTTTTCATCTCTTTTGCATCAATGTGCACTGTAGAATTTTAGGCCTTGGGAGCCTACTTATCCTTTGTTTAAACCTTTCCAGATTTACTCTCCCAAAGTATAGGATAGATGTCAGACTATGTTTAGCTTTCTTTGTCTATCATGAATTCTGAGACAGAGTAACTTTCTCTCAAGGTTCCCATTATTTCTACTTCTGGAAACAATTTGTACTTTTTGGTCAGAAAGAGGTCAAGAATGGCAGGTCCCCTTTTCTTTACCTTTTTGGGAATTAAATTATCATTAAGCCAACTGAAGAAATATAGATTATTTGGGGAAAGAGAACTCTGCAGGATATTTCTGTATAGTTTCAAGTCTCTTGTTACTTCAATGTTATGTTTTCATGTCATCTTTCAATCTCTCCCTTTGCCAATTCACCCACTATCATGCAGGCCTTCTCCTTCCTGAGTGACTATAAGTGTCATTTTCCCTTTATTATAAAAATTGAGAAAATCAAATTGATTTTATTACATAATTGATTTCATTTTGTACCACTACAGACATTTTGCACAATGACCTATGTAATCTTTAATTTGTCTCTGAGTTAAACCTTAGAGATTCAACTTCCCTATTGTCTTTAAGTTAAGTTTAGAAGTTCAGCTTTTCTGCTACTTACTTTTATTCTTGTACCAAGAAAATCTGTTATCCTTGAAGGATACAAGTGGATGCCAGGAACTTGGTGTGTTATCTTTATAACACTGACTCTTCCTCAAGAAAGTCTGATCTGTTATCACTATCACACTACCTAGCCTTGAAGGTGTAATGGTAATTGGAATTTGAAGATCTTCCCTGCCTCTTAATAAGCCTAAATTGAACTTGAAAACCTTTCCTGATTTGAAAATCTGATAGGCTGAATGTGGTCACATAGAGCCTGCGGTGGGAAGAGTTTGCTGATGGGTGGAGCAGAGCTCATAGGAGAAGCTGGCTTTGAGGGAGCCTTGTGTTTCAGAAAGGCACAACTTTCATTACTTTGTGGTCAAGTGGGTCATGAGGGTTGTTATGTTCTCTCACCCTAGAGAAGGCTACATATACCTCTGAGGCTAGGTGTTGCTTTGGGGCTCACCTTGGGAAGAGTTGTATGATTTGGCCAGATGAGACTCTGGACAGCTGTTGAGGCTCCCCACCACGGCTTTGAAAACCCAGATGCTGGTGTTTCTCTCTCTGGTGACTAACTATGGATGTAATGGTCAGACAGCTGGCAGCCCTGAATTTGCTGAATTTTCTCTGTCTGTAGTTTTGTCTGCTTGTAACTTCTGTTTGTATTTTCTGAAGTTCAGGGTACTAACTTTTCCCCCTGAACTAGGTAAATGATTGATGTTTGTTTGATTAAAGTAAGATTGTTAACCCATTTTGAGTTGCTTTCCTTTAGAAAAGCAGATCTAAGAACCTGTGCTAGCAACCACCCCGGGTATGCTAGGGTGCTTGCTGCTACAGAAGGTAAACACCACTAGTAAGTTTCCCACAGCAACAAGATGGAAGGAGGGGTTGTTACTAATTTCCAGCCAGTCATATGTCCCCCACACTGATGCTTCTGACTTTGTAGCTAATCATATTGTCTCCCACATCTATAATGCTTCTGATTTTGTAACCAAATATATTGTTTTTCCCATCTATGATGCTGCCTTCTAGTTTTTGGATATTGCTCTTCTTGTCCA
>CM053582.1:374812221-374819721 GCA_028627135.1 Pseudochirops cupreus | reverse complement strand
TCTCCCTCTCTCTCTATTTCTCTCCCTCTCTCTCTCTTTCTCTCTCTCTTTTTCTCTCTCTCCCACCTCTGTATTATATATGTGTAAAAATATGCATATATTGATATACATATACCTATGTAAGTGTGTGTACCTACCTTGTCAACTCACTCTCCACAGCAGACCTTCCAAATCTTTATCTCTCCTCAAATTTCCCATGGATCCCCACTATGAGATTGCTTCATATTTTACAGAAAAAAATCAGATCATTCACCATAAGCTCCCTCTTCTACCCTATTCCTCATCTCCTATCACTTCACTGCTTTCTGCCAGTGCCAGGTGAAGGAGATCCTACACCTCTATCTCACATGGTCAAGCGGCCTTACTCCTTTCCAAAACTAACCCCTGGTCAAGTGATTCCATTCTATCTCATCTCCAACAGATTGCCCCTTTTGTCATCACAAAGTATTATCACTTATTTTCAGTCTCTCCCTGTGTACTGACTCATTCTCTATTGCTTACAAATGTGTCTATGTCTCCCCCATTCTGAAAAAACTCTAACTTGATGGTTCCATCTCTACTAGCTGTCATCCTATATCTCTACTGTCCTTTGTAGGTAAACACCTCCAAAAGCCACTTTCTGTCCTCCTGGTCTCTTCTAAACCCCTTGTAGTTCATCTTCCAACATTATCATTCCACCAAAATGTCTCTCTCCAAGGTTACCAATGATCTCTTAGCTGGCAAATCCAGTGACCTTTTCTCAGTCCTCATTCTTCGTGACTTCTCTACAGTTTTTGACACTGTTGATCACCTTCACTTTCTTGCTGCTCTCTTCTCTTTAGAGTTTCTGGACACTTACTTCCTCCTGGTTCTTTATCTTTTGCTAGATTGTCATTCAGTTCAGGCCTTTTAACTCTAGTTTGCCTCAGCGTTCTGTCCTGGGGCCTCTTCTCTCTCTGTACTACAAGCCCCCATGGATTGAGTTACCGTCTCTATGCTGACAATTCTCAAACCTACATATCCTGCCCTGGACTCTCTGCTGACCTCCCCTCTCACATGTCTAGCTGCTTCTTAGAGATCTCAAACTGAATTTCCAGAAGACATCTTAAACTAAACGTGGCCAAAACAGAAATTATCTTTCTCCTTAAGCTGCTATCTTCCCTACTGCTATAGATGGTAACACCATACTCCTTATGCCTCATGCATGTCAAGGCATCCTTGACTCTTTACTATTTCTCACCTTTCATATCCAACCTATTGCCAAAGTCTGCCCATTTCACCTTTGCAACATTTCTTCAATATACCCCTTTTTCTCCTCTGACATCATCATTTTATTTTTTTGACACTGTCATTTTAAAAGGGAAAAATAAAGAAGGTTTCCTATACATGGCAATATCCTGTATCTATAGCCATTCCCAGACAAGATCTTCACTACTATTTGAGGCTCTGGTCCTGGGAAAGGTCCTTGAGGCAATCAGCCTAGCATATGGATGTTTGGCAGTTATAAAGAGCTAAAATTTCTTTTCTCAATGATTCAATTAAGCCATGCCTCCACAAGGCCACAAGCTCAATATATCAAATCTATACTATCCCTAAATCAGGAATAAACCCCAGAGGGCATCTAATCCAACCTTCCTGTTTTTCAGATGAAAAAGAATCAGAAAGGTAAACATTATTTGCTCCAATGTACACAGATAGTTGGCATCAGAGGCCCAGGATTTGAACACAGATCCTATGATAGAAGATCCAGTGTGTTTTCCATTGTATTATGCCACCTGCTAAGGAAGAACTGTATGTAATATCATTGTTGGTTGAGACAGAATAATTATTTTATGGTTTTAGGGGAGGAGGTTTCCAAATCCTATCCCCAAGAAGATTAGGCTGTAGGCCCACAGATGGAGCCAGTGATAGAGAAGAGAGGAGGAAGCACTAGGGCTGGAGCCTTGGTCTGACTGGAGACCCCTGCATGGCTGGTAATGGAGGTCTCTCACATTGCTGTCAGGGCATAGGGCAGAGTTAGCAAGACCTCTAAGTGATCCAATACCTCTCTGCTCTTTAGAGGCACTGATTCTAGGACAAGGAGGCCCAGACCCCAGGCCCTTAGTGGAGTTGGGGCAGAATTCCTACCCTCTCTGTTCAGGTGACTGAATAGGCAGTAGATGGTAAGGCAGCATTCTTGGCATTTTTTGAGGCTCCCACTTGCCTGGGAACTCACTGGTAATGGAAGTCCCAAACAACTACAATGACAGAGCAGAGTAGCAGTAGGTCTTGGGGCAAACAGTAACTCTGGTGGCTGTGGGGGATCTACAAACCTAATATATTCACTACTATCCAAGCCACGGGACTTTTTATTGACTCTTAAGCACTGAAAACAGAAGCTAGGCATGGCTGTTATCTATGAGGGAGCCTCAAGCAAAATCTAATGTCTAACCCTAAACCTAAATAATTTTTTTTAGTCTAATGGAAGTTTGTCACAGTGATAGAGATGATATCCCAAATTCCCCTAACTTAGATAATTCATAGCAGGGTCTTATTATTCAGATTTTAGAATCTTCTCCTAATGTTATTGTTCTGCCACTCATTCTCATCACCTACAATTAAAAATGGATCTATGTTTTGTTTTTTTTTTGGAGGGGAAAGACAAGGCAATTGCGGTTAAGTGACTTGCCCAAGGTCACAAAGCTAGTAAGTGTTTCAGGTATCTGAGATCGGATTTGAACTCAGGTCCTGCTGACCCCAGGGTTGGTACTCTATTCACTGTGCCACCTAGCTGCCCCAAAATGGACCTATCTTATACTAGATGTGAGGGTATTTCCAGGGTTGTGCTGGAGCCAGTTTGAACCAGCTCAGCTGATTGTTAAATTTTTATTGTGAGCATTTATACCTCAGAAATTAGCAAATGCTACAAATCAGGGTTTGATTTATTGTTTTATTAATCGTCTGGACTTAAAAGAGTGATACAGAAAATGTTACTATTGCAGATTAAACTTTGAAATGTGCAATGGGTACATTTTTCTCCCAAAGAGTTAGTTGGTAACCATCTACCAGCACACCACTGAATATACCAAAAGACATAAGATACAGTCCCTGTGGCCATCATGCTCATGTAATAGCAATGCCTGGGGCCTCCCCTGCCTGAAGGCTTGGTGGGTTCTATTTCATTCCTCTCCCAAGGTTCACCGGTGCCTTTCATGGGATTTGAGGGGCATCTAGGCTCTTTGCCAATGGCTCTAATCTCCACTGGTGTTGTTTTCTCCATCGTATATTCCTCAATATACCCCAGTTCCATTTAACCACTTAACAGTCAGATTACCTTTTGTAAAGAAATATTTACTTCAAAAAAGGAAGAAGAATAAACATATAAATACCCCTCCCTACTCTGAGGGGCAGCCACAGTGCTCATACGTCAGATGTTTGTTTCTCCAAAAGACTATTTGGCAGAGAACTCGTGCAAAGAAAGCATTTACACGGCGGTCCGAAGCAATACAAGGACACTCTCGAGGTCTCCTTAAAGCACTGTGGAATTGATTGCTTGACATGGGAGACACTGACAAAGGACAGCCCAGTGTGTCATGCCCAAGTCAAGGAAGACTCCGTGCTCTTTGAGCAAAGTAGAATTGCAGCAGCTCAAAAGAAATGGGAGATGCACAGATTCAGAGAATCCATCCCAGGTTTCACATGGACTATTTGTGCCTGACCTCTGGTAGAGCATTCCAAGCTTATATTGGTCTGATCGGCCACAGCTGGACACACTGTCACTCAGCTTTAACATAATGATGTCATTTTGATTCTCTTCAAGACTGAAGGACAACACCCAGCTCTGGGGAAGAGAAGGGAATTAGGTTTGCGGCTTAACTCAGTTCCTGCATCACACAATCCTAAATTTTAAATCCAAAGCCAGGGCTTTCCTGCTAAGCTAACCATACATCCAGCTTAGAAATGTGCCTCCAAGGTCATTTTGGCTAGAACTCTTAGGCCCAAATAGAGATTTCACCACCTGCACCTAGGAGTGAGAGGGAAAAATTAAATAAGCCAAAATGCCAGCCTCAGCCTGATTCCTAGCATCACAAGGAAAGGGCAGGAAAGGAGGTGAAGGTGGAAACTTTTTCCATCCAGTCAGTTCACAGTGTCTACACTGGATGAATGTTACCTTCACCAACTCTGAACATCACTGTGGGAAAGAAAGTGTCCAATTCTAGAAGTTTTTAAAGAAGTCTGTTCCAACTACACAGTGTAGCCAAAGAGTGCTCATATGCAGGTGATTGGGGGCCTGCAGCACATCCTCTCCCAGAAACAGGATGCCTCCATATTAGGTGACCTGAGCATACACATTAAAGCCCAAGTTATATCTGCAACATGATTAAAGGGACAACAAATGAAGAATTTATTAAAAAATACCTTAAAGCCCCATCTAAAACCATTTCACATAGGTCTCTGGCATATCTTTCCAGAACAGCGGAAAGATCAAAATGCCACAAGGTAGAGGGATTTCTACTGGCATCCTGCATTAACTGATTATTCTCGCTAAGTAAGTGTTATGCTCTGCTACTCCTAGGCTCTTGAAAGATAAGGTGCTGTCAACAGGCTCTGAGTTTGGAAGCATGGCACAAAGACCCAGCTGCCATGGACAGCTGGCATTTTGTTTTTGTTGTTCAATCATGTCCAGCTCTTCGTGAGCCCATTTGGGGTTTTCTTGGCAAAGGTACTGGAGTGGTTTTGCCATTTCCTTCTCTAGCTCATTTACATAAGAAGAAATTGATGCAAATGGGGTTAGGTGACTTGTCTAGGGTCACACAGTCAGTAAGTATCTCAGGTCAGATTTGAACTCAGGTTTTCCTGACTCCAGGTCAGGTGCTCTATCCACTGTGCCGCCTACTTGGCCCTAAATGCAACCTGCATTTACTTCTCTAGATATGTATTCTAACTCCCAGAAGAATGTATATTCCTCAAAGGCACCACTGTATACACACACTTTCCATCAGAAGAGTATAACTAAGAACTGACTGAACTGGATGATCCCAGTAAAGCAGTAATCCAAACATGCTTTTACAAATAGAACACAAGCTCCCTGAGGACAAGAACAATTCCATTTTTATCTTTGTATCCCCAGTGCCCAACACAAAGCCTGACACATAGTAGGTGCCTAATAAATGCTTATGGTATAGAACAAGTAAGAAACTCAAGGTAGAAAGAGAAAATAGAGTGAGAGAGAGGTAGGGAAGAGTCGAGGGAGAGAGGAACCATACAAAGAGAAGAAGGAAAGTAGGGGAATAGAAGAAGAAGGAAAAAGATGCATCAGGTTATGAGGAATATGAGTTTTAAGAAGCACAGACTTGGTAATAAAAGTTTTGCAAACTGTTAAAAATTTGCTATGGGCTGACCCATAGACCAGACATTGGGAGACAATGCTCTAGAATAGAGCGACTACAGCTAATTCTGGCTTTAACATCTGAGCACGACTATTTTTATATCCTCCTGGGAGTTATTTCACTGAAGTTTTACTTTATCACCATACCCAGCTTTATGTGTTGGATATAAACCCAGCACACCATATAACAAAAACCCAAGTGCTGTTTCAATGTTTTGTTTTGTTTAATGCTATTGCCAAGACAGCAAAGGTATAGCCATAGATGCCCTGTCTTTGCCTAATTCACACAATCATAGAAGTTAAACAAAAAGCAAAAAAAGATACATATCTGTATGTGGGGAACAGGAATATGTTCACAGAGAACACATATCATTCAAGGGAGGATCTCTACATCACACTAACACAAACAGTCGACTCAGTCATTGAGCAAAACTATTGTTGAGTGCTGTCTGGTCAAAAGACTTGATGGTTGTAATTTATAACTGATTCGTTTGTCAACTGGTTGACTGAATAGCAACAGTTTTAATATCATGCAGATATATTTCAGTTTCCTGAATCACAGATGCAAATCTAAGACCTCAGACAAACTGGCACGATTTTGTTACATGGGGTACAATATTGGAGTATGAGCATCTGGATGCAAGTCCTAGCCATGCTGCCTGTGTGACGTTGGAAACGTCATTTAATCTTTCTTACCCTCATCTGTAAAATTAAACTATTAGGTTACATGTCTACTAAGGTACATTTCATCTCTAAATATATGATCTTATGATCTCTAGAGGACTCAGTTTGCCTATATGCTTATAATAGAGGCCAATAGGGGCCCAGTCCTTGAACCATCCTTAATGTGCTCTGCCTGCTCATTCCAGCACTGTGTGATTTAAGGAGCTTGTTCCTAATTCTGAGAATGTACAGCTATTCCATTTCCTGTCAGTTTGCTGTGTGATGATGATGAGAAGACTTTTATGGGCTGCCAAACCATAAGTGAGTATGCATACAAAAAGATCTTCTGTAGGAACCTGATCTCTCTTTTCCTGGCAGTTTTCAAGTGAGCAGGATGAGATGCTATGAGTCTCCTGATGGGGGACCATTTTCCCTACTTGGTCACCTTTTGTGTCTTCTACCTCTATTCTTCTCTGTATTTTTGTTTCTTCTATCTCTTTTGTGTTTTTTCTTCTCTGATGCTGGGTAAATGACTATCAGGGACATAACGACCATGAGTTTTGAAAGAGCAACCAAAGTGTGACTGGAGCCAAGCCCAGTGAGAAGCCAGCCCTAGGAAGTAACCTGTTTCATTCAATCCAGTAGTTAATGGACCCAGCTACTGAGAACACAGTGTTATACAAGTAACCGTCCATTGGTTATGCTGCACTCAGAAGTGATCTTGGTGGGAGAAATATTTTATGACAATCACTTTAAATTTGAGTCTACTCTCCCAGGAACTGAAATAGAGTGGAGAGTATGACCTAATTTTTTTTTTTGGGGGGGGGGGGAAATACTTTTGTATTACAGTTCTTTCTTTATCTCATCAGTAAATAGCCATTTGTAAAAGTTAATTGTTCATCAGTAATATGGAAGAGATATCAAGGAAAATTGATAGTGGGATGTTACTCAGTCCTATCTACCTTAAGGAGATGTAAATTGTTTGCTTGATATGGGGGGAATACACCTCAGATAGGGAAAAGTGAGAGACAGATTTGTAGAAATGCCCAGTCTCTCAGGGTTATCTCTAGACCTCTGACTGGAGCAGGAGATACGCTCAGGGGACTTGACCCACCAGGCAGTGCTAGTTGGACTTGGACGTGTAAGTCCAGATACTCTAAGATACAAGTGTGTGAAGGCTTGGGGATCCTTTGGGCAGAGCACACTACGCATGCTCCAAGTTCTGGGCCCCCATTGGCCACACTCCCATTGTATATAAAATGAACATAATAGACTAGATGACCTTTAAAGTTCTAACTTTGAAATTTTGTCTCTTTAAGGATGACAATGACAACAGCTGGGCATATTGATGAGATACAAATGATGTCATAGCACAGGAGAGTAGGGGGAATGGGGATGAGAGGTGGGATGATGGAGGGGAGGGCAGGGTGGGGGGGAGGGTTGATGGAAGTGCACACTTCTGTGGAGGGACAGGGACAGGGACAGGGTAG
>CM053582.1:374785571-374805749 GCA_028627135.1 Pseudochirops cupreus | reverse complement strand
TATATATATTGTCCTTGTATCACCCATACCTAAAACAGCCCCATTCAATCATTGCTGCCTCTTTCATTTCTTTCTCAATGTCTCTTGTTGAAGGCTCCTTCTTTCCATCCACACTACCACTACCCTAATTCAGGCCTTCCTTCCTTCTCACCTGGACTATTGCAAGACCCTTCTAATTTATCTCTTCGCTTCAAGTCTCTCCTCTTTCATCCATCCTCCATACACCTGACAAAGCAATTTTCCTAAAATCCTAAAATTTTCCTTTCTTCTTTAGTAAACTCTAGTGACTCCCTATATCCTCTAGGATCAAATATAAAGCTCTTTAGTATTTAAAGCTCTTTACAGTCTGTTCCCTTCTTACTTTTCCAATCTCACATTCTCTATATATTCTATAAGTCATTCATGCTGGTCTACTTGCTCTTCCTTGCATAAGACAGCCCATCTTTGTACTCAATGCTTTTATATAGCTATTCCCCATGCCTAGAATGCTATCCTTCCCACCTTCCTACTCTGGGAATCTCTAGCTTCCTTTCAGATTCCACTCAAGTGGTACCTTCTTCAGAAGACTTCCAGTTCTGTCTCCTAGCTTCCAGGGCAATTCCCTCTAAACTTACCTTCCATCTACTCTTTATCTTTATTTCTCTTCTATAGACCAATCTCAATAACAGACCATGGGCTATAAATACTGACACCATCATCCTCATCCTCATCATCATGAATTTACATAGAGCTTTCTATGTGCCAGGCACCGCACTAATTGCTTTATAATTATTATTTCAAGGGGTGGAGAGAAACAAGTTGGCAGAGAAAATATAGGAACTCCCTTGAGCTCTCCCAAATTTCCCTCAAAATACCTTTTAAAATGCCTCTAAACAAACTCTGGAGCAACAAAACTCACAAAAGGACAGGGCAAAACAATTTTCCAGCCCAAGATAGCTTAGTAGATCAGCAGGAGAGGTCTATCACATCAGGGTGAGAGTGAAGCACAATTCAATGCAGACCATGCTAGCATAGACCAGTAAACCACCAGTAGGCCTTGGGAGCAACTTAAGCAGCAACTGCAGCAGCTGCTTCCAGACCTCTCAGCCCACAGAAGACAAGGGTGTTGGACAACTGGTTCTGAGATTACAGGAGACTCTTTGCTGGCGCTGACAGCAGCTCTGTTTCATTGCCCATATGTAGTCCTAGGTGGCACTCCTGGGGTTAGGAAGAGCACTAATATACCAAAGCTTATGACCCTCACAGTTGCAGGGTGGGAAACAGTGCTTGTTGTCACCCACAGACCACAGCACAGACAAGACCAGGAGAGCAGTAAATACACCTCTCTTTAGATCATACTACCTTGAAAGAACTGGAAGTTTATAGACCCCCTGAACTAGCTCTGAAAACAGCTGCACTAAAAGCCTAAATCTTAGGAAGGTGTGTCCTGCACCCTAGAGGCAGGGCTCCACTTTAGCATAGAATTAAAAGTTAAGAAATAGGTTGGAAAAAATAAACAAACAAGAGAAAAAAAGCATTCTGACTATAGAAAATTACTATGATGACAGGGAAGATTGAAACACACTCAGAAAAAAGAAAGTCAAAACTGCATCCAAAGACACAAAGACAAAAATGAATTTGTCTCAGGTCATGGGAGTGGTCAAACATAATTTTAAAAATCAAGTAAGAAAAGTGGAGGAATAATTGGGGAGAGAAATGAGAGTGATGCAAGAAAATCATACACAAGAGTCAACAGCTTAGTAAAGGAGGCACAACAAAAAATACTGAAGGAAAAAATACCTTAAAAAGCAGAACTGGCCAAATGAAAAAGAAGTACAAAAGCTCAATGAAAAAAAAAATTCCCTAAAAATTAGAATTGGATAAGTGAAAATTAATGACTTTATGCAAGAAACAATAAAATGAAATAAAAAAGAGTGACAAAAAGAAAAGAAAATATCTTATTGGAAAATAGATCCAGGAGAAATAATTTTAAAAATATTGGACTTCCTAAAAGCCATGATTAAAAAAAAAAGCCAAGCCTAGACATCGTACTTCAAGAAATTATCAAGGAAAACTTCCCTGATAGTCTAGAGGGTAAAATAGAAAGTGAAAGAATCCTCTGATCATCACCTGAAAGAGATCCCAAAATGAAAACTCCCAGGAATGTTATAGCCAACTTCAAGAGCTCCTAAGTCAAGGAGAAAATATTGCAAGTAGCCAGAAAAAAAAATCAATATCATGGAGCCATAGTCAGAACAACACAAGATTGAACACTTTCTACATTAAAGGATCAAAGGGCTTGGAACATTATATTTCAGAAGGTAAAGAAGCTAGGATTACAACCATGAATCACCAACCCAGCAAAAATGAGTATAATACTTCAGGGGAAAATGGAAATTCAATGAAACAGAGGACTTTCAAGCATTTTTGATGAAAGGACCAGAGGTGAATAGAAATTTTGACTTTAAAATACAAAATTCTAGAGAAGCATAAAAAAATGAATAGGAAAGAGAAACCATAAGGGTTTCAAAAAGGTTAAATTGTTTACATTCTTACATGGGAAAATGATACTTGTAACTCTTAAAAAAAGTTAGGAGCATAGGCAGACAGAGGGCACAGGTGTGAGTTGAATATGGTGGGATGATTATCTAAAAAGTCAAATTAAAGAGTGAGAAAGAGGAATGCACTGGGAGTGGTAGAATGAGATAAATTATCTCACATAAAAGAAGTGCAAAAAAGCTTTTACAGTGGAAGTGAAAATTCAAGAGGTGGGGAGGAGTGAAAGAATCTTGCTTTCATGGGAACTGACTCAACGAGGTAATAACATACACATTCAGATGGGTATAGATATCTATATTACCCAACAGGAAACTAGGAGTGGAAGGGGATAAGAGAAAGGAGAGGGCGATAGAAAAAAAAAGTAGATCAGGTAGATAAAACTCTTTTCAGAATGGACAGGGTGAAAGGAGAGAAAGTAGGATAAATGATGAAGGGAGGAATGAGATGGAGGGAAATACATAGTAACATGACTGCAAAAAAATTTTTACAGAAAGTTTCTCTGATAAACACCTGATTTCTCAACCATATAGAACTGAGTCAAATTTATAGAAATTTCTTAATTGATAAATGGGCAAGAAATATGAACAAGCAATTTTCAGACAAAGTAATCAAAGCTATCTATAATCTTATGAAACGATGCTCTAAATCACTACTGATCAGCAAAAAGCAAATTGAAACAACTTTGAGCTACCACCCCGCACCTTTCAAATCGGCTAATGTGACAGAAAAAAACATAACAAATGGTAGAGTAGGTGTGGAAAAATCGTGCCACTAATGCACTGTTGGTGACGTTGTACACTGATTCAACCATCTTGTAGAGCAATTTGATACCATGCCCAAAGGGCTATGAAACCGTGCATGCTCTTTGACACAGCATTACTACTATGTCTATATACCAAAAGAGATTTTTTAAAATGAAGAAAAGGATTCATATGTACAAACATATTTGTAGCAGCTCCTTTAATGGTGGCAAAGAATTGGAAATTGAGGGAATTTTCATCAATTAGGGAATGACTGAACAAGTTGTTGTATATGATTGTGACAGAACATTGTTGTGCTATAAGAAATGATAATATGCTCTCAGAAAAACCTGGAAAGATTTACATGAACTGATGCTAAGTGAAATGAGCAGAACCAGGAGAACACTGTAAACAGTAACATTGATACTGCATGATGATCAACTGTGAATGACTTAGCTATTCTCAGCAATTCAATGATCCAAGACAATATGAGAGGACTTATGATAGAAAATGCTATAGATTCCCAGAGAAAGAACTGAAGGAGTCTGAATACAGATCAAAGCATATTTTCTTTACTTTATTTCTCTTGGTTTTTTTTTTTGTCTGTGTTTTCTTTCACAACATGACTAACATGGAAATATATTTTGCATGACTGCCCATGTATAACCTACATGAAATTGCTTGCCTTCTCAATGAGAGAAGGGAGAGGAGGAAGGGAGATAATTTGAACTCAAAATATTTTTAAATATTAAAAATCATTTTTACATGTAATGGAAGAAAAATAAGATATTAATTTTTTAAATTATGTCATGTGATCCTCACAACCCTGAGAGGTAAGTGTTATTATCATTACCATTTTACAGTACAGAAATTGAGGCAAATAGAGGTTAAATTACTTGCCCAGGGTCACATCACTAGTAAATGTCTGAGGTCAGATTTTTAACTCAGGTCTTCCTGACTCCAGGCCAAGCAATATGTATGTATATGTATCAGCAAGCACCCTAGCATACCCAGGGTGGCTGCTAACACAAGTTCTTAGATCTGCTTTTCTAAAGGAAAGGAACTCAAACTGGGTTAACCGCCTCACTTCAAACACGTATCTTTTACCTGGTTCAGAGGAAAAAGTCAGCACCCTGAACTTCAGAGAATGCAAACAGAATACAAAACATAAGTTACAAGCAGATAGAGAAACAGGTCAGCAGATGGGCTTCCAATCATCTGACTAATCCATCCATACCTATTCAGTTACCAGAGAGGGAAACATCAACATCTGGGTTTTTCAAAGCCAGGGGACTCAATGGCTTCCCAGAGTGTCATCTGGCCAAATCACACAACTCTTCTCAAAGTGAGCCCCAAAGCAAAATCTCACATCAGGGTGTGTGTATATATATACATATATATATATATATATATGTACATATATATTTATATATATATATATTTATATATATATATACACATATACATACATATAGCCTTCTCCTGGATTGGAGAATGTCACACCCCTCTTGACCCACTGCCCAATCACAAGGCAACAAGGCACGGGCATTCCTGGAAAAACAAGCCTCCCACCACAGGCTCCATGTGACCACATCCAGCCTATTAGGGGGCAGAGTATTCTTTCAAATAGGGGAAGGTTCTCAGAGCCACTTAAGCCACTTAAGCGAAGGGCCTAGGGGCTGGGAAGATCTTCAAGATTCCCATAACAGTATATTATTTATAAAATATATTTATATTTACACACACACACACACACACACACACACACACACACACACATACAAACACTGGGAGCTTGATGCTGATAGATAGCTCTCCCAATCAGTGAGAAAGGCTACAGGGAAGCTAAAGGGGTGAAAGATGCATATTCCAATCACTGCCCTCTTCTTGTGATTCAATACAAGGAAATATGGGCAGACAGTTATAAGATAAAAGAGTGGGCTGTTCCTCTTGAAAATAGCTGAGTAGCATCAAATATGGTGGATCCTTAGACTTGAGCTCAATGTCTCTCTGGTCGTCTTACAAAAAATGGGATGCCTGTGTAAGACATAAAAGCTTCTTCTTGGGAATTGGGCTTCTTTAAATGAGAAAATACCCATACCCCAAATGCAAAGGGTAATTAAACCCTGAGTGTAAATGAATGCTGTACCATCTGTACATCTTGACTTTTCAGATCAAGGAACTTTGGGAAAATCCTTCCAAACCATAGGATACCCTCTTGCACAATAACGCACATGGTGCTTTCAGGGTCTAGATGCCTTAGAGCTGGGTTATCTCAGAACTGTCATTCATGCTTCTTACTTTCCCTGCAGTCCTCTCAACAACACACCAGGAAAAGTTAGTCCTACTGTAAACATGTTCCAAGGGTGTTGTTATCTTGAGGCTACTCAAAACCCTGCTCTCCTCCCTGAAAAAAATTAAGAAAAAGAGAAAGCTAGTGTGCGAGAACATCAGAATGTGGGGTACATCTGTCTTGTGAACTTAAAATGAGTAACACAGAACACTTCTCCTTTCTCCATCTACCCCCTTGATCCCTGAAGCTTTAAAATACACAGAAATCTCAGCTCTGTAGAAACCAATTTGTTAGTCAAAATTCCTCAGGAATAATGGGTTTCTGTTCAAAGCCAGTAAAACTGTAGGTGGTCGCAATGGGACAGATGGCAATTGTCCTAGGGTGGCTTCAGTCACATCTGTCAAATGATAAATTCAGTGTCCATGATTTGTCATGAGAGAGGCAAAGTTATTAACATCAGAATTTAGGCTATGTGGGAGCCTGCAGGATCTTAGGTCTGACACTGAGGAAAGCAGACTGAGAAATAGATGGTCCCTCTCCAGGTTTCCCTTTCCCCCTTTATTTAATCATCATGTCCCTGAAAGTAATAGAACTGAACTCATGTACAACACCTGATCCATCCCAGCTGTGTCAGCATGTCAAACACATTCCTCTACAAACTCTTTTTACAAATAAACTAGTTTCCAAATTGTTGAACAAATATGTAATGAATGCCTATTGTGTATCCAACCAACTTATTGGCTGGAGACTAAATGTGTACAAGTGTATATGGGGGGGGACAACAAAGATGTTTCTACAAAGTTTCCCATCCCCTGGGTCTTAATTTCCTCATTAGCAAAATGAAGGAGCTAAAATAGATGAGGACTTAATTGCGATCAATGGAGGCCTAGGAAGTGTCCTCAACCAATGGCAACAAACACCTTCTCTCCAATTGACAGTCTTAGAGAATTCTCCCTTTCAAGGACTTTTCTATATCCAGATTCACTCTCCATTCTTTTATCCCTTACTCTGAACAGTCTCCTGGCCACATCAACAGTATCTAGATTTTGGTAATTGTCTCACTGGATTGACAAGCTCCTAGTTAAGGTGAAAGCACCCAAATTTGAATAATTAATTCATCCACACAGGTATTTCACTGCATTGTGTCCCCACAGATTAGTTTGGGGTTTTCTTAAGTCCCTAAGAGCATTCTTGGGAGCACAGAAGTGGTGGTTCTCTTCTTACCTGTCTGCTAAGTTACCCTGACTCTCTTGAGATCTCTCTACTTAAGTTCAGGTCATATTTTTTAATTTATTCACAGGAAATTGAAACAATGGAAGAAGAACTATTTCTTCTCACTATTAACTTGGATTGAACTAGATGATCTGAATAACAATATGTTCATCTTAGGGAAAGTACCTCTTCTTTTCTGTAGATACATGTTGCTAGGTCATCATGTACCCAAGCCCCAGAAGTATTTATAAGAATGCTAGACATGTTTTTATATATTTGATGATGTTAAAGTGGCATCAGTCAGAAGTAAGATAAAAGGACTGGAAAAGGTCTTTAAAAACATCTATTCTGACCTCCTCATTTGAAGATGAGAAAGCTGATGCCTAGAGAGGGGAAATAAGTTGGCTAGAGTACTGAGAAGGGAAGTGACTTGCCCAGGGTCAAGTAAATATCAAAAGTAGTATTTGAACACAGGTCTTCTTGGCCATCTCTTCAGCCACCACATCATCTTGCTTCCCAGGGGAGAAAAACACAACCAAAATGACAAGTAGTGGAGAAGGCACATTCATTCACTGTTGGTGGAACTGAATTAGTCCAGTCACTCTGGAAAGCAATTTGGAACCATGCCCCCAAAGCTATTAACCTGTGCATTCCCTTTAACCCAGTCATACTACTACTAGGTCTGTACACCAAATAGATTAAAAAAAGAGAAAAAGAACACATATATACAAAAATATTTATAGCAATTGTTTTTGTAGTGGTAAAGAATAGGAAACTGAGGGAGTGTCTATCCATTGGGGAATGGCTGAAAAAGTTATGCCATACCAACGTGATGGAATAATTTTGTGTTCTAAGAAATGATGAAAAGATTGAAACCTGGGAAGATTTGAATGAACTGATACAAGGTGAATAATAATTTAATTGAAGAATATTATTCGAAAGAGGAATAACTGATACATGAACAATATTGTAAAGACAAACAACTTTGAAAGACTTAGGAACTCTAATCATCGCAATGACCAACCACAGCTCCAGATGATGAGAAGTAATGGATACAAAGCGCAGATTGGGGCTTATGTTTTGCTTTGTTTCACTTTTTGAACATGGCCAATTCAAGAATTTGTTTTAGCTGATCATACATATGTATAAGAAGGAAAAAATAAAATAGATTTTTGGGAGGAAAAAAGACAAGAAAACCAGAAAAATTCTGGTGAGGTAAAAAAAAAGATATCAATATTTTTTAAATTTTTTAAAAAATATTTTATTAATAATTTTAAATAATTATTTAAAATAATTTTAAGTTTAAAATACAAATGTTAGCTATTGTTTTTCTTATTATTACCCCCCATAAGTTTTCCAGAGGGAGTTCAACAACATTCTTAAAGACTTTCTTTTCTTTTCCTGACATTGTGAGGATAACAGTGAATGCATGGTCTTCTCATGGTCTTCTTGTTTGTATTCTTCCATAAATTCCACATGATCCTCAGTGCTAACATTCCCTAATTAATGACTTTTATCTTCCTTCTTGTGCTCAGTTCAGCCCAGATATCAGTCAGTCCACCTACACTGACCATATTTCTATGAGCTGCACTTTGTGTCACATACCATTCTTTGTTCTTTTAATGATTCACAGGCATCAAAAGGATGTTGATACTAAATAGATTTTTGTGTGTGTATCAGGAAAAAGCTCATGGAGCCTGAAAATACAGGATAATTATCCATCCTCCTCTTTCCTTTTGATTCAAATCTGGGCTCAGGTCACATTCTATATATCAACTGCAAGACACAAGTACTGAGGAACTAATCCAATGGGCTGCCCGTCAAGTGGTGTGTTATAAACAAGGATGGTATTGGTATGGTTCAGTTAACTTTAGGGAAAGGAAAGACATAGGTTTGAACCTTTCTTCAATGCTTAGCTGTGTATTCACAGACAAGTCACTTTTAATTTCTTAGAGCTTCATTTTCCTCATCTGGAAAGTAAATTAAAAAATACTTATTGTTCCTACATCACAGGGTTAGCTATGAGGGTCATGTGAGATAACACTATAAAATCTTCAAAATTCAATTATCATGTGTGTCATCCACTTATTTTTTCCCATTGAGAATTACTAAATCAGTAATATCTTCTGAATTATTTAGATCTCATTGAGGAGGACCTAGAGTATTCTGAGATTTGTCAAAATTTACGTGATTTCTAAATACCATTGAATTGCCCAGTGACCCTAACCAGCAATGCTTTTTTTCTTTTTTCTGTATCCTGAGATAAAGGTTCATCCTGGCTTGGGGCTTTGAATTCAATGAAGATAGCTACATGACTTCTTATTATCTCCTCATGGATCCTGGGTTTCAACTGGAATGTTTACCATTTTTTATCTCTTTTTCAAGCAAATGTGAACCACTTTCTTTTCTGGGTTTTTTTTTTCCAGTCTAAAGATCATCTTCCTCAGCAGAGAAAGCAGGGAGAATTTAAATACTATGGAAAAAATATTGGAGTCAGAAAACCTGAGTTTCAATTTTGCCTCTGATGCTGACTCCCTGTGTGACTTTGGACAAACCATTTAATCTCTAGGAACCTCATTTTCCTCATCTAAAATTATGGGGTGTGACTACATGGTCCCTGAGGTCTCTTCTAACTCAAAATCTATGAGCCTCCATGCTGTCTGGCTTTTGACATTGTTACAAACACCCTAAGCAGTGCTCTTCTCTTTGACCTATCCTTTATCCTTCATAATGGGCAGCACAGTGAATAGAATGCCAGGTCTGAAGTTAGGAAGACTCACCTCCCTGAGTTCAAATCTGGCTTCAGACACTTACTAGTTGTGTGACCTTGGGCAAGTCACTTAACCCTGTCTGCCTCAGTTTCCTCATCTGTAACATCAGCTGGAGAAGGAAATGGGAAACCACTCCAGTCATGATGAATTGGACACAGCAGAAAAATAACTGAACAACAACAATCCCCCATGACTTTTTATTACTCTTAAAATTCATCCTAGGGCTACTGCCTTATTCTCACATTGTGCCACATTTTTTGCACTTATCCATTATTTACTCTCATCTCCTCCTTTTCTGAATGACTTTTAAAAATATAAGTTAGTTAATGTACTGCGCAGACTTGATCTCTGCTTCCAAACCTTTCTTCCAATTATAATCAGACAATGGATCTTTGTACTTCTTCTGAAGGTCCTTTTTTTTACCTATGTAGAGATTTAGAATTGTGAACTTCAGATATATTCAACTTCCAGGGTTCAGTTGTCATTTTCCCCAAATATTGATACAACTATATAGGAGAATACTAAAGCCCAGAGTCACACATACCCTCGGAGCTCAAATCACAGTGGAGAATGCTAGCCTCTGCCAGTCCCACTCATTTCATAATCCCACAAATCCAGGATAAGCCCATCACTCTAGGGACACCTAAACTGAGTGATCCTGTACCTGTCACACTCTCCTGTCACTTTAATTTAATCACTCTTCCTCATGAAAGTACTCTGTTTGTTTGATTCTCGAAAGTTTCCCAGCCCTTTTGGTTCACCTTTCCCTATAGAATTTCGGGCCAGAAACCATTTCTCAGAAACACTTTGAACTCTGCTCTCAGACCTAGCATGTGTAACAGACTAAGCTCGGATTTATTTTTTCTCCTAATGAATTTTAAGATGTAGTTCCTTCAAAGGATGTTGTGAGGAAAGAGCTTCATAAATTTCCAAAGTGTGTGATTAAGAAAATTCCAGTCAGAAGCAAAAACCCAATGGAAATGCAATAGCACATTTCTAAAAGGCTTTTGTTGCCATAGTTGTTTTAATTTTTTAGCACCCGTGCTTTCCTTGGTGTTGGCAATTCTTTTTTTATAAGGAAATTCCATTGCAGATGTCACTTTGAATAGGCCTTTAGGGAACCAGTGCCTCAAGTATTCACAGATTAGCAATTACTTGGTCTAAAACTGTAGATGACCCAGGGTCATGCATCCAGTCCTGTTAGAGCAGTGGTTCTCAACCTTGTTAATGCCATAACCCTTTAATACTGGTATGTGGGCGCATCTGCACGTGAGCGGACCCACTTGGAGACTGATACAGGAGTGGTGTTTCGGTTCCTAAGACCATTGGAAATATGTGTTTTCTGATGGTCTTAGGCAACCCCCGTAAAAGGATCATTAGACCCCCAAAGGGGTCGCAACCCACAGGTTGAGAACTGCTGTATTAGAGGAAGGGCTTAAACCCAGGCTTTTCTTACTCCAAAGCTGAAGTGAGAAAAAACTCTGTCAGTCCCACTCATTTCACAATCCCAAAAATCTAAGATAAGCCCATCACTCTAGGGACACCTAAACTGAGTGATTCTGTACTGGTCACACTCTCCTGACACTTTCATTTAATCAGTCTGGAGAAAAACTCCAAATGTTGTACCACGTTACCTTTTTATCATTAAATCTGCCCATCCCAAGCCTTCAGCTCCTCACCTTCCCCGTCCCCCACCCTTCCCCAGCACATGCACAAAAGAACCAAAGTAACCAATACCTATCTTTGAGTCTTGCTTGGGAAGCTGCTGTGACTGGGTTGGCAGTACTAAAAGTTGGTTCAGGGAGCACAATATTAGAACCACACAATTTTGAAGTTGGAAGAGAACACAGACCCTTCTAGTCCAATTCATAAATGAAAATAGAATCTGTACTACAACATGCCTTACAAGTGGTGGTACGGCCCCAGCTTGATGCCTTCCCAATGCAACCCAGTCCACTCTTGCTCAGCTCCAGCTCTTGGAAAGTGTTTCCTTATGTGGAACCTACATATACCTCCTTGCAATCCCTACCCTTTCTGGTCTTCCAAGAACAAGTTCAAGCCCCTTTCCCTGTGAGAGCACTTGAGGACAGCTCTCATGTCCTCCCGAACTATAAAAATCATATCTACCTTAAAGATAGTCCAGCTCAATTGTCTCCTTTTGCAGATGTGGAAGTTGAGGCCTGGGATACAATTGTGACTTGTCTAAAGAAAAAAAGCTAGAGGCCAGGTCTCCCAGTCTCCAGACCAGGGTTGTTTTTTGTTCTGCTGCACTGTGTCAGCAGCAGACCGCATTCTATACTTTATTTTTATAGCCCTGCCACAGTGTTGACAGCTTTCTTTCTTTTTTTTTTTAAGCAAAATGAATGAGAACTGTGGATTTTGTAGTCTTACTATTGTCCTATGCATGAATACAGTCTTCACTCCATACATACTTATATGGGAAGGGTGGAAAGACTGATTCTTTGGAAGGTTTTGGAGGCAGCTAAGTAACACCATGGATAGTGAGCCAGTCCTGGAGTCAGGCAGATTCATGTTCCTGAGTTCAAACCTGGCCTCATACCCTTACCAGCTATGACCCTGTCAAATGACCCTGTTTGCCTCAGTTTCCTCATCTATAAAAGAAGCTGGAGTTTTCTTTGCCAAGAAAGCCCCAAATGAGGTCACAAAGAGTCAGACACAGTTGAAAAATGACTGAACAGCAATGACTTTGGAGGTGTTGTGGTAGGATAGAAAGAGTGTCAGAGGACCTGGGTTCAAATCATGGGTCTGCCACTTTGGTGACCTTGGAAAAGATACTTTTCTCTGGGCCCCAGTTTTTTTTTCATCCATAAAATAAAATGATTGGGTTCAATGATCTCTAACATTCCCTCCAATCTAGAAACTTGGAAGAGAAATAAGATGGATTTTTAAAAGTCAGGGAGGCTGTGTAGAGAACACAAACTTGATAACCAAAGCCAAAAGCTGGCTTTTCAAAAAGTGAATCTGGCTACTACAGAAAAAAAAATATATATATATAGATATACCTATATATATATATATATATATAGAGAGAGAGAGAGAGAGAGAGAGAGAGAGAGAGAGAGCGAAAAATCAGTCAGACCTTCCAAACCAAAAGCAAAACAAGTGACTAGTTAAGTACACGTAAGTGGAAGAGAAGAGTCATGCTACTCTTGCTCATTTAGAATATATCTCCTGAAGCTGCTTTGCTTCATATTCAAGTCTGTAGTGGTGAGATTGATTATATAGGAGATAGAATTTTGACTGATAAAAACTTCCCTGAAGCATCCTAAACGCGGCCACTTGTTCTGATTTTAAATTTCTAATCTGAACCTCATTGTTGATCAAGAACAGCTAGGAAGAATAATTTGCCATCAGGAAAAAGGGTGTGGAATTCACTCTACCTGGGGAAACTTTGCCTAGAATTTTAAGGAAATCTATTCGCAAATGATGGTGGCACCTATCATCATCATCATCATTATAAGATGACATGTATACAGCACTTAAAGTGTCATAGAGCACTTACAGAAATTAACTCATTTGAGCCTCAGGGACAACCTTATGAATTAGGAGATATCATGACCTCTGTTCTACAGTGAGAAAACTGAGGGCAAAAGAGATAAAATAACTTGGATATACCTACAAATAGTAAGTATTTATGGCAGGAGTCAAATCCAGATCTCTTTGCTTCAAATTCAAAGCTCTATCAACCATACCTTGGTGTCTCTTTTAAGAAGTTTCTAAATACAAATCTAGTGACCTCTGTTGGTGGAGTTGTGAACTGATCCAACCATTCTGTAGAGTGATTTGGAATAATGACCAAAGGGCTGTAAAACCACACATTCTGTGATCCAGTGACACCATTACTAGTCTACACCCCAAAGTCATCCAAAAAGAAGGGGGGAGAAATAACCTATTTGTACAAAAATACAGCAGCTCTTTTTGTAGTGGCTAAGAATTGGAAATCTAAGAGATGTCTTTTGATTGTGAAATAGCTAAACAAGCTGTGGCATATGATTGTAATGCAATATTAGTGTGCTATGAGAAATGACAAGCAGGGCAATTTCAGAAACACCTGGAAATACAGGAACTGGTGCATGGTGAAGTGAACAGAACCAGGAGAACATACACAGTAACAGCAACATTAATCAACAAAGAATTGAGGATGACTTACTTAGCTAATTCTCAGCAACACAACGATCAAAGACAATCCCAAAGGACTAATGATGAAGGATACTATCAGCCTCCAGAAAAAGAACTGATATTGTTTGAATACAATTGAAGCATGCTATTTTTCACTGTGTTTCACTTTTTTCCTTTCATTCAAGTCTTCTTGCACAAAATGACCGATATATAAAAGTTTTACATAATAGCACATGTATAACCAATATCCGATTGCAAACCATCTCAGGGAGGAGGTTTGCATATCTCAAGGAGATAGAGGGATAAAATTTAGAGCTAAAAACTTTAAATAAAATGCAAAAAAAAAATTAAATAGTGACCTGAATATAATTTATTTCAATTGGTTCTTTCTCTGGATTGCCACTCAGCCCTCACTGGATCTATGATCTAGAACTAGAGAGTCAGTGTCAGAGCTGCCAATTTATAGCTGTTTCTGTTCCCTACACAAGATCATACCTCTTTGAGTGAATGTGGGACCTTTTCCTGCCCTAGTATTCAGCTGCAGGTAGGCCCTTGTTCAGTTCCTGAGTCAGCAGTTAATTTATGGAATTATTAATTATTATGACCCAGATCAAAGGAAAAAAAAAACTCCTGGAAGGATGTATGAGGTTCACCTATCCACTCTTACTTTTTACCCATGAATTCATTGCACTCAGTTGTTGTGTTTTTTTTCAGGGATTGGGGTGGCTTTGAATAGCTTAGGCTCTCCTCAGTCCAGGCTTCCAAATTATGACTAGGGGAATTGGACTGCTAGGGGTCCCTCTGGGTTGAAGAGCACATCCAGTTTTTTGTACATTCTCTGGAAAATATCATAAGGGCAGCAAGTGACAAGTAATGCTTCAATCATATTTTAATAAAACTGAGACCTGGGAAAGACCTTAGCTTAAAAAGGCCAACATTTCCCACTGCACTTGGGGCTATCTCTAGTCATCTCACCTGTCTTGCCACTGGACCCAAATGACTATGGAAGAGAGAATGAGGCTAGTGGCTCTAGCCAGCTCTGCCTCACTTAAATTCAATTTACTTGTAAGTCAAGACATCATCCTCCTGATGCCATTGAGCCTCTCTGAGAACAAAGGAGAAGCAGTAACAACAATAAGACTCAGAGACTATAGAGGCAGAGAGTATGAGAACAGGGTGATAAAGGGAGACAGGAGCCATAGGAAAGAGAATGGGAAGGGAGAGGGACACAGATAGCCATGCGAGCTGCAAGCACTCAGGCAGCATTTAAGACATTGACTCAATTGAACCTAAGGATAACCTTACGAATTAGGTAATATTGTTCTACAGATGAGGAAACTGAGAGAGACAGAGATGAAGTAACTTGGATAGAATCATAACTAGTATCTGTGGCAAGAGTCAGTGCTCAGATGGCAGGAGTTTGGGGTCTGATTTTTATAGGGTTTTTTTTGAGGGACAGACCAACCACGCCACCTTATTTCATTAACATATCCTCATCATCTCGAAGTTATCTGCACTACCTAAGACAGTTCATTAGCAGCTGGTGTTCTGGAGTTAGCAGGACTAAGGGAACCTCACAGTAAGGTCTCACTGGTTTCCCCTAATATTGCACATAGTCTCAGGATGTGGCCTTAGTTAATTTATGAGAAAGTTTCTACTGGCTCCTATGTTCTCTTAGTTATGAGACACTTTATAAGTAACTGTTATACTCCCTTAATTTGTGGGCAGACTGTGCCTTCAAGGTTCTTCTCTATACTAGCTACTTATACACTTACTGTAACTAATTGGGGGCGAGGGCAGAGGGTGTGGAAGGACATTCAGGTGGACCAGTGGGAGATATAATTTTAACACAATAATCCATGTAGGAAGGCTCTGTAGGGTGTGTTCCTGGCTAGAGCCTGGCAATACTTAGTGTCTATAGACTCCTCCCTGACTGCTGCCTTATTTCAATCTGGACTGGACAAAATACTAACTGGGATTATTTCTTAGATTTCCCAAATAAGACCCAGTCTCATAATATTTCAAGATTTTTGTGAAGTCATTTATAGAGTGAAGCTCTGCTCTATTTATAACCATCTCATTTATACATCTATTTATACCATCTACTCTGGCATCTTGGCTGCTCTCCAAAAAAAATTTGTGATGTTGACATAAGGCATCCCACTTTAAAGCAGTCCTATTTCATGAAAAGTGGCCATGCATGGTGTTTACATGAGGACCAGGATTATTCTAAAAGTATTCTAGGCATCTGACCCATTTCATAGAATTTAGAAGTAGAAAACATTTTAGAGGCCTTCTATTCTCAGTTTATAGATCAGGGAGCCAAAGAAAGCCCAGATAAAGTAAGTGATTTACCTAATATCACACAGGCAGTAAGTAAGAGAACTGGGATTCAAACCCAAGTACACTGATTTTAAACCTAATTTATTTTTTTCCTATTATGCCATACTCTTCCAGCCTTTATGATTATTTATCTGTTCTCATCTAGTTTACTCATCATAACAGTTGACTTTACATATATAGTAAATATAAACATGTACATATATTACCATTTTATAGTTTATAAATTATTTCATGATGTCTAACAGGTAACACACACATGGCCCTGGAGTTTTTGGACTCCAGTCTCTAACAGGTTCACTGTTGATCTGGTGAGACAGAAAGGACAGGAAAACAGCTTTGGAGGGGTTAATAATCTAACTTTATTCTAGTCTAGTCTTCTCAGTAGGAGTTTGCTAATAATGGGAGCACTAGCTCCTATAGCATTCCCTAATCACCCTACTCCCAAGGTTTGGTGATAATGTAGTAGGAGCTACAATTCCTATGGGATCCCCTAAGTCTCAATGGGGCTTATTGAGGCAAACACAGATTCTAGCAAGCCTTGATGGGGGCTGGTCAAGGTGTACACAGCATTACCCTGTCATATTCCCCCATGGGTTCCTCACTCACTGACCAGTGCCCACTTGCTTTATAGGACAACAGACAAACAAGGCATATTGCCAGTAATAACCTCACAGACTAACTCTAGCAATATTGTTATTTGACACAAATGCAGTAAGTATCATTTTATGTCACTCCTATATCTCATGGCAATCTCAGTAGGACTGCTTATCACTGTGATTCTAAAAATTACTATCTAGGATACTTGGGACTATTCTGGGAGTTATCTAACACCTGGAAACTAGACATTGCCATGGCCATAGATCCTTGAAACTACAATCTAAAAAGAATAACAAAATGCTCCTTATAAACACATGAACATTATATAACATCACTGTAACTACAGAAGACAGTGGAGTAGGCACCAACTGGGTAGTTTGGTACTACAAAACTTGTATAGTAATGCAGGGGAAGAGCATAGATGTGGCATTTAAGGAATGAGTGGAGACTGTTCTCAGGGTAAAATTAATCTGGCTACCACACACTGCCTTTGGGTGTATTTGGTTAGAAAGCAGTGATATACCCAGGAAGGTCTCAAAATCTTGGGAAAAGCCAATTGGGAAGGTGGCTGTCATCTAGCTTTTCCAGGAAGTTTCCCTGACACGAGTGTATTTCTAAGGTTTTCTCCCATTGTACAGACTGGCAGGGAGGTTGTCTGGGGCAGTGTTGGTTATGTTTGTGTTCTAGGGGTCATGCTTTGTAATGACAAGTGGTACTGTTCCAATTGGTCAGTGTTCCAGTATAAATATCTGTGATAACAAGGTGGTTTGGAGACAGCCTGGATACAATTTTAATATGGCTATGATTCTGTGACTTTTTCCCATCATCCTAGTGGCATTTTGAGAGCAAAGACACAACAAATTGTCTTATCCTAATCCTTTTCAACGCATACCAGCAGAAAGCCTGAAATTTTTCTCATAATGGTCTTTTCAGAATCATAGCCTCAGAAATGGAAAATATCTCAGAAACCATCTAGTTCAATCCTTTCATTTTATAGGTGAGGAAAAGAAAGTCTAGTTAAGGAATCTGGTTAATTTCATACAGATAGGAAACATCAGAGGCAAAATTTTAAACCAAATTCTTCCACTACATGGTGTTCTCTCTCAGATAGGGAGTACACTACATAGAGTTCTGACCCTGGAAGAAGTAAGAACTGCATCCAAATCTGGCCTCAGACACTTATTAGCTGCAAATCATTTAGCAGCTGTTTTCCTCAGTGCCTTCAGCTCTGCAGTGGGAATGACAACAGCACCTACCTGTTGTGAGGATTAAATTAGAAAATATTTGCAAAACACTTAGCAAAATGGCAGGCAAATAGTAGTGGTGAGTAAAGGGTTTTTTCTCTTTCTTTTTTTTTTCTTTCCTTCTTTTCTTCCTTCCTTCCTTCCTCCTTCCTTCTCTCCCTTCCTTCCTTCTTCTCTCCTTCCTTTCCTTCCTTCTTCCTTCCTTTCCTCCCTTCTTTTCTTCTTTCTTTCTTTTCTTTCCCTTTCCTTTCCTTTCTTCCTTCTTTCATCCCATGCAAACACATATTAAAAATATTCCAATACAAGTTGACCAATTGTCTGATAAAATGATATTTCTTACTCTCTACATACAACAAAACCAATTTCTTTGGGCCTAACAAAGAGAACTTGTGAATAATCCTCCCATTTAGTTATAATTTCCTTTTGTATTTTGATTTTATTTGGCTCAATAATGTATACTGATAGGCTGCAGTTCCTCTAGGACCATGTAACAATAGAAATCTCACATACAATGCTAGAGATTAAGCTGATGTTTATACGTGGCATAAAATGGTATGCTTTTTTTTCTTATTTTTAACATTCATTTTAAAAATTTTGAGTTCCAAATTCTTTCACTCTCTCCCACCTTTTCTTCACACATTAAAAAGGTAAGCAATATATCAGTTATGCATATGAAGTTATGTAAAACATATTTTTGCATTAGCCATGTTGCAAAAAAGGAAAGAAAAATAAAGAAAGGGTGGGGGGAAGTATGTTTCAATTGGCACTCAGAGTACTTAAGTTTTCTCTCTGGAGATGGATAGACTTTTTCATCACAGGTCTTCTAGAATTGTCTTAGATCCTTGTCCTGATCAGAGTACTAAGTCTTTCACAGTTGATTCTCAACATAATATTTCTGTTACTATGTACAATGTTTTCCTGGTTCTGCTCACTTCACTTTACATCAGTCCATGTCAGTCTTCTCAGGTGTTTCTGAACCCATACTGCTCATCATTTTTTATAACACAATAGTATTCATTCACAATCATATGCCAAAATTTTTTCATCCATCCCTCAATTAATGAGCATTCCCCTCAATTTCCAATTCTTTGCCAACACAAAAAAAACAGCTATACATATTTTTGTATGTATAAGTCCGTTGCCCTAGTCTTCAATCACTTTGGGATACAGACCTAGTTGTGGTATTATTGGGTCGAAGGGTATGCACAGGTTTACACCCTTGGGCATAATTCCAAATTGTTCTCCAGAATGGTTGAACCACCTTACAACTTCAACACCAGTGGATTAGCGTATCTATTTTTCCACATCCCCTCCAGCTTTTATCATTTCATTTTTCTGTCATGTTAGCTAATTGGATAGGTGTGAGGTGGTATCTCAGAGTTTTTTTTAAATTGTATTTCTCTAATAGTGATTAAGAGCATTTTTTCATGTGACTATTGATAGCTTTGATTTCTTCTGAAAATTACCTCCTTATATTATTTCATATTGGAGAATGACTCTTATTTTGACAAACTTGGGTCAGATCTCATTTGAGGCCTTTACCAGAGGACTTGCTATAAAAATATTTTCCCAGTTTTCTGCTTTCCTTCTAATTTTGGCTGAATGGTTTTATTTGTGCAAAATTTTCCTAATTTCATGTTATAAAAATTATCCATTAGATTTCCCATGATTCGGGGGTGGAGCCAAGATGGCGGCGTAGCAGCAACAACACATCGCAGCTCTCACATAGCCACCCCAAAATACCCATAAAATAGGACTCTTAACCAATCCTAGAACTCCAAAACGCACACAAAGATACTTCCCACTAAAGTCAGCTCGGCTATGAGGAACCATATCAGCACTGCGAACCGAAACCAGCCTGTCCTGAAGCCGCGGCTGTGCCCCAGGGGCAGCTGGACAGGAGGAGTGGACGAGCCCCTCAGGTGAGCGGATTAGCAGCAGCTGCCAGTGGGAATTGTGAAAGGGGGAGACAAGCAGTCTGGCCAGAAGGCCTCCAGAGCAGAAAAGCAAAAGGCAGAGGTTTTGTACCCGCCTCAGCATTGCAGCTTCCCTCCCGCAGCCTGCAGGCAGCAGGGGGACTGAGCGATTGTTCTCAGGCCAGTGCTCTCGCGTTGAGCGGCCTGGATCCGGAACGCCGTCTTGGGCCTTGATCTTGGAGTCCTTGCTATCCAGTCAGCCAGAAGGAAACAGGAAGAGTTCCCAGCCTCTTTCTAAGAGCTACAGCAGCCGGGAGGACCCCAGCAATTTGGGACAGAGCTTTCCCTTCTGGAAGCAGAGCCCCACAGAGATTTAAAAAAAAA
>CM053582.1:374764541-374785071 GCA_028627135.1 Pseudochirops cupreus | reverse complement strand
ATATATATGCAATTATTATTATTATTATTGACTACATCCAACTGGAACTTGAGATATACAGGCACTGCAGTTGGGAGATCCATCCTGCCCTACCAAAAAGTGACGTAGGAGAGAATAGACTGGGGGAGGGAGGGGGAACACACTGGAATGGCTGTTTTGGGGCGGTGGGTGGGGGAAAGATGGGGAGAAAATATGTAACTCAAAATCTTGTGGAAATGAATGATGCAAACTCTAATAAAATTTAAAAAAAAAAGATTTCCCATGATTCTCTCCATCTCTTATTTGGTCACAAATTTTTCCCTTATTCATATATCTGAGAGGTAAACGTCTTCATACTAATTTAGTTATATCTAGCAGAGCAAGATGGTGGAATAAAAGCAGGAACTTGCTTGAGCTTGTCCCCCAATCACCTCCAATACCTGTAAAAAAGTCTCTAAATAAATTTCAGAGCCACAGAACCCACAAAATAACAGAGTGAAACACATCTCCAGCTAAAGGCAGACAAACAGGCCAACAGGAAGGGTCCATCACACTGGGCTGGGAGTGGACTGTGGTCATGTGACGGCCACACAGACTGGGTCAGAGCAGAGCTCAGGGGACTGAATCACGGGCAGCTCTGGCAATTTCCAGACTTCTCAACCCGCAAACACCAAAGACAAAGTAAAAGGTCATTCAGGAAACTCTGTTGGACCTGAGGGAGAGAAGAGTATGGTTTGGCCCAAGCCCCCGGAGCTACAGAGGTGGAGGTGGTGGCAGCAGCAGCAGCAACAATTGCTTCTGGAGCTCCAGGTACACAGATGTTGGGGGGTTTATTGCAGAGGATAATTGCAGAAATCTCTTTGCTGGCACTGAAGCAGGATTCTATTGTTTTGCCCTGCTTGGATCTGGGTCTCAGCCTTGGGTGCAGGTCCTGGAGTGAGGAGGAGCACTGGAGTGGCAGACCTTGTGGCAGCTGTGGAGAAAAATTCCTCCTCACAGTTCTGAGGCAGGTGCCTAGAAGTAGCTCTGACAACAGATGCTCAAAAGCCCAGAAATTTGGGACATAGCACTCTCCACTCTGGAGGCAGAGTTCTATTGTGGCAAAGAGCTCAAAAGTCAAGTAATTAGCTGGGAAAATGAGCAAACAGAGAGAAAAAAATCAGACTATAGAATCTTTCTCTGGTGACAAAGAAGATCAAAACATAGAACCAGAAGAAGACAACAAAGTCAAAACCCCTGCATCAAAAACCTCTAAGAAAAATAAGAATTTGTCATGGAGGAGCTCAAGAAGGATTTTGAAAATCAAGTAAGAGAAGTAAAGGAAAATCGGGAAGAGCAAGTGAGGCAAAAAATCATGAAAAATGAGTCAATAGCCTACTAAAGGAGACCCAAAAAATACAGAAGAAAAAATAACACCTTAAAAAATAGACTAATGCCGATGACAAAAGAGGTCCAAAAAGCCAAAGAGGAGAAGAATGCCTTAAAAAGTCAAATTGCCTAGATGGAAAATGAATTTCAAAAACTCACGGAAGAAAATTAACCCTTCAAAATTAAATTGGAGCAAATAGAAGCTAATGACTTTATGAGAAATCAAGATACTATAAAACAGATCCAAATAAATGAAAAAATAGAAGGCAATGTGAAATATCTCATTGGGAAAACCACTGACCTAGAAAATAGATCCAAGGGAGATAATTTAAAAATTATTGATCTACCTGAAAGCCATGGTCAAAAAAAGAGCCTATACATCATCTTTCTAGAAATTATCCAGGAAAACTGCCCTGATACTCTAGAACCAGAGGGTAAAATAGAAATTGAAAGAACCCACTGATCACCTCTTGAAAAAGATCCCAAAAAGAAAACTCCTAGGAATATTATAGCAAAATTCCAGAGTTCCCAGGTCTAGGAGAAATTATTACAAGCAGTCAGGAAGAAACAATTCAAGTATTGTGGAAACACAATCAGGATAACACAAGATCTAACAGCTTTTATGCTAAGCAGTCAAAGGGCTTGGAATGTGATGTTCTGGAGGCCAAAGGAGCTAGGATTAAAACCAAGAATCACCTACCCAGCAAAACTGAGTATAATACTTCGGGGGGGAAATAAACTTTCAATTAAATACAGGGTTTTCAAGCGTTCTTGATGAAAAGACCAGAACTGAACAGAAAATTTGACTTTCAAATACAAGAATCAAGAGAAGCATGAAAAGGTAAAGAGGAAAGAGAAATCATAAGGGGCTTATTAAAGTTGAACTGTTTACATTCCTACTTGTAAAGATGATATTTGTAACTTATAAGACTTTTCTCAATATTAGGATAGCTAAAGGGAATATATACATACATACACACACATATGCATGTATGTATATACGTATGTGTACCGAAATCCATCTTCCCCTACAAGAAAGTAATGGGGAAGGGGAAGGGATGACAGAGGGGGCAGACTGGGGGAAGGGGTAATCAGTAGACTTGCCATCTTGGGATGGGAGGTAGGGGAGACATGGGGAAAAAATTTGGAACTCAAAATCTTGTGAAAATGAATGTTGAAAACTAAAAATAAATAAATAAATTCTGAAAAAAGAAAAAATATATATATTTGCAAAGAGCTTTACAAATATTATCTTGTTTGATCCTCACAATTACCCTGGGAAGCAGGTGCTATTATTAGCCCCATTTTACAGGTAAGGACACTTGCCCAGGATCACACAGCTCAGTGAGCATCTGAGGTTGGATATGAACTCTGGTCTTCTTGATTTTAGTTCTAGCACTCTTTCTAATGTACCACATAGCTGGTATAGATCAGAGTAGAGGCCAACATCACCAAACTCCTCCCCCACAAAAAAGTGGGGGGAAAGCAACTAGAATAGTGTGATTTAGAGCTGTCAGGGAGCTCAGAGAGCCAAGAATCTACCCCCCTCAATGGTATATGACCCAAGGTAGTAAGGAGCAGAGCTGGGATTTGAATCCAGGTTCAGAGAATACTATTTGATGGGATAGGTGCTTGAGTGGCCACTGGAAATGAAGAAGAGCACTGATAGGAGGGGGACCTGGCCCTCCCTCATATCCTAGTTCACAGTGGCCATGACTCCATCTCCACTATCTCTACCCCACTCAATCAGGTTGTAAGCTTCCTAAGAGCAGAGGTACCTCTGTGTGTGTATTTCTGCAACCTCAGGGACTCCCACTAAGAGAAAGGACTTCAAAAATAATTCATCTTTATCACTGTTTATAGCTAGAATATACCCTTTTTTTTTTAAACTGTATTTTGGTATATAGTGTGAGATGTTGGTCTATGCCTTATTTCCACCAAACTGCTTTACAATTTTCCCAGCAATTTTTGTGAAGTGATTGCAAAATCTTGTATCTTTTGGTGTTTAAAACATTGTATTCCTGTGGTCATTCGTTATTGTGTATTGTGTACCTAATCCATTCCAGAGATCTACCACTCTATTTCTTTGCCAGTTACACATTGTTTTGAAGATTACTAATTAGTAATATTGTTTGAATTCTGCTACTGCTAGGTTGCCTTCCTCCACATTTTTTTCTGATTCCTTTGATATTCTTGATGTCTTGTCTTTCTATATGAATTTTGTTTTTATTTTTTCTAGCTCTACAATTTTTTTTTTTTTGGTAGTTGGATGGGTATGGCACTGAATAAATGTGTTTGTAGTCTCTGGGTTTCTCTTGGCAGGTAGACTCCCATGTACAGTCTGTTGTTATTTTAAATGGAATTTCTCTTCCTATCTTTTTCTGTTGAGTTTTATTGGTAGTTTACAGAAATGCTGATGATTTATGTGATTTGATTTTATATTTTGCAACTTTGCTAAATTGTTCATTGTTTCAGCTAGTTGTTTTTTTTTTAGTGGATTCTCTAGGGTTTTTTTTTTTAGCATAACATTATGTCATCTGCAAAGAAAGGTAGTTTTGTTTCCTCATTGCCTATTTTTATTCCTCCAACTTCTTTTTCTTGTCTTATTGCTATAACTAGGTTTACTAATACAATATCGAATAATAATGGTGATAATGGACATCTTTGATCTTATTAGGAAGTTTTCAATTTTGTCCTTGTTACAGATAATGTTTGGTCTTTGTTTTAGATAAAGACTACTTAACATTTTAAGAAATGCTCCATTTATTTCTATGCTTTTTTTGTGCTTTTAATAAGAATGTGTATTCTTTTTTTTTCAAAAGCTTTTTCTGTATCTATTGATAAAATCATGATTTTTGTTGGTTTTGCTATTGATATGGTAAGGTATGCTTAAAGTTTTCCTAATATTGAACCAGCATTTCATTCTTGGTATAAATCTCACCTGGTCATAGTGTATGATCTTTGTGATCCCTTGCCATAATCTCTTTGTTAGCATTTATTTCACATTTGCATTCTATTAAAATTAATTAGGAAAATCAATATATTGCCTTATTTCTCTGTTTTGCCCTCCCTGGTATAGATATCAAGACATATTTGTCCCATAAAAGGAATTTGATAGGATTTCTTCTTTTCCTATTTTTTCAAATACTATATATGAAATTGAAATTAATTGTTCCTTTTGTGTTTCATAGAATTCATTTGTAAATCTATTTGGCCCTGGGGATTTTTTTCCTTAGGAAGCTCATTTATGTTTTTTTCAATTTCCTCTTCTAACATAGAGTCACTTATTCAGTTCAGCTGGGCAATTTATATTTTTATAAATGTTAATCCATTTAACTTAAATCGTCAGTTTCACTGGCAAATAATTTGGAATGATAACTTTAATTTCATCTTCAATGGCAATTCATTCACCATTTTCATTTTTGGTACTGGTAATTTGGCTTTCTTCTTTCTTTTTTTACATCAAATTAGATAATGGTTTGTTTTATTGTGTTTTTTTTTCCCCCATAAAACCAACTCCTAGAATTATTTATTTTTTTTTGAGTTTTTTTGTTTCAATTTTATTAATTTCTCCTTTGATTTTCAGGATATCCATTTTAATGGAATGGGGATAATTGGGGATTTTTAATTTGTTATTTTCCCAGTTTTTATGGTTACATGTGCAACTCATTTATCTGCTCTTTTTCTCTTTTATTGATGTACAAGTTTAGAGGTATAAATTTTCTTCTAAATACAGCTTTGGCTGCATCCCACAAATTGTGGTATGTTGTCTCATTGTTGCCATTTTCTTTAATGAAATTATTCATTGTTTCTAAGATTTGTTCTTTGACACACTCATTTTTTAGGATTAGAATATTTAGCTTCTAATTAATTTTAACCTATGTTTCCACAGCCCATTAAACTGAATGCAATTCTTATTACATTTTGGTCTGGGAAAGGTACATTTAATATTTCTGTTTTTTTGTATTTGTTTTTATGCCCTAATAATGGTAAATTTTTATGAAGGTGCCATGTAAAGCTGAGAAAAAGGTGTACTCCTTTCTTTTCTCATTCAGTGTTCTCCAGACTTTTCTAAAATTGTGTTTATTTCCTTTATGTATTTATTTTATGGTTAGATTTATTTAGCTCTGAGGGAGGAAAGTTGAGGTCCCCCAAAATATAGTTTTACTTTCTATTTCTGCCTGTAACTCATTTAACATTTCCTTTAAGATTTTGGATTCTATGCCATTTGGTGCATATATATATTTGGCAGTGATATTACTTCTTTGTTTATGGTACCTTTTAGCAAGATGTGGTTACTCTGTTTATCTCTTTTAAGTACCTCTATATTTGTTTTTGCTTTTTCTGGAGATCATGGTTACTATGCTGCCCTTTGTATTGCTGCTGAAGCAAAATACATTCTTCTCTCAGTCGCTTATGTAACTTTGTGTGTGTCTCTCTCTGTTTGGAGTAGGTTTCTCGTAAACAACATATTGTTGGAGTCTGGTTTCTACTCTATTCTCCTATTCATTTCCATTTTATAGGTGCATTCATCATTCACATTCATAGTTATGATTACTAACTCTCCTTTTCCCTCCTATTTTTGTCTCTTTATCCTTCTTTCTCTCTTTTTTCTTTTGTCCTTCCTCAAAAGCCCATATTGCTTCTGATCACTGTCTTCCTTTTACTGCCCTCCTTTTTCATAAAACCCCTCTCATCTCTCTCATCCACTTCCCTTCCTACTTCCTTGCTGGGTAAGAAAGATTTCTATATTCAATTGAGTGTACATTTTTACATTTTCAGATTTTTTACATTTTCAGATGAGAGTAAGACTCAATTGTTACCCAATCTAGCCAACTATTTTCCCTGCCAATGTAAAAGCTCTTCCTTGCATGCATCTTTTATGTGAGATAATTTATTCCATTCTTCCTCTTCTTTCACCCTTTTCCCAGTGAATCCCTTTCTCACCCATCAATTTTTGTAGATCATTGCAACATAATCAACTTACTCATGTGCCATTTATTTAGACTCCTTCTTCTTCTTATCATCTCTCCATATAGGAATATAAACCATTTAAACTTACTGAGTGTCAATGATTTCTCTTTCATGTTTACCTTTTTATGCTTCTCTTAAGTCTTGTATTTGACAACCACATTTTCTATTCATCTCTAATCTTTTCATCAGGAATGCTTGAAAGTTTTCTATTTCATTAAATATACACAATTCTAAGCATTCTGCTTTTTTAATGTGGTAACTGCTAAAACTTGAGTGATCTTTACTGTGGCTCCATGATATTTGAATGGTTTCTTTCTGACTTCTTGAAATATTGTCCCTTTCATCTGAGAGCTCTGGAATTTGTCTATTAAATTTCTACATTTTGGGGGGGATCTCTTTCAGAAGGTGATCAGTAGATTCCTTCAGTTCCTATTTTACTCCCTAGTTCTAGGATATTGAAGTAATGTCCTTTCACAATTTCTTGAAATATATTAAGTTCTTTTTTTGGTCATGAATGTCGAGTAATTTAATGATTCTTAATTATTTTTTCTCTTCAATCTATTTTCCTGCTCAGTTGATTTTTTTTGATGAGATATTTCACATTTTCTTCTATTTTTTTATTCTCTTGACTTTGTTTTATTTTTTATTGATGTCTCATTAAGTTATTAGCTTCATTTGCCCAATTCTAATTTTTAAGAATTATTTTCTTCAGTGAGCTTTTGTTTCTCTTTTCCCATTTGACCAATTCTATATTTAGGGCATTATTTCCTACAATAACTTTGGTTCCTCTTTTACCAAACTATTCATTGTCTTTTCTCATTAACAATTTTTTGCATCACTCTCATTTCTTTTCACAATTTTTTTCTCTACCACTCTTATTTGATTTTTTAAAACCATGTTATAGGGGTGGCTAGGTGATGCAATGAGGCAGCTAGATGGTGCAGTGAATAGAGCACTGGCCCTTGAGTCAAGAGGACCTGAGTTCAAATCTGGCCTCAGACACTTAACACAAAACCTAGCCATGTGACCTTGGGCAAGTCATTTAACCCCAATTGCCCTCCAAAAAGAAAAAAAAATAAAAACCATGTTATATCTCTTCCAGAAATTCTTGTTAGGCTTGTGTCCAATTCACAGCTTTTTCTTTGAAGTTTTGCTCATAGCTATTTCAATGCCATTGTTGTCTTTTGAGTTTGTCTTGATCTTGCTGTCACCATAGTAAATTTTTATAGTCAAGTTATTTGCTCATTTTTCCTGCCTATTTCTTGACTTTGAATTTTATGTTAAAGTAGGCTGCCCTAAAGTAGATCACCTGTGGGTAGGGGCATTGTCCCAAGCTTTTTCACACTACTGTTTTCAGAGCTAGTTCTGGATATCTGTAAGTTTTTGGTGCTTCTAATATAGTGTTATCCAGGGAGAGGTGTGGTCACTTCTCTTCTTATCTGTATTGTTGCCCTTACACAAGGAGTAGTCCTGATTCCTTGCAACCATAAAAGCTACTGTTCCTCAAGGCTCCTGATCCCTTGTGACTGAAAGCACTCCTCTCCACCCTAGAACTGTGACCTATAAATGGGTTTAGGAAATAGAGTTTCTAAATAGCATCTGGTTTTGTGCCTGCTGCCAGCACCAGTTGCCAGATCCCCTTTTGATCTCTGCGTTGAGAGCTCCTCTAATGCCATGCACAAGCAGCTTCCCAAAAGAATGCTACTGTGAACAGCTTTTAAGGTTCTGATTACACAGTATAGTGAACACTCTATTTACAAAGGAAAACATTCACAACAAATCAAGATATAGTATTCACAACATTACATCTTATTGTTTTTTCTCCCTCCCTCTCTTCCCCTTCCTCCTTCCTCCCTTTCCCTCTCCCCACCCAGCTCAGCCCAGTTGGGCCTGGCCCTGCCAGGCCTGGCTCCAAGGGGTGACCAGAAGCCTTCCAGCAGACGCCCAGGTTGTTTATATCTGCCTCTTAAAGTTGGGAAAAAGAAAACAACTTTTTGAATAATAAAGATGCCTCCCAAATTCAAGCAACACTTAAAAGATGATGATGTCATTGGTTCTGTGAAAAGTGAAAGGAGATATCTTTTGGAAGAAGATTCAGATGAAGAAGAGGATTTTTTCCTAAGGAGTCCATCTGGACCAAAATTCAGACTTCAGAATGACAAAATTAGGCATGTACAGAATCAGGTGGATGAAATGATTGATGTCATTCAAGAGAATATTACAAAAATGATTGAAAGAGGAGAGAGACTGAATGAACTACAAGACAAATCAGAAAGCTTATCAGATAATGCAACAGATTTTAGCAACAGATCTAAACAGCTTCGCAGACAAATGTGGTGGTGTGGATACAAAATGAAGGCCATGATGGCTCTGGTAGCTGTTATCCTTTTGCTGGTGATTATCATTCCTATTGTCCTGAAATATCAGACTTGACTTGGTGACCAGAGATCTTCAATAAAACAGTTCTGAGACAATTAAAAAAAAAAGAAGATTGCTGCATAATTTACTGAAATATGTCTATGACTTTCAAAAGTATTTTTTTCTCAAGAAGTAAAAAGGCAAGTGCCCAGTTCAAATTGGAGCATTGACAAGTTCTCAATTAGCCTCCTCCCCTTCACCAAAATATGCTGTCATTAATTTATTTTAAAACAGAAGCATCTATTTTGCCATGTTATAGGAACCTAATTCAAAACTAGATACTTGCTGATACATTATTTGTATATAGAGTTAAACATTGATGATGATATGTATAATTCAACATGATTTCCTACTGTAAACTAGAGAGGCTGGGATTTATTGCATCAAGTTCAGGGATAGGGTAAGAGGTAAGAGATGAAACATTATGTAAAAAGGAATGGCAACCATTTAATTAATGATTACAAAATGTATAATTTTTCTCATGTAAAAAAAATTAGGTTTTGGAAATGGTTTCCATATATTTATGGAGAAACTAATGTTTTTAGTACTACTATTTTCAACTGTGATTAAAGATATTCCAATAAATCTAAAAAAAACCAAAAACAAAAACAAAACATTACATCTTGTCACAGAAAATCACAGTATAGTGTTCACAGCAGCTTATCATTAAAATGGTCACATAGTTTTCACCAAAGTGGTCACAGTATTTAGAACAAAGAACAAAAGAACAATCATCTGGTATCCCTAAGGAAGTTTACCTCCTTATTCAGTCATTCAATCATCTCAGAATACAAGTGAGTCTTCCATTCATGGGGCAACTAGGTTGACTTAATCGGTTACTTATTTAGCAATCAGTTACTAAGTATCACTAATCACTGAATACAATCATTAGAAAATACACAAACCCCTGACCCCTAGGTCTCTAGTAAACTTCAATTTCATCACAGCATTCAATATTCAAGGAGAGATCTTTTCTTCATCTTGACTTGGGGTAGTTTCTCAGATTCTCTGGATCCCCTTCCATGGTCCCTCCTACCTGAATCCACCAAGCAGTCACCTGGATTCAGAGGCAGACAGCTCCCCTGTCCTTGTCCAGTCCTCCAGGCAGTTCCTGCTACACACTGAAGTTCACAGGGTCCAGCACATCTCACAACCTTCACAACTTCTGTTCCCAGGAACTCAAGGATCAAGCAAACCACAAAGTCTTAGCATCCCGGTCATGTCTCCTCAGTCCTCCTGCAGTTTGGCTGGCCCTTGAACCCAAAAGAAATCTCAGCTTTCCAGGCATCAGCAACAGCTTTGGCCTTCCAGGCAGCCCTCCCTGCAGCAACTTCAGCCTTCACCAGATTCTGATCTCAAGAAAACTCCAACTCAGTTCTCAGTCCAGCAGTAGCAGCCCAGCTTCTCTCTCTCTCTCTTTCTCTCTCTCTGTCTCTCTGTCTCTCTCTCTCCCTCCTTCTCCTCATCCTCATCATAAGACTTCCTCTTTATGAAGAGGTTGGATACCCTTAGTTCAAACCATCCAGGGTAGAGAAGACTATTAATGTACCCTTTTGGAAAATCTTAAGAGACCATGATTCTATAAATGCTTATGTTATACCATTTATGTTTTTTACCTTCATAATGAGGCTTCTTTGTGTTTAACTGGAATGTCTTCTGCTTCAATTTTAAGACTTTCATCAATGTTCTATAAAGTGTAATTGCTCAAATCCCCCCCCCCCTCTCTCTCTCTCTCTTTGTCTTTCTCTCTGTCTCTCTCTCTCTCAGCTACGTTCAGTCTCCATGATTCTTCCACCAGAACCTTGTCAGGAGAAAATTCTGTTTCTCCCTCTCTGGGGCTTTTCTTATATACATGCACACAGCATTGGCTTCATGTTTCAGCCAACCCCTTCCTGTTACATCAGCAACAGGAGACAGAGTTTACACCTTCTGTTTCTTTCACAGAGATTTGATTAGTTACTAAGGGCTAAGTACATGCTTACTTGACATAACAAAAAAGGGTATTCAAATTTAAATTAATTACCATTACAGGTCCCAAAGCTACTATTGCTGCTGTCACAGACACCTCTGAGGGCTATACCTTGTGTTGCTATCACACTTGCTCAGGACCAGCACCCATCCCAGTGTCATGGATCTCTCCTTTCAACCTCCCAAATTGCCTTGGACTGGGGAAAATGTCTGACCCTGACCTTTTGCTGGCTTTGCTGCTCCAGAGTTTGATATGAGATATTATTTTAAAGTTGTTTGGAAGAGAATGTTGGGAAAGTTCATTTGTAGTGCTTCCTCTATTCTGACATCTTAGCTCTGCCCAAATGGTATGATTCTTAACATCTCATCTCCCCTTTCCCACTCTGCCACCATCAAAGTAGAAGTGATATATAAGATCGTTTCATATTTTTTGGTTGTTTCAAAAGTTAACATGCCAAATATTCATCACAAAGTAGCTTACTGGACATAAATCTTCTAGCTGGGCTAGCCTTTAGAAAAGAGACACAAGTATATTGTCGAGGATGATTTTTTTTCTAAGATTTTCCAGTACTGTAGGACTTGCAAGACTTTTACTTCCTGGGCATAGCCTTTAAAAACCCATAGTCATTTGCAGGCCATGATGAGGAGTCAGAATAGGACTTGGTGTAGGTAGGTGCTAGAGATAGTATCATAGGATTATATATTTAGGAAGAAATTATAGAGGTGATCAAATTCAAATCCTTCATTTTACATATGAAGAAACTGAAAACCATAGAGGTGAAGTGAAGTAACATACTCAGGCTCCTACAGCTAGTAAGTTTCTGAAGTGGAATTTGAGGTTAGGTCTTCCTGACTCTAATCTTGGGGCACCAAGAATTGTTTCCAATGTCTACTCAGAGCATAGAAGTGATGCTAGGTTTTCAAAGGCCACGCTAACTGTGAACAAACTTGCCAGTTTTGCTTTACAAAATTGGAACAACTTTGAATATGTTTCTGGTGATAGAGCAAGGAGCAGTCCAGCTAAGTTGCATGCAGGGTGCCCGCAATCCTTAAACACCTTAGCTACAGAGGTACTGGACTTTTGGTTAGGGAGGGGATACCACTACAAAGGAAATGGCATATCCTGAAAGAATTTAGATATTTTCATAGATGAGGGCACTGAAGTGCAAAGAGAAGGTAAGTCACCTTCAGTGGCACACCATTAGTACTGGCAGAGCCAAGGCACAAGCCCAGGGCTTTTGGCTCCAAATCCAGTGCTCTGTCTACTGCACCATGTCACTTCCACTTCAGTTTCCAAAATGGTGCATATTGTCAGTGACTAAGTGAACACTCATGCTAATTATTCAGAAATGATACTAAAGGAAGACAGTCCTTTTCAGAGCCTTTTTTTTTATTACAATGACTCAAGGCAATGGGAAAAGGAATGATCTCTTACTTACTAAATCCAATGGCTTTTTCTCAGTCTTTACTCTGACTTTTTTGTAATCTTTGACACTTTTAATCACCCTTTCCTCCTTGATACACTCTTTTCTCTAGGTTTTCAGAATACCACTCTCTTCTGGGATTTTTCCTACCTCTCAAATGCTCTTTCTCAGTCTCCTTTACGAGAACTTCTAGATCACATATTCTAACAATAGGTACCCCTTGGAATTCTGTTTTAAGTCCTTTTCTCCTTTCCCTCCATATTACTTCATTTGGTGATCTCATCAGTGTCTATGGCTTAATTAACATACTCTGTTGACAATTCTCAAATCTTTTGATTGTGCCTCAACCTTTTCTCTCCTAACATCCAATCTTGCATCTCCAACTGCCTTTCAGACACCTAGATGTGGATTAATATAAACAATTTAAACTAAAATGTGTCCAAAGCATAACTCCTTATCTTTCTCCCTAAGCCCTCCCCTCCTCCTACCTTCCCTATTACTATAAAGGGTGACACCATCCTCCCAATTCCTCAGGCTTTCAGTCTAGCAGTCATCTAGTACTCCTCACTATCACCCTCCATAACAAATCTCTTGTAAAGGACTGTCCATTTCACCTTGCAACATCTTCCTTATTTTTTTCTTTTTATTTATCATTAATTTTTTTCCAATTACATGTAAAGTCAATTTAAACATTAATTTTTTTAAAAAATTTTTGAGTTCCAAATTTTCTCCCTCTCTTCTTCCCTTCCCCCAAAGACAGTAAGCAGTTTTATGTATCTATATCTATATCTATCTATCTATCTATCTATCTATCTATCTATCTATCTATATCTATATCTATATCTATCTATCTATAGATAGATAGATAGATATAGATATATAGATATATAGATATATAGATATACAGATATATCTCCAGGCAATATTGTAAAACAAAGTTCCATATCAGCTATGTTATGAAAGAAGAAACACGCCACACACACACACACACACACACACACACACACACACACACACACAAAACAGGAAAAAAGTAAAGAATGCTTTGGTCTGTATTGAGAATCTATCAATTCTTTCTCTGGATGTGGTTAGCCTTGTCTATCATGAGTCCTTTATAATTGTCTTACATCATCGTATTGCTGGGAATAGCTAAGTCATTCACAATTGTTTCTGGGTACAGTCTGTCTCTAAATCCATGGCACTGGCTCCTCCCAGTTCAGCCCTCTCATCATGTCAACAAGTTCATCCCACAAGTGGGATTCACAAGCTTTGGGTTTTAACATTCAACCCAAAAACCAAGCAAATACCCAGAAATGGTGAACTCCATTACCAGCATTCTGCTTTCCTTCTAATCTTAGTTGCATTGATTTTGTTCATGCAAAAAATTTTAAAATTTAATAAAATCAAGATTATCCATTTCACATTTTGTAATGCTCCCCTATCTCTTCTTCAGTCATAAACTCTTCCCTTCTCCATAGATTGGACAAGTAAACTATTCTTCACTCTCTTAATTTGCTTATGGTATCACTCTTAATAGCTAAATCATGTATCCATTTTGACCTTGTCTTGGTATATGGTATAAGATGTCAATCTATACCTACTTTCTGGCATACTATTTTCCAATTTTCCAAACAGTTTTTTCTCAAATAATAGGTTTTTATCACAGAAACTGGAGTCTTTGGGTTTGTCAAACACTAGGTCACTATGGTCATTTATTATTGTATCTTATGTACCTATATATTCCAAAGATCCACCACTCTATTCAACATCTCTTGAATAGTCCCTCTTCTCTATTTTGACACTGCTACCACTCTAATGTAATTCCAAATCACCTCATGTCTTGATTACTACAATAGCCCAAGTTTCTTCCCACTCCAATCCATCCTCCATTCACTCACTCAAAGCACATGTCTGATCATGTCACACTTGCTACTCAATAAACTCCAGGATCAAATACAAAATGCTGTTTGGCATTCAAAGGCTGTCATAACTAGCACCATTCTACCTTTCCAGTCTTCTGCACATTATTTCCTGACATACACTCTCTGAACCAGTGATGCTGGCTTCCTGGCTGTCTCCTGAACAAGACATTCCATCTCTCAGCTCTATTCATTTTTTTTCTGGCTGCTCCCATGCCTGGGACACTCTCCATCCTCAACTCTGCCTATGAACTTCTCCAACTTCTTCTGCATCTAAACTAAAATCCCATCTTTTATCTGAAATCTTTTCTAATCCCCCATAATGCTAGTGCCCTCCTGCTTTTGATTATTATCTATTTGTGCTGTATATAGGTTGTGTTTATATATTTGTTTTCTTGTTCTCTTCCCCATTAAAATTAAAAGTTTCTTGAGGGCAGGGACTATCTTTTGTTTCTTTTTGTATTTCCAACAATTTCCACAGTTCCTGGGACATAGTAGGCACTTATTAAATGTTGATTCATTGATTGTTGTCCCCATGCAAAGTAAAAAGATTTTGCAAGTAAATTGCCAATGCAATGGACTGAGGGTGATTCATGAATCAAAGGGTGCTACTTTATTGACTATACATTAATGTGCAGAAAGGAGAAGATAAATATTTGAATTTTTACAGAGACAGTTTCGAATTCCTAAGTACCTCCTATACAAGTTATAACTACTAAGTAATTCACCCAACTCATTCGCATTTATTCCTGTACTAGCAATTACGATGCAATTTATTCTAATCTTCTCGGGTGTGTTGGAGTGTTTTGTTGTATGTGTTTTTACTTCTAATAATCTGCAAACAACTCTCTACAAAGAATTTTAGTAAATCCATTCTTACTCCTTATCAAAATCAATTTCATTTCTCTATATGTGCGATATATGAATCTTTGTTCTCTAAAACTTTCTATGAAGCAAGAATAGCAAAAAGGTGCTATAACTTCATTTCAGGGAATTTTCTAGTGAATCAAAAATTCTCATTGGGAAATATGCATATTCTTTCTATGCAAGTTTGTTTTTCAGTCACTTGAGTCATATCTGACTCTTCATGACACCACTGAGGTTTACTTGGAATGGTTTGCCATTTCCTTCTCCAGTTCATTTTACAGATGAGGAAACTGAGGCAAACAATGTTAAAGCGACTTAACCAACGTCACAAAGCTAGTAAGTGTCTGATGCCAGATTTGAACTGAGGAAGATGAATCTTCCTAACTCTGGACATGGTATTTTATCTACTTTGCCAGCTAGCTGCCCTATACAAGTTACCAATCTTCTAAATAATTAAAATACAACAAAATACACTTGGCAATAAATGTAGAATGAGTATAATATAATCTGTCTTTGACTCAGAAGGCACAGCAAGAATATAGCTAAGGTCACAGAGCATCAGGGTCATCCTTCTGAATGTGGACAGTTATTTTGGGTATAGGTACAGAGATTCCAGGCAATGGAGGGTTCAGCGAAATAGAATATTGGAGAATGAAAAGTTTTCTTGTCAGTTTTGCGTTTTAAGAGTTCTTCTATATAGAAAGTGTGTGTCAGGTTTTCATTTTCATCAACTTTCATTAAAATAAATGTTTTGTTTTGATATTTTTTCACTTTAAGTCACTGTGAATAACACCATTACTGCCCATTGAACAAGCTGAAATTATTGAGCAAAAATATACAATATAGAAAACTTGTCTGATAATACAGACAATAGTCTGTCCTACTAGTGTCTACCTTTATTCTATACCAGAGGAGGGAGGCTTCATTCTCTTCTGTCCAGGACGTTTACTGATCTGTCCATTACTCAGAGTTCAACTTCCTGTTGATCTTATCATTTACATTGTAGACCAGTGGTTCTCAACCTTCCTAATGCCACAGCCCTTTAATACTTGTATGTGGGTGTGTCTGCACATGGGTGGACTCACCTGGAAACAGATAGAGGAGCAGTGTCTTGGTTCCTAAAACCATCGGAAATATGTGTTTGCCAATGGTCTTAGGGGACCCTGTGACCCCTGTGAAAGGGTCATTCGACTCCAAAGGGGTTGTGACACACAGGTTGAAAACCACTGTTGTAGACTGTGTGGATACTGTCACCTTGTTTCTGCTAATGTCATTGACTTTCCGTGTTTGAGTGGTAGCTTTTTCGAAAGAAAAATGTGAGACATTTGTTAAATTCATCATCTAGATTGACAGGAATCCACACTCACTGATGGCATCAGAGTGCATACAGAATGATTCCCACCCTTTTATCTTATTTCCTCCCATTCTTCTTTCCCAATAGACCATTCGTGATTCAGATTTAAAAGACCATGGCTCCAATAGCATAGGAAGATATAGAAGTCAGCGAGCGCACTGATGTAAGTCAGGATTTCCTATGGACATTTGATTTATAAAATATAGTAAGGGGTTGGGTATAGGACAGAAAAATGTGCAAAGTGGGTCCGTTTGTCTCCAAATCCTGGAATGCTTAAGGGGCCTCTGTAGCTTTTGAAAACTGGATTTCAGGGGGAAAGAAAGGTGTAAGATGCTTAAATGTTTCCTTCTGAGGATTTCAACCTCTTATAAAAGGCTTATTTAAAGAGTAGGAGTTAATTTACTCCTAATTCTCTACACAGTCCCCTGTACTAGGAATGGAAGAGAGAAAAAAAAGGGAAAAAAGAAAAGGTCCATTTGTTATTTTTGTGTCCACAAGACACAGGCTCTATGATGAACTTTTCTGGATCATCACTATCTCCACCACTTACTATGGTATGTTGCACATGCCTCTGTACCTTAGTATTCCATAGGGATCTTCAATACATTTTTATTGTTGTTGTTGTTACTGTGAATAATAGTAATAGCTAACATTTGTGCAGCTTTTACAATATGCCAGGCACTGTGCTAAGTATTTTACAATTAATATCTTGGGAACCAGAGCCCAGAGGGCAGAGAATGAGAAAGACTCACTCACACTCTTCCAAATTCTCCTCCAAATAATTTCAAATTATGCTGCAAAATGAATTCTGGAGTAGCAGGAGCTGTACAAAAGGATGGGGTAAAACAATTTTCCAACCCAGAATAACTTAGAAAGGTGGCTATCACAGCAGGGTGAGAGTTGAGCAAAGGCTACACCAGTGCAGGTGGTGCCACAGCAAACCAGACGCAGACCCTGAAGGGGACTGAATCAGCAACAAGAGTAATAGTGCTGCTTCTGGAGTTTCAGTGCATAGACAGTAAGGGGATCAGACAATGGGTCAGAAGAGTACAGGGGTCTTTTTGGTGACACTGGGCACAGGACTCTGTTGCATTACCAATACTCGGATCTGGATCATAGTCCAAGGGCAAGAAGGAGTACTAGCACATCAGGGAAGCAGGGACCCTTGTCATAGTTCCTAGGTGCAAAACAGTGCTCGTGCCCACTCACAGACCAGAGCACAGGCCAGGAGAGTAATAAATATACCTCTCCTTAGATTGTACCACCTTGGAAGAACTGAAAACTTGCAGAGCCTCAGAACTAGCTCTGAAATCAGCAACACAAAAGACCTGAAACTTGTGACACTGTCCCCTCCATTCCAGGAGCAGAGTTCAACTTTAATATAAACTTAAAAGTCAAGAAATAAGCTGGAAAAATGAGCAAACCACAACAAAAATATCCTGACCATAGAAAGCTACTACAGTGACAGGGGAGGCCAGAACACAAACTCAGAAGAAAACAGCAAAGACAAAACTACCACACCAGAGCCTCAAAGAACAACTTGATTTGGTCCCAGGCCATGGAAGAGGTTAAAAAAGGTTTCAAAAATAAGAGAAATAGGAAAAATTGGGAAAAGAAATGAGTGATGCAAGAAAATCATGAAAAAAACGTCAACAGCTTAGTAAAGGAGGCACAAAAATACGGAAGAAAATAACACCTAAAAAACCAGAATAAGGCAGATGGTTAAAGAGGCACAAGAATCCACAACCAATGAAGAGAAGAACACTTTAAAAAGCAGGATTGAAAAAATGTCAAGAAGAAGCGCAAAAGCTAACTGAAGAAGATAATTTCTTAAGAATTAGAATTGGACAAGCAGAAGATAATGGCTCCATGAGATATCAAGAAGCAATAAAATGAAAGCAAAAGATTTTTTTTAAATGGAAGAAAATGTAAAATATCTTATTACAAAAACAACTGACCTGGAAAAATAGATTCAAGAGAAACTATGTAAGAATTATTGGACTGTCTGAAAGTCATCATAAAAAGAAAAGAGCCTAGACATCGTCTTTCAAGAAATTATCAAGGAAAACTACCCTGATATTCTGGAACAATAGGGTAAAGTAGAAATTGAAAGAATCTACCAATCACCTCCTGAAAGAGATCCCAAAATGAAAACTGCCGGGAATATGATAGCCAAATTCCAGAGCTGTCAGGTCAAGGAGAAAATATCGCAAGGAGCCAGAAAGAAACAGTTCAAACATTATGGAGCCACAGTCAGGATAACACAAGATTTAGCAGCTTCACCATTATGGGATAGAAGGTCTCGGAATATGATATTCCAGAGGGGATACAGGGAAATTGAGACACTAATACACTGTTGGTGGAGTTGTAAACTGAGTCATTTGTTCCAGAGAGTAATTCTGAACCATACCCAAAGGGCTATAAAACCATGTATACCTTTTGACTCAGCAATACCACTACTAGGCATGCCAAAGAGATAAGAAACAAAGAAGAAAAAACTTCTATGTACAAAAATATTTGTAGCAGCTCTTTTCTGGTGGAAAAGAATTGGAAATTGAAGGGATGCCCATCAATTAGATAATGGCTGAACCAATTGTGGTATATAATTATAAATCAATACTATTAAGTGTAGCTCCAATGCAATATTTACAGCACCCATGATCACTATAAATATACCTGCATTGTGCTCACTCACAAAATATAGCAGACTCTCCATATAGAAGACAGAAGCAAAGCATTTATTCAGACACCAGAAAACCAAATCCCAGCACCAGGAAATCAAATCCATCATAGAAACATAGAAGTTAATGCACCACAACGTAAAAGAGAACTCTACCATCCTTTAACCTTCCCACAAACCAATATTTGATCAATATTTACTCACAAGTCTATTTGTCTCCATCAAAAACAAACTCTCCTCCCAACCATCTAGCAGCCTCTAACGCCCAGCTTCCTGTGGGCTCTGCTCCACCCTTCAGCAAACTCCTCCCTTCACAGGCTCCATGTGATTACATTTAGCCTATTACAGGCAGAGTTTATTTTCAAAGCAGGGAAGATCTTCAAATTCTCTTAGGCTTATTAAGGGGCAGAGAAGATCTTCAAATTTCCATTATCATTTCATTTGACCCCAAGATCTTTCATGTCCCTTACATAGCAAAAATTCATTAACAATACATTTCATTACATAGATTAATGAGAGATTAGGGATAACTGGTGGGGTAACTGGTGTCAATAGAACTTTGCAACAATATAACAGGGATAATAGAAAATAAGCAAATAAAACAACATATTAGGGAGGGGTTTTGGGCACAAGCATCCCAACTTTCCCCCTTGAGCAAATGGGGCTTGAAATCTTGGGGTAAGGGGCAAAGGTCTCTCCTCCATAGCTACTTCCAGCTGAAATTTGTCATAGAGCTATCCCTGATCCAAGAGGTCCCATTCAAGAGGTCAGTTCTTTAGCTGGCAGCTGGAGCTCAGTTGATGCCAGGTCCAGGGGTGACACATCACAGCCATGGATAGGGGGTGGCATCTGGTCTAAGCAATCAGGCTTTTGCAGGTGGAGCACATTAAACCTGCAGGAAATAAATCTCAAAAACAAATTTAACAGACAAAAAGAGACAAATATAGGGTCAGTCATGCTTCTGTGGTTCATGAACTCACTATCATAGATGCATTTAAGGTAGAATATATCAGTTAAGAGTACAATTTTGTAATCATCATCTCCTGAACAAACAACAGCTGCTGTATTGTTTTCCCCATGTGCAATAATCTTCACAGCCTCTGGAACATCATCTGGCTTCTGTTTTACCCATAGTTTAGCTACCAATTTTATTTTATTAGTAGAACCAAATGCTTCAGTTCCTCTGATAGTTATTTCAGAAAGAGGGTCACTTTTCACAAGGGGTATTGTTTCACAAGGAATAATAATCACTTGAACTATTTTGTCATTTTTATAAAACTGTATGGATTCTTCACCTAAATTTTGTAATGTCACAATAATTTCCCCTCGATAGTTAGAATTAATTACTCCAATTAATGAATATGTTCCTTCAGCTGCTACACCTGATTTAGGTACTATCTGCCAAAAATGATTTTTAGGGATTCTCATACATATTCCAGTAGAGATGTTTCTTATTTCTTTTCTATCCAACCCAAAGTCTTCTAAACAATGTAAATAATTTCCTGCCAAACCAGATGTTCCTTAATATGGTGCCAGGACAACTTGCCTCATCATCCAGTACTCAATATTTGGATCTTTA
>CM053582.1:374734451-374764041 GCA_028627135.1 Pseudochirops cupreus | reverse complement strand
TCTCTCTCCATATATATATATGTATATATATATATATAACATTTATATATATATATATATAACATTTATATATATATATAACATTTATATATATATAACATTTATATATAACATTTATATATATATATAACATTTATATCTATCTATATCTATATCTATATCTATATATATACATACATATATATATACATATACACACCATTTCCAGTTAATTATGCTGGCCTCTTCTGCATGTCCAATTCTGTGAAAACCTGGAGTAGTCATTACCCAGGTCATAATTAGGATTCCAGGCCTTAATATCACTTCATGGCCTATAGTCAGTTGTTCAGTCTCTTCCAAAGCCCAATATGCAGCTAACAAATGCTTTTCAAAAGGTGAATATTGAGTTACATACGAAGGAAGTTTCCTTAGACCAAAATCCTAAAGGTACATTTTGGCTTTGTTGTTTTTGCCGTAAACTCTAGTTTGCATAGTCATCTTGTACAGTCACTTGTAATTCCACTGGGCCATTTTGCATAGCCCATAAATCTAGGGCCAATGGTATAGCAGCCATGGCTTCTTCAAAAGCTTTTCTCTGTTCAAGTCCCCAGTCAAATTCATATTTCTTCTGAGTAACTTTGTATAAGAGTTTCAAAATCTGTCCCAGATGTGGTATGTGATATCACCAATATCCAAATAATTCTAAAACAGTTATTTTCTTGGCAATCTATTCTAACTTTGAATCTGCTGGCCATTTACTTTTCTCTCCTGAGGAAATTTATCTTTTTCTCATTCTCCTAAGTCACTTAGCTCGGAAATCTTATCCAGCACCTCTGAAAGACGGTGGCTATTTCACCAATTAGTAGAGTCATAAATAGATCCTCATCAGCAGGAGGAGTCATTTTCACCATGATGTTTCTATGGGGATCTGCTAAGGGGATATCATGATATGTATATGCATCTCCAACCACGATAGGAGTTTTCATTACTTCTTCTTTCAACTCTCTCATGCACTCTTTAAGTGAGTACCAGGGTCTCTCTCCACTAGGCCACACAGAATCAGAGGGATACATTTTGTTGCATCATAACAGTTTTATTGTATTCTTATCTTCTGCCACATGAAAACGTCTAAAAGTTTGCTGGACAAAAGGATTCTGATAAATACTTTAAAATTTCAAATAGTACACACTATCTACCAATACTCCTCCACCTCTTTCATCACTGATTCTCACCATCCAGGACACTAACGATTCTCCTATCCTTTGGATGAATCTGCTTAATAGATCAGTGACCTCTTGTTGAGTGAAACCCTCAATTATCTCCCTGAACACTATGTGACCTCCCTGATTCTCCTGCTTTCTTCTCAGTATGAGGTGAGCTCCTGCCTGCATAAAAGCTTGGTCGTGAAATATTGTATCACCACTATGTACACAGGCACTCTTCTAGGAGTTGTTGTTATAGAAACTAGGCTCAGGCTCTACCAAAACTGTCTGAACTTTCCTTACTTTTTTGCTTCTTTTTCTGAGACAAATTCACAACAGCTCTCTATTCTACCACCTGAGACTCTCCAATTTGTTTTTCTAAAGGAGGGTCCAAATATTGGAACACAGCCAATTCCCTTTGCATTTGAGTTTTCTCTTTAAGAGTTTGTTTCTACTCTTACACATAATAGGGTTACCTATTAGCAGCCCCTCATACACACTGCCTCCAGATCTCTCCCACATTTTATTGGTATTCTTTGCAAACATGTTTCTAAATCTCTGGGTTCCCCCTTCTATAACCTCCATTCCCAGTTTTCACAGAGTCCTGTACTTTTAGACCACTTCCTTGCTAGGAAGGCATAAGGTAAATCCTCCCATCCTAGAATAGCCATTTCTTCTTCTAAATTCCTTCTGCCTCTAAATAGAGGTCTGATACCTTCTGATCCCATCCTCATTGCCAAATGTAGTGGCAATGCAATATTTACAGTGCTCACAATCACAAAAATATGCCTGCATGGTGCTCAATCTCAAAATATAGCAGACTCTCCATATAGAAGACAGAAGCAAAGCATGTATTCTGACACCAGACAACCAAATCCCAACACCAGGAAACTGAATCCATCATAGCAAAATAGAAGTTAATGCACCACAATGTAGGAAAGAGCTACACCAATCTTTAACTTTCCCACAAACCAATATTTGACCTATTTACTCACAAGTCTATCTGTCTCCCTTGGAAACAACCTTCTCCCAACCATCTAGCAGGCTCTGACTCCCAGATATCTGTGGATTCTGCTCCACCCTTCAGCAAACTCCTCCCACCACAGGTTTCATGTGATTACATTCAGCTTATTAGGGGGCAGCATTTATTTTCAAAGCAGGGAAGGTCTTCAAATTCCCTTAGACTTATTAAGGGGCAGAGAAGATCTTCAAATTATCATTACCATTATTACATTGTGCTATAGGAAATGACAAGCAGGATGCTCTCAGAAAAACCTGAAAATAGACAAATTGGTGCAAAGTGAAAAGAGTAGAACAAGAACATTATAAAGAGTAACAGTAATATTGTACAATAATCAACTCTGAGCGACTTAGTTATTCTCTGTGATTCAGTTCCCCAAGACAATTCTGAAGGACTTATGATGAAAAATGTTATCCATCCTCGAAGAAAAAAACGGAAGTAGTTTGAATGTAGGCTGAAGCATATTTTTAAAACTTTCCTTTTCTTGTGGGTTTTTTTGGTCTGTTTTCCTTCACAGCATGACTAATATGGAAATATATTTTGCATGACTGCACATGTATAACCTATATCAAACTTCTTGCCTTCTGAATGAGAGGGTGGAGGACAGGAAGGATGGAGGGAGAGAATTTGGAACTCAAACTTTTTAAAAATAGATGGTAAAAACTAGTTTTTGTATTTAATTGGGGAAAAGATAAAGTAATAAATATAGTTTAAAAATATCTCATTTGATCTTCATAATAACTCTGAAAAGCAGATGCTATTATCATTTTACAAATGAGGAAACTGAGGCAAATACAGGTTAAGTAACTTGCCCAGGGTCACATAACCAGTCAGCGTCTGAGGCCAGATTTAATCTAAAGTATTCCTGACCCCAGGATTAGTGCTCTATCTCACTCAGGGGGAGGGACTTCTTCATTTTTGCCTTTGTATTCCCAGCACAATGGGAATGTAATGCTTACTGACTGAGTGAACTCATTGATGTGAGTACTTCCTCTCAAAATAACTGCAGTGGGACATTTCCTGTCCTCTTAAAAATCTTCCACAGGAGCTACATCTAGTACTCTGGGGACCTTCCTCTAGGCCAGACCTGCACAAACTTGTTGGCAGCCCAGGAATTTCAGGAGACTGGCAAAAAATGTAGAAGAAGGCAATCTCTATACTTTTTTCAGGCCACCTGACATCTTTTGGTGTGCCAATGTGTCATAAGTGGCCTGTGGGACACAGGTTGTATAGGCCTACTTTAGGCATATTGTGGTTATTAAGAAAACTTTTGCGGGGAGCCAAGATAGTTGAGTAGAAGCAGAAACTTGGCTTGGGCTTCAGCTCCAAACAATTCCAATACCTGTAAAAAAAAATGACTCTAAACAAATTTTAAAGCTACAGAACCCACAAAGTGACAGCGAGAAATAAATCTCCTGCTGAAGACTGCCCAGCAGGCCTGCAGGAAGGGTCTATCACACTAAGTTGGGAGCCCAGCCCAGCCCCACAGGAGTTACAGGTTCCAGCCTTAGGGCAGCCCCTACCAGCAGTGGCCTGAGCAGACTTCAGGAGAGTGAATAACCAGCAGCTGTGGTAGCTTCCAGACTTCTCAACCCATAAACACCAAAGACAAAGTAAAAGGTCAGTGTGGAACTCTGTTGGAATGGGGGAGGGGAGGTGGATGGTCAGAAGAGAGCAGCCTGGCCCTGCCCCCTGGGCGAGAAGCAGCAGAGACATGGTGGCTGTGCTGCATGGCTACCTCAGAAGCTCCTGGCCTTCAGATTGTAGGGGGACAAAGTGACCATTCAGAGGGTAATTGCTCTTCCTTTAACCTGCTTATGGATCACAGTCTTGGGTGGTGGTCCTGGGGTGTGTGACCAGTGAGCCAGAGCTTGTGGGGGCTGTGGAGAGTGTGCCCTCCTAATAGATCTGGCAGCTGCAAAAACCCCAGCAATTTGGAACAAAGCTCCCTCTATTCTAGAAGCAGGTTCTACTGTGGCACAGAGCTCAAAAGTCAAGTAATTGGCTGGAAATATGAGCAATTACAGGAAGCACAAACAGTTGATAGAGTCCTTTTTTTGGAGACAAAAAGGATCAAGGCATGGAGAAGGAGGAAGACAGCAAAATTAGAACTTCTCCATGAAAGGCCTCCAAGAAAAATATGAACTGATTACAGGCCATGGAGGAGCTCAAGAAGGATTTTGAAAATCAAGTAAGAGAAGTGGAAGAAAAATTGAGAAGAGAAATGAGAATGATGCAAGAAAATCATGAAAAACAAGTCAACAGCCTGCTAAAGGAGACCCAAAAAGTACTGAAGAAAATAACACCTTAAAAACAGACTAACTCAAATGGCAAAAGAGGCAAAAAAGGCAATGAGGAGAAGAATGCTTTAAAAAGTTGAATTTGCCAGATGGAAAAGAAATTTCAAAAACTCACTGAAGAGAATAACACCTTCAAAATAAGATTGGAGCAATTGGAAGCTAATGACTTTATGAGAAATCAAGATATTATAAAACAGATCTAAACAAATGAAAAAATAGAAGGCAATGTGAAATATCTCATTGGAAAAACCACTGACATAGAAAATAGATCCAGGAGAGACCATTTAAAAATTATTGGACTTCCTGAAACCATGATAAAAAATAGAGAATCTACACACCATCTTTCAAGAAATTATCAAGCAAAATTGCCCTATATTCTAGAACCAGAGAGCAAAACAGAAATGGAAAGAATTCACCCATCAAATCTTGAAAACGATCCCAAAAAGAAAACTGCTAGGAATATTATAGCCAAATTCTAGAGCTCCCAGGTTGAGGAGAAAATATTGCAAGCAGTCAGGAAGGAACAATTTCAGTACTGTGGAAACACAATCAGGATAACAAAAGACCTAGCAGCTTCTACATTAAGGGATAGAAGGGCTTGGAATATGATATTCTGGAAATCAAAAGAGCTAGGACTAAAACCAAGAATCACCTACCCAGCAAAACTAAGTATAATGCCTCAGGGGAAAATATGGTCATTCAATGAAATAGAGAATTTTCAAGCATTCTTTTTTTTTTTAGTTTAATTTATTTATTTTCTTGTTTGTGTCATTCATTTCCACAAGATTTTGAGTTACAAATTTTCTCCCCATCTTTCCCCCACCCACCACCCCAAAATCAAACATTCTTGATGAAAAAAACAGAGCTGAACAGAAATTTTGACTTTCAAATACAAGAAGCAAGAGAAGCATGAGAAAGTAGATAGGAAAAATAAATCATTAGGAAGTTATCAAAGTTGAACTATTTATATTCCTACATGGAAAAATAATAATTGTAACTCATAAGACTTTTCTCAGTATGAGGATAGTTGAAGGGAATGTATATGTATATATATATATATGCGTGTGTGTGTGTGTGTGTGTGTGTGTGTGTGTGTGTACACACATACATATGTATATATAGGAGGGTGTATGTGTATATAAATATGTATGTGAATATGAGCATATGTATGTTCGTGTATACATAGACAGAGGGCACAGGATGAGTTGAACATGAAGGTATGATATCAAAAAAATAAAGGGGTGAGAGAGGAATTTATTGGGAGAAGGGAAAGGGGAGAGATAGATTAGGGCAAATTTTCTCATATAAAAGAGGCCAGAGAAAACTGTTACAGTGGAAGGGAAGAGCCAGAAGATGAAAGGGAATGAGACAACTTTACTCTCTTTGAATTTGGCTTAAGGTGGGAATAACATTAACACTCAATCACATACCTTACCCTACAAGAAAATAGGGACATAGGGGCTAAGATGGGGGATGATAGAAGGGACGGCAGTTTGGGGGAGAAGGGAGTTAGAAGCAAACATTTTTTAAAAGGGATAGGGTCAAAGGAGAAAATAAAATAAGTGGGGGGCGGGATAGGATGAAGGGAAATATAGTTAGTCTTTCATAATATAACAACCATGGAGATAATTTGGATTACTGCCCTTGTACAACCTATATTAAATTGTTTATCTTCCCAGTGGGGGTGGGTGAGGAGGGAAGAAGGAAAATATCTGGAACTCAAAGTTTTAAAAACAAATGTTTAAAAAATATGTTTTTTCACGTGCAACTGGGAAATAAGATATATAGGCACTGGGGTATGGAAATCCATTTTGACCTACCGGAAAGTTTGGGGGGGGGGGGTAATTGGGGAGGATATAAGAGAGAACAGATTGGGGGAAGGGGTATTCAGTAGGCTTGCTATGTGGGGGGAGGGGAGGGGAAAGATGGAGAAAAAATTGTAACTCAAAATCTTGTGGAAATGAATGTTGAAAACTAAAAATAAATAAATTAATGTAAGAATGGAAAAACACTTTTTTTTGACTCAATGCACCTTTTTACTTCTTAACAGTGAGAAAATCTAGGTGACAACTGAAAACCCATTAAATTAATAAAGCTAATATATATTAATGACAATTAAATTTCATTTGGCAAATATCTATTAAGTGCCTACTGTTAGGTGCATATTGTATATTTATATTTTTGCTGTGGAGATTCCAAAAAATTTAAGACTCTGTACCGGCCATCATGGAACTTATAGCATAATAGGAAAGAGTAGACTTAGTCGTGTGAAAAGTGAAAGTATAAGGCAGCATGTGCTGAGCTCCAGAAGTTATACTGATAACCAGGGCTGCAAGAGGTCTCTGAGGACTAGAATAGCTGAATTCTCTCTCTACTCATTATAAAACCTTTAACTTAGAGATCATCTGGTCCAGGGGTGGGGAACCTTCGGCCTCAAGGCCACATTGGCCTTCTAGGTCCTCAAATGCAGCCCTTTCACTGAATCCAATCTTTGTGAAGGGCCCCACTTGAGGATCTAGAGCAGTGGTTCTCAACGTGTGGGTCACAGGGGTCACCTAAGACCATCAGAAAACACACATTTCCAATGGTCTTAGGAACCAAGACACCACTCCTCTATCGGTCTCCGGGTGGGTCTGCCCACATGCAGACATGCCCACATACAAGTATTAAAGAGTCATGGCATTAAGAAGGTTGAGAACCACTGACATAGAGGGTCACACGTGGCCTTGAAGATGCAGTTTCCCTCTCCTGGCTCTGGTCCAACAACTTTATCTTGGAAATAAAGAAATTAGGGTTTTGAATATCCCAACTTTAGTTTTCTTATCATTTCTCCATGTTGCCATAAACTGGATTTCATACAGACCCATGCACCAAATATTTAAGTTCCATCAACCTTCAAGCTTTGAGTCTCCTTGTAAAAAAACAAACAAAAAACTTTTCTCCTTTTCTAGCGCAGAGATCCCTGGTGGATCAGCATCATACTCACTAGATATTCATATCTGTCAGGGCTTCAACATTATAGTCCCCAAAATACTGACTTCCTCTGTGGCACTGATAGTAGGAGCCAAACTGGCTTTCATTTATAATGGCTGGGTGCAGCCTGGGGCCATTTTTCTCCCTATATTGCCTGGACTCTCAATCATTTCCGTAGTCTCTAAGTGAAAGACCTTTAAGTCTTCTATGGATCCTCACTCAAAACCTGAAAGACACCTTAAAATTGTTTGAGGACCTAAATTCCAACCACACTCCCGCTGACACAATTAACACACTGTCACAAACACCAGGATCTAACATCTGATTGCCTGTTTGACTGAATACCAGGATTAGAGGAACATTCTAACTATATTTTATTGGAGCTGGTACATGGGATGGGAAGGAGGATGCAATCAATGACTACTATGGACCTCTTTGAGCCCTCTGTGCCTTACTTTCTTTTGGAGGGGGGAAGGTAGGGCAGTTGGGGTTAAGTGACTTGCCCAATGTCACATGGCTAGTAAAGTGTCAAGTGTCTAAGTCTGGATTTGAACTCAGGTCCTCCTGACTCCAGGACTGGTACTCTATTCACTGTGCCACCTAGCCACCCCTTTTGCCTTACTTTCAATCAGTCATTTTCAGCATCTAAGAGATTGCTAACTTTGATGGTACACAACCCATGGTGTCACAAAACCATAAAAAAAATCTGCTTCTCTTGCAATTTTTCTAACATTCTTTTTTTTTAGTTCCAAATTCTGTCCTTCCTTCCAACCCCTTCATCACCCATTGAGAAGGCTTCTTTTGCCAATTTGCATCTTTTGAAGCCTTGAACCAAATAGCTCCTCACATCAATCTCTACAGACTGCCATATTTCACATGCAGCCAGGCAGACAATTCATTTTTATTTCACCGCTCAATTGCAGTAACACAAACATATATTCAGAGCCAGCATATATTTTTATTGTGGAGAAGCAATGCCCTCTCACATGTGCTGCCCGCAGGAATTAATGAGGGGAATGGTTATTTATTCTGCTGTTTTGCAATAGGAAAACAATTGCTTGCCTAGTCATTCTGCACTTTGACAAACATTTCCCAAACAAAAGAATTCAGCATTTTGAATGAGCACCAAACCAAGATTTAGGAGGACTGTTAAAACACAGTGGAAGCCACTTTCCATAATCACATTTAAACACATGAATATATACAGTGTCACTGCAGCTTGGCTGGCTCGGCATCTTCCTGCAGACAACCTGTTTCTAACAGAATCCTATAACGCATAATGCGATTCAGTCTCAGAAACTTTTCAATCCTGGTTCCATTTTCCCTTCTGCACCAAGCTTTGAGGTTGAAGTTCAACTTTAAACTCTCTTGGCCACAGAATCAGTCTCATAGTTTTAACAGAAAAAAAAGGTACTAAGGAAAAACAGGACTCTATTTCCACATAATGTTTTTGTAATTTCCCTCCCACTCTTTATTGTTTCATGCTGGGGCTACAAGAATCCCCCTTGCCCTAGCCCTTCTGGTTGACAGTGCTGGATAGCCAATCAAACTTTCATTCCATTGACAAGTATTTCTGGAATTCATTGCTTCCCCTGTGGATGTAGGCAAACTAGTACAACTCTGACAGTAAAATCTTTTTAAAGTAATAATATGCATAAATACAATTAAATTCTGAAGAAGAGCCAGAAAAAAAGAGTTAATATTCCGAAGGTTGTAAATGATCTTTGTGATCTTCATGGGAGTTGCAAGGAGTTAAATTTTGGCTCAATAAATGAAATAGATCTTTAAAATCAGAGTTTTGCAATAATCAGAGCTGCTTTATGAAGTAGTCAGATTTTAGCTATTGGAAGGGTTTGAGCAGGGTCTAGATGACAACTAGAGATAGCCTAGGATGCAATGGGAGACCCTGGCCCTTTTATGCTAAGGGCTTTTCATGTACTCACTTAGAGTGAGGCAATGCTCATTTGTTATTGTAATGGAAATCTGAAGATCTTCCCTGCTTCTTGGCCCCTTGATAGGCTTGGGTGAATCTGAGAACCTTCCATGATTTGAAAATATACTCTGCCCCCTAATAGGTGGAATGTGGTCACATGGAGCCTGTGGCAGGAGACTTCTTTTTCAGGAATGCCCACATCTTGTTACTTTGTGATTGAGCAGTGGCTCAAGAGGGTTGTGACATTCTCTGACCCAGGAGAAGGCTATAGATACCCTGATGTGAGGTTTTGCTTTTGGGCTCACTTTGGGAAGAGTTGTGTGATTTGGCCAGATGAGATTCTGGGCAGTCATTGAGCCTCTCAGCTTTGAAAACCCAGATGTGGTGCTTCCCTCTCTGGTAGCTAACTAGGTATGAATGTAATGGTCAGACTTGGAAGCCCTGTCTGTTGAATTGTGTTATTTTCTGTTGTAACTTCTGTTTGTATTCTCTGAAGTTCAGGGTGCTGACTTTTTCCACTGAACTAGGTAAATGATATGTGTCTGATTGATTAAAGTAAGATTGTTAACCCATTTTGAGTTGCTTTCCTTTAGAAAAGCAGATCTAAGAAGCTGTGCTAGCAGCCATCCTGGGTATGCTAGAGTGCTTACTGCTATACCATTCAGTGAATAGGCCTCCTTAAGAAGGGGATGACCCCTTTAATTAGAAAAAGAAAAAAAAACACCAAGCTGGGAGGAATAGACCCTCAGAGTGGCTGTTCCAAAGAGAAAGAGTAATATTCACTCTCGTCCTCCTGGACGAGACCACTCCTCGACCTCCTGGGACAACTTTGTCTCCTTTTAGAGAAAACTAATTTTTGTCAGATTTGTAGCCTGAGCTTACTTCATGTTGAGAGTAGAGGAAAGATGCTACATCAAGGGAACATTGGTAAACATTAGTCTTATAACACTCTCCTTCACAGAAACCTTTAAATATTTCAAGATTGTTGTCATGTCAGAGGATCTTGTATCTGAATCTTGTGTTTGCGACTTACTACCTGTATCATGTACCTTCTCTGGGCCTCAGTTTCCATATTTGTTAAATGGGGGAAAAGGACTCAATGACCTCTAAGATCCTTTCAAGCTCTAAATCTATGATCCTATGATCCTCACTTATCTTGTGTATTAATACCATCAGCCATTTTTCATATCTGTCATTTTTAGAGCAAAGGTCAACCTTGGCAGAGAAATCAGAAGCAAAATAACATGAGTAGCCCTGCCTACCCTCGTTTCAGTTATGATCCCTTCTGTTTTGAGGAACCTTCTTAGAGCCTCCTCTTTTCTCCAATGCAGCTAAAAAGGAAGGCTTAAAAAAAACTGAGAGAAGCTAAGAAAGGGTGACTGCACTCACCCTCATGTCAGCACCAGATAGTGGTTCCTCTACCAGCGAACAATGGTGATGTTCCACAGCTGTGTGATTAGAAAAGACACTGATAAACTGGAGTGAATGGGAGGGTGAGGGAGCTAGAGATCATGTGTGGATCAATGGGAAGAAATCGGGATGCTTAGCTTAGGGAAGATGGAAGGGAGATACGGTTATCATTTTCTCTATATTGCAGAACTAAGATGAATGAATAAAAGTTTCAGAGAAAGAGATTCTAGGTTGGAGGAATGAAAACTTTCTTATCAAAGAGATTTATCAAAAGTTGGCTGGCTTACCAGGTAGATTTTCTTAGTTTTTCTTTTGGGTGGAGTGTTTAAGAGAAGGCTGGATAACAAATTTTCAAGGATGTTAAGGGTTACATGGTCATCTTTCTGCTCTATTGGACACCCTGTGAAAGTGTTCCAATTCTATGCTTTTATTTTTTTAAAGGGACTTGTGATTTCACAGAGAATTCTCAGCGTGGACAATCCCCTTTACTGAAGCAGTTAGAAAAAACTTACTTGTTCCTTGCAGTCATAAAAAGTTGACTAGTTCCTCAGGAGGTTAAGTTATTTACCTGTATGTGTTAGAAGAAGTGCTTGAACCCAGGTTAATCCTAGAAGGGATCTCGGAGGCCTTCTGATCTACATTCCTTGATTGATAAGTGGTCAAAGGATATAAATAGCCTCTTTTCAGAAAAAGAAATCAAAGTTATCAATAGTCATATTGATGACTTCTGACTATAGAGCATTGAAAAAATGCTCTAAGTTACTAATAATTAGATAAATACAAGTTAAAAGAACTCTGAGGTACCATTTCACAGCCATCAGATTGTTTAATGTTACAGAAAAAGATAATGATAAATGCTGGTGGGGATGTAGAAAAACAGGTACACTAATGCATTGTTAGTGGAGCTGCAAACTGTTCCAACCGATCTAGAGATCAATTTGGAACTATGCCCAAAGGGCTGTAAAATTGTACATTCCCTTTAACCAAGAAACACCACTACCAGGTCTGGGACCACAAATAGATCAGAAGAAATGGAAAAGCACCTTGTGCAAAAATATTTATAGAAACTCTTTTTGTGGTGGCAAAAATTGGAAATTGGAAAAAATTGAGGAGGGGATGAATAAGCTGTTAAATTTGATTGTCAGAGAATACTATTGTGCTATGGGAAATGATGAAGAGGATGAATTCAGGAACCTGGAACAACAAATGAACTGATGCAAAGTGAAGTGAGCAGAACAAGGAGAACATTGTATGTAGGAACTACAATATTACAGTCAGCTGTGAAAGACAGCTATTCTGATCAAGTTCAAAGGACTCTTCATGAAAATGTTATGCCTCTACAGGGAGAGAATTGATGAGCTCTGGGTGTAGATTGAAACATAGTTTTTTCTGTTATTTTCTTGCTTCCCTGCCGCCCCCCAACACAGCTAATGTTGAAATTTGATTTGTGTGATTTTATGGGATGATGGGCTCATTTGTCTTGCCTTCTCACAAAGTGGGAGAGGGGTAAAGGGAAGGAGAGAATTTGGAACTCAAAATTTTAAAAAATATACATTTTTCAAAAAATTAAGACTCACAAAGGTTAAAAAATGTCCCCAAAGTCACATACCTCATAAGGATTGGAGGTGGAATTTGAACCTAAATCCATTGAGTCTAGAGTCCGTACTCTGTCTTGTGCCACTCTGCTTCCATTTGGGCCTCAAAGGATAAGTAGGTTTTACAGAAGTAGAAAGGATCTCTGATGAGGCATGATTTGAAACCTTTTGGCTACTATTCCAGAATCCAGAATCATCTCTTCAAATTCTCTCACTGCTCCTGGTCTCTGAAGTTCCTTCCTACTTTCCTACTGCAAATGTATTAGAATTTTGTTGATATGTTGTGTGGGGTCAGGACTACCTCAAGAAACATGACGCCTGATGAAGGGTGTGGCTAGCAATGGAGAAAGCAAATTGCATCTTTGTTCCACTAGCATGCAAAGGCACTGGTGAACTTAGGAAATGGGAAGAGCCTATAGCTGTGGCCTCCGCCTCTTTTTGGAACTCACAGGCTGCTCTCCTGTGTTTATCGTCTCCCCTTCCTAGAATGTAGTCTCATTGAATATAGATTCCATCATGCTTGTTTATATCTGTGGCTCCTGACCTTAGCACAGTGCCTGGAACCTAGTAAGGCTTCATAAATAGTTTTCACTAATTTATTCCACCCTGGTTACTTATCAGTAATCATTTCACCTGGCTGAGCCCCATTCCAGTTCCCCTCCAGATCTCCCACCCTGCTTTTTTCCAATTGTAGTTCTGAGAACAGTAATCAAATCAACCAAGACAACCTACTGTTCCTGCATAGGAAAGATCAATCAATTGTCTAAGACTCCCTATCCCTCTGACCTTCAGTCCTCTCTAATCACCACTCCCTTTTAGAATGCAAAAGGAGGAGCCACATAAAAAGAATGTAACGCCCTTGAGGACAGCCTCCTTAATTTGTATCCCTAGAATTTATCATCTTAAGTATTTAATGAATGTTTTTTCATTCATTTTTTTTTATCCACTGATTCATTTATTTGCTGTTTGTGAATTGTTAGGGCTGATGGTAACTTTCCTTTGGTAACTTTAGTAGATTAGGTGGGATTTTTGTTAGTTTGTTTTCTGGGAGTCTGGATCATACCCAAGTGAGCCTCCAGGCCTTGGAAAGAGCAGTGTCCTTTATCTGGATACCACTGAAATCTCCTATATGTGTCCTTGTATTTGTGCTTCTGCCCAGTTGCACAGACTGGCCAGGAGGCAGTTGGGATAGGGGATTCTGTATTTGCACATTTCCTTCCTCTGTGTTCTGTGATAACATTTGGTACCATCCCTACTGCCAGGCCAGGAAAGGCTGAGCCCCTAATGGGACATAGGTGAGGCAGGCTTTCTGATATGTGCATTCTTCGGAGATTCTGAACCACCTCACACAGGACCTGTTTGAGAATGACAGAGACCTTATTCTGGGAAGTAGAAGGAAGTCTACATATGAATCTGACCATAGAAAGCAGCTTAAAAATAACAGGGACTTTCACAGGATATTTTTAGATTCTAGAAACAATAAGCACTTTGAATCTTAGAATGTTGGTGCTGAAAAGGGTGTTAGAGATGGTAGCTGAGCTGTAGGACAAACAGCCATTTACTTAGATTCAAGAAATCTGGGTTCAAGTCTAGACCTTGAGCAAATCATGTCACATCTCTACATGTCAGCATCCCCTTTTAAAAATCTGAGATAAAAATATTTGTTATGCTTGACCTGCCTTGTGAGAAAACAACTTTATAAATGGAAAAGGGTTAAATACATATAAGTTTTTATCCTACTTGTGTACTGTTAAATGGAACTGAAGAAAATCACAAAACCGTACTGATTGGGTTCACTACACATTTATGTAATTTCATCTCAAGTAGGTCCTTGTTCTGGTAAAACTATCCCTCTTGGCCATTTGTTAATCTCCCTCTCCACAAGGGCTATTCTACACCTCATCACTCCTCTGGTTTCCTATATTCAAAATGTAACCAAGCATTTTTTTCTCTCAAACACAATTCTTCATCTCCCACACCCATGGCTTTGCACTCCCTGTTCCCCATGCCCAGAATCTCCCTCTACCTCTTAGTTTCCCTGACTTCCTTCAAGACTGAGTTCAAATCTCACCTCCTCCAGGTTTTTCATGGTCCTCCAGTTGCTAATGCCTTCCTCTCTCAAATTAACTTGCTTCAACTCTTACTCTATCTTATCTGTACTTAACTACTTTTAAATTTGCCTCCTCACTAGAGGGACTGTTTTGCATTAAGGAGAGGCACTGTTTGTGCCTTCTTCTGTATCCTCTGTGCTTCCCACAGTGCCCACAATATAGGAAGTGCTTATTAAAGAGTTATTGACTAATTCACTTATTGTAATTTTCATTGGCAAAATCATCATATGGAGGAAACTGGTGGTGGATAGAGTGCCAGCCTTGGAGTCTGGTTTCGAATTCGGCTTCTGACACTTAGTAGTTAATTCTTGGCCAATCATTCAACCTCAAGTCTAAGAATTTCTCTACTAAGACATAAAGTTTAATTCTGCAGCAGTGAAGGGAGCTTCCCTTCATTTATGAAATTAAAGGTTGTTTAATTAGAATTATAATCTTGGCAAAAGTTCTCATTTTACAGATGAGGAAACTGAGGAAAGGAAGAGAATTTACCCAGTAACATGCAGGGAATTAGTAGCAGAAGCAAAATTAATTGCCTAGGCTTTAGATTCAATATTGTTCCCACTACTCACTTGACCCGAAGCCTAAATATCTCTCCAGCACCAAAGCAAATGTATAGCAGAAGAGAAATGGATAACTTCACACTCAGACATACAGAGTCCAACATGCCCCTAACTCAACTCTCTTTTCAGTAGCTGGTGATTCTCTGACATGGGATAGCGACTTTACATTCATTCAGATCTCTGTGACATGACACAATGTGTCACTGAGCCCTCAGAGCCTGGGATTGCTGTTCTGTCTCCATCTAAAAAAGGAGACTGTACTTTGCCCATGAAGTGTTCCAGTTTTCTATCTGGCTATAGTCCCAGGAGATCCATCTGTGAGCTATCATGGATAGGATATTCAGTAAGGTAGGAAAACTGCTTACAGATAATTAAGCACTGACTGTAATAATAGTAATAATAATGAGGCAAAACCCCATTATACATCCACCTCACTTTACACAATTAAGTCCCTTGGAAATTGTTTGCAAATCTAAGTGGTTTCTCTAGAGTTTATTTTGAATGTGCCTGGGGAAAGAAACTAATTTAAAGGAACCCCACTGGGGAATTGTTTGGAAAGTGAAAAGACCTCCTCCCCACAACATGCCCGTTATGCAAATACAGATTTTCATACACTGAACTAGCTCAAAATGAGGTACACCTGTAAGGTAATTACAAAAGTTGCTCTACCACTGACAGGCCTCATATCCAGAGACTACCCAGTCTGTGGCACAGAGAAATGCTTTCAATGGGCCTTTTAAGAAATAATAAGCTGTCAGTCTCTAGCTCCTTATCCGTTTAGATCAGTGGTTCTCAATCTTCCTAATGTCACGGCTCTTTAATACTCATATGTGGGCATATCTGCATGTGGGTGGACCCTCCTGGAGATGGATAGAGGAGCGGTGTCTCGGTTCCTAAGACCATCGGAAATATGTGTTTTCTGATGGTCTTAGGCAACCCCTGTGACCCCTGTGAAAGGGTCGTTCAACCCCCAAAGGGGTCGTGACCCACAGGTTGAGAACTGCTGTTCTAGATAAACTGATTGGCCGTGACAATCTTGGAAAGGGACACTGTGCTTCTACCCCACTGGCTTGTGAAGTGTTCATTTTCACCTTCCCTACAAACCTGCCAAAAAGAAACAACAACAAAAAAACCCAAAAACATTTTACTCAGTGATGCATTCTGAAGGTGGCAACTATTTGCAAAATATATTTAAGTGCTTGGAACGAATGACAGCATAAACCACATTTCCAATGGACTTGCATAAGAAATAAGAAGATTGCAGCCTAAGCATAATAAAACATTTTTATAGGGCTTTAAATTGTGTTGGTGTGTAAGAAAACCGGGCTCTAGAGAAAAATTTCTGAGGTTGTGTGTATGTCAATATAATAGACAGCCAATCTATTTCTAGCATAATCATTGTATATATCTTATAGATACATTTTGTATAAAAATTGACTTGACTCGATTTAAATAGAATTACAAGGTTGTTGTCAAATGTTATCTTATCAAGTCACCTGGGTTAGGAGATAGATAGTAAGGGAGAGGAGACTGAATGCCAGACTCCTCATTAGGAAGACCTAGGTTCAAATCCCACCTTGGACTCCTATGAGCTGTTAGGTGACTTCAGTGACTTCTCTAAGCTTCAGTTCCCTCATCTATAAAATAGGAACAAAAATACTGTGGTACCTTCCTGATGGTGTTATTGTGAGGGTCAAATGCTTATATATGTATGCCACTTTGTAAGATTTAAAGTAATTAAGTGGAAATGTAATAAAAGTGAATAAAATAAATGCCAGCTGTTATCATCTTGCCCTGCTTAGAATACTGAAGACTGAAGCTCTCTCCATGTCACTATGTGGGATACCATGAGGATCTGAAAGTAGCCGGCCTCACTAGGAACTTTGGGGCCCTAGAACATAGCTAAAGCAAAAACCCAGCCTGCTGTCCAAGGTACAAAGCCTGAATGGGAAAACAAACAAGCATGCCTCCAAAGTAATAAAGAATGGAAGGAAGATATTTCAATCTATACAATGGGCTGAGAGCCACTGCCCAGAAACCTAGGACTGAGTGGAGATGTAGATTTTCCCATCCCTACACATATGGCAAGACCCTGCTCAAACCCCACCTCTTCTAGTTCCTACTGATCTCACCTCCCTTGTATTTCCTATGGCACCTTATAGTCTAGACTAGTGGTATCAAAGTCTAACAGAAACAGGAACCTTTAAGCCACTTATAAGGATCCTTGTGGGTACGTAATGACTTAGAAAACCACACATTAATATTATCTCTATTTTATTGTATTTTTTTTTTGGTTAAATATTTCCCAATTCCATTTTAACCTGGCTGGGCGGTGCCTGGGAATGTGGGACCTCATTGGGCTGTGTGTTTAATTCCTCTGGAATATTCAATCCCATTTATTATTGAATATATACTATCAGAATTTTTTTTAATTTGCTCTCCATTCCCCAAATAAACTGTTAGCTCTTCAAGGGTAGAAATGATGTTTTCTCCTTTTGTATCCTCCACAAGTGCCCACCCAGTACAGGGTTGGCCACAAGCTCAAAAAATGTTGTTTTTTATTCATTTTTCAGTTGGTCTGACTCTTCCTGATTCCTTTTGGGTTTTCTTGGCAAAGATACTGGAGTGGTTTGCCATTTTCTTCTCCAGATCATTTTACAAATGAGGAAACTGAGGCAAACAGGGTTAAGTGACTTGTTCAGGGTCACACACCTAGTAAGTGTCTGAAGGCAGATTTGAACTCAGGAAGATGAGTCTTCCTGACTCCACACCTGGCAGTCTGTGCACTATGGCACCACTTAGCCATCACTCAATAAATTAGAGGATGATATAATTATAATAACTGTAACTCACACACGTTACATTAAGGTTTCCAAATATTTTCATCATAACCACCCTGTGGTTGAAAGTGCAAGTATTATGATCCCTGCTTCCCAGGTGTGGAAGTTAAGGATTAGAGACGCTAATGACTCACTTCTGGTCTCTCAGTCAAAGTCTGTGCTAGGATGTGAGCCCACATCTTCTGAGTCTGAGTGCTATGTATTTCTATTCCATCATGTGATCTGTCGCATTATTGATCAAGTCCAGCCCCCTAATTTTGCCTATGAGGTAACAGGCTCAGAGAGGGAGAAGTTACTTTATGTCACAAGGAGTTGGGATTTGAAAATACCTTATGACTTCCAATCACTTATGGCTGTTATATGACATTACCTGATTCCATATTTCTTCTTTCATTTTGTATTCTCCTGGTCTCCGTGGCTTCATTTGTAAACTGAATGAGTTAGGTAAGGTGACTTTTTGCCCAAGGTCACACAGCTAGTAAGTGTTAAGCGTCTGAGGCCAAATTTGAACTCAGGTCCTCCTGACTCCAGGGCCAGTGCTCCATTCACTGCACCACCTAGCCACTCACACTCAACATATTCTTAATTAAATTCAATTAACATATTTTAGGCACAATATCAAGTTCAGAACGAAAAGATCAAAACCAAAACAAACAAGAAAGACAGTGAAACGATCAGTGGCCTGACAAGCTAACATTTTTGCCAATTTTTAGTTTTTCTTTCTATTCCCCAACACTTGGCCCAGTGCTTGGCATACACTAGGTACTTAATAAAGGCTTATTGATTGATCGACTTTTTTTCCCCATTTAACAGTATTTTTTCCAATTATATATAAAGACAGTTTTTAACATTCACTTTTATAAGATTGAGTTCCACATTTTTTGATCAATTGATTCATTGTAGGATGGAAACATCTAAATAATTACGAGATATTATGAGATGGGAAGACTAGCAGTTCCAGAGCTCTTCCTAAAGGAATTTTCCTGAATCTTGAAGGCTATGACAATAGGAAAAGGTAGAATGGAGAGAAAACGTATTCCAAGCGTACTCTGTTTTTGCTCACGGCTGGGACAGTTTTGCATCTTACTAAAAGAGAAATGAGATTGTGAGAATGCTGAGTATGGTGCTAAGCACCTCTATGAGACACTTCAGCTTATTGCAGAAACTTGGAGACTTCAGGAACACCTCCAAGGAGATGTTCAAGAAAGACTTTTGAGTTATAGCCTGAAGACATGGAAGCCACAACCTGAGCTTAGTCTTATCATGTCACTTAACCCCCTGGTCTTATGATTCTAGAGAACACTGAGAGAGGACTTCCCCTGGATGAGATAGTTTTCTGTCTTGGCTTAAGTTGAGATCATATTTTGCCCCTAGCTAGAGAGGTCATTTACCCTTGCATATTTTTTGGTATATTGTAATCTATACAACTTTTCCAATTCCTGTTTTCAGTTTGTTTTTAATAAATGGGTTTATTCGCTATTGCTTTATGTGTAATGAATGTTTACAAAAATTAAGCTGGTTAATGTAAGCTAAGAACTATCCTCTCCCAAATGAATTACAAATGACATATGAAGGAATAGTCTCTCTGCATCCAGAGGAAGAAATGATATATAGATATATTAGAGAATGATTTACATATATATGTATATGTGTATACATATGTATGTGTGTATACACACATACACATTTGTGCCTACGGGTAGCCATCTCTAGGATGGGGGATGGGAAGGAAGGGGGGAAAGCTACATGATAATTTTATTATTTATTTAAAAGGAACAACAAGTTGTAAATAATAGATTTGCTGTTTCATGTGTAATCATCTCTGTTTATTTTATTATGTCATGGAAATGCTTAATTCATTCCATAATTTGAAAATTATATATATATATACATATATATATGTATATATATATTAAAAGAGTATAAAAGAGAGTTTTCCTTCTGAATATACTCATACCTCTAGAAAAGAGATATTTGAGGGGTGGCCAATAGATATCATTCTAGCTTAGTACCCCTTTTGGACGAAGGAGAAACTGTCCATCTTTCTGAGGTACCAGAGAATCTCGCCTGCCCATCTCCCAGATATAAGCATTACCCTTATCCTTCTCCAAAAGGAGGAAAGGTAGTGAGATCTCAGAACACATCTGTTCATCTCACCTCAAAGCCCTTCATAACCTAGTCCCCCTCCTACCTTAAGACACGACTCGTTGACACGTCCTCTTCAACCCAGCGACACTGGCCTTTGGGCTGTTCCATGGATGAGATGCTGGGAATTTTCTCTGGCCATTCCCCATGCTTGGAACATCTTCCCTCCTCTGCTCTGACTTCTGACCACCCTGGCTCCCCCTAAGCCCCAACTAAAAATCCTGCCTTCTACAGGGAACCTTCTCTCACTCCTCGCAACTCCAGGGCTTTCCATTATTTCCTATTTATCTTGTCTAGACCTTGCTTTGTACATATATTTGTTTGCCTGTTGTTTGTCCTATTAAACTGTAAGATCCTTGAGGTCAGGGACCTTCTTTTGTATCCCCAGAAGTTAGCATTGTGCCTCGTACAAAGTAGGTGCTTAATAAATGTGTACTGAATGAATGAATCACCCTTCTGTCACATTTTTGTATTTAGACAACAAACACACAGACACACACACACACACACACACACACACACTATACACAATGAGGATCAGCCTGTGTAAAGTCACAGAAGTAGGAATTGTAATGTTCAGTCTGGGGAACAGGTTGGGTTAAATGACAAGTGAGTGAAGGCAGTCCAACTCCTTAATTTTCAAGGTAAGGAAACTGAGACCCAGAGATATTAAGGCACTTGCTCAAGCTCATAGATCTAAATATGGTCTGAAAGCACTAAATTACAGTACAACTGGATCAAGAGAAATGTCTCCAAATTAAACCTCAAGAGATCTAATATTTCATTCAGTTGGAGTTGCAGGGGAAAACACATTGTTTTTCAGGCTTTCTATGTTGAAAACCCTTAATTCTTCCAGGAAAGCAACAACCCATCTCAGTTCTAATAAGGATATCTCTTAACTGTTGTAAATCTTCTTGTAGGCTGCAAAAGCTTTCCGGTACATAATTGCAAACAATCACTTCCACTGGGATTTTTTCCCAGGGACACATCCAGGTGTTGGAAAGAATTAGCCAAGTTGTGTGTCTATTTGCATATAATTTGCATATGGAATAAAGGTGCCTGCCAATGCTCAGACAATTTTCAGGCTATATTTCTATTATTACAGACGTTGAGATTGTCTTTATTATAAGAATCCTTGGTCTCTCACTTTCCTCCTCACTTTTCTATCATCACTCACTCAAATTCACCCAATTCAACCAAAGCAGGTAGAGGATTATGAAGCTACAGAGGGGAATGATTAGCAACCTTCTAATACTTACTGGAGAACAGCAACAAGGTGGTTCCTCTCTCCTTGGTGAAGTCTTAGAAAATAGTTATAGGTGGGTGTCTTTTCTGTTGTTTCTTTTCAACTCTCCCACTACAAGGCAGTAAATAGAATTTATAGAGAGTCAGGAGGCCTGGGATTTAGAGTTAACTAGGACTGTATAGGCCAGGGGTGGGGAACCTATGTCCTCAAGGCCACATGTGACCTTTTAGGTCTTCAAGTGAGGCCTTTTGACTGCATCCAAGTTTTACAGAACAAATAGTATCTCTGTTCTGCTCTGTAAAACTTGGGAATCAGTCAAAAGGCTGTACTTGAGGACCTAGAGGGCCAAATGTGGCCTTGAGGCCACAGGTTCCCCACCCCTGGTATAGGTCTAAACTAGATCATTTTTCCTCTTTAAGTCTCAGCTTTTTGATGTATTAACAACAGGTAAATGAGATAATCTTTAAGGTTTCTTACAGCTCTAACATAAATTTAAATCTAATTCTGTGAAGGAATATGCATTCAAAATCAGGTATATGTTAAAAAAATTTCGTATTTCTTTGTGGTCATAAAATGAAAATTTACTTTGTAATGGTGAGATTTTGTTATTAATTGGGCTTGAGTCATAAAAAAATTGGGGCAGGAGAAAGAAAAGAGAAAAATCTTTGAATTAACAGAATTGCTATTCGGAATAAAAATTTGAGATGGTTTCTACGAGGAACATTTCTTTAATTAAGGGGGAATGTGAGCAGAATTCCTATAAATAACCCACACAGTCACTTCTGTTTACCTAGCAGTTAGAAAAGTGAATACTAAGTGACTAATGTATTGGAAATTTGCAAAAGCTCCAAATGCCAACTTTTCAGGAAGAGCATGATTTATGTTCAAAGTCAAATCCAATGTATAGGAGGATCCAGGAAAACTGGAAGGAAGAGAGTAGAAAGAGGCCAAGTCTCATTATTTACCTAATGACCACAAGTATATCTGAATTTTTATTAGGCACCTATCATAGGGTCTTAAAAGCCTAGAACATCAATGATATAAGGAATCTTAGGAATCATCTATTTCAACATCTTTATTTTATAGAGGAAGAAAGCCTCCAAAAAAGGAAAGAATTTGCCCAAGGTTACCCAACTGTTAGTGGCAGAACAAGAACTAGAACCCAGGTCTGTGGACTTCCAGTTTGGTGTTTTTACAATTATACCATCATACCATTATATCATGATGCCTCTATCTGTTCAGCACAATGCCAGGCACTGCAGAAAATAAAAGAAATGTGTTAGGCTAGCTCTTTCTCCTTAAAGAGTTTTGTTTTACTGAGAAGGTGCCTAAAGGATGTGAAATCACAGCATAAGTCACTTAAAAACCCTACCCTGATATTTTAAAGCTCCATTGCATCTTTTTATATGTCTTATCTTCCTGTCTAGACTGAAGCCTTCTTTAAAGCGGGGACCTTGTCTTCATTACATTTCCCTTTCCCTCCCCAGTCTCCAACAGAGTGAGTTCTTAATAAAACTGAATTGGGTTTCTCTTATCTCTTCTTAGCTACAGCGCCTTTTTTGCCATGGTCTGACCCTAGCAGAGAAACCAGACCTAAAAGAATTAGCTTTTTGAGTAGAAGAGAACATGTTCACAGTACTAACCTTCCAGACTAGGGACTACAGTTCTGATTATACCCGGGTATTTCTCTCTTGTCTATGTATGACGTATGCATGTAAACTATATGTACAAGTACTAAACATAAATATATACCATGTGCATGTATATACATACATATATATGTGTATAAATCCTCATCCTCTCTTGGATCAAACCATGGAAGCAAATCTTAAAGAACAAAAGCCTTCCTACCCTCACCCCATCACCCTAATACACTTATGAACTTAAGAAGTTAAGTTTTCTGGAAAATGACCACTGTCATGTTTGAACTGGACTAAAAGTTCAAGTTGAAAGAGACAGACTCCCTCCTGTTCCCTGTGCATCCAGATCATATATAGGCATGAGATGAAGAGTGGTGAGAGGTTCAAACTGTGATGACTTAAGGATCTACTTATCAGGTGAGAGGGGAGAAGGTGAATTTTAAGACAACTGGAAGGACCCTGGATGGTCTAAAGTCCCTCAACTGGAAGGAACTGTGAGGAAGGTCAGAAAGAGCCAACAACTGGTTACTACGCCTGGTTGCTACTATCATGTGTGTTATTCTGAAAAGAGGTTCATGGCTGATACAGAAGGGAGTAGTCTCTAGGCTTAAGCTTGGCAGGAAACTGCTGCTAAGGAAATAATTAGGCCATAAATAGGTCAAAATACTAGAAAAGAGACAAATGGGGGGGAAGGATAAAATTTTTGTTTGAATGACAGCAGCCAGACTATATTTTCCAGTGTTTGATAAGTGGGTGTGGCTGTTCTCTTTCCTTTTGGGCATGTACCCTCTTTGTATACTCATTCATTTGACTTTCTAGGTTACCATCCATCACCAGAATGCATAGTTTAGTTAGTTTATACCTAATTAAACAAAAGACACACAGTGAGATGTGGCAGACAAATTCAAATTTATTGAGACAGACAGAAATGCAACTATTTAGGACTACAGTTAAGCATTTACAATTAACCAAGGAGGTTAGCCAAGTGTTCACATTCCAGGTAAATCTGTATGGAAAAGCATTCAGAATTCACTATACTAGTCTACTTTACTATGGTCATCTACATTGCATCTATAGTAGGGACAGCCAACTGACACACTCAGTATTTGGGTGACATTCCCCTTACAATGCTACACATTTAACAGGAACAAATGTAAGCAGCATTGAGAAAAAAGTATAAAAAGACAAAAACCACCCACTATAGAAAGAAAGGTCTCTCGGATGTTACTGTACAGTGCAGTTGATGCATCAAACAAACATGAATGGTACATGGGAAAGACTTAAGGGAAAACTACAATGGACCAGTCTGGTGGCCTGTGGTGAGAGACAGCTGTCAGTTTCATATTATTTGTCACAGAGAGTCAGGGTAGGGAGGCAAGGTGTGTTGGAAGGAGTGCAAGGGAGGACTTGCTGTAAAACTCCAAATACAGTATTAAAATATTTCCAAGTCAGACACACTGAAATTGAAGCCAGGTTTAGAATGGCATGAGACACACCAGTTATTTTTCCCAAACGGAAAATTTAGATTTGAATTGGAAGTGAAAAAAGAAATATAAAATATTTAAGACCCCCTCACAGCTCACAAGGAATTTCTAAATAACCACATTAGGATTCAGCTTGGAAACTGGTTCTAATAGGAAAATGGGGAAATGGATCAAGATGATCACTGGATATCTGGAGTTTTCAAATGTACCTAATCATGGTGGTAGAACTCTAAGAGTCCTGATGACAGAAGGTAAAGCCCAACTTTTGCCTCAGATGATGAAACAGATACTTATTCTTCAAGTCGCAGAAATGAGGCTTGTAAAAAATTGTAGTTTTCAATGAAAGTGATTTAAAAGCTTTTCAGAAACCTGACATTGCCCTGGCAAAGCTGAGCAAGAATAGTGTTACTGAGCTTTGCTCTAACCACAGGAATAGTTTTGTATTTAAGGTTCTAATGAGTCAAAATATCTTCTTAGAGCATCTCCAAAAATTGAGCATCATTACCTTGCTACAAATTTTCCACAGAGCTCTCTTATCCATCATTAAGTTAATGTTAAGGAGCTCTGAAGTGTCATCTTAATTTGATACTTGTCATAAGATAATTAGGTAAATTAAAATCAGTAGTTCACTACGTTCCTAAAAGTTTCTCTAAGCAAAATCAATGTGCCAATCCTAATGAGTTCTCTGGTGCATTTTCAGAGCTAGTTGGAGTTATTAACAATGATTTTTCTCTTGCAGTCTGGATTGAAAGATTTTCCATGCATTTTTAATCTTTAAGGGATACATTTTCATTAAATTAACAATTTTAGTAAATTAACTGCAATTATGCAGCTGTTTCCAAACTCTGAGTTCAAAGACTTGGCCAAATAGAATCCACTTGAACCAGTGATAATACATATCAGATCTTAAGACTCTGCCTGGTTGTGATTTCCAACAGGAGTTTCCTGGTCCTGCAAAGATACATTCTATTAGAACAACAGATGTATGACCTCCTTGTTCTTGGTTCTCACACATCAGTAGCTGAATAAAGATATGTATTAAGCAGGAAGAAATAACATTGGATGTTATGGTGTTAGTTTGAACTACGGTGTTAGTTTGGCCAGCAGGGATGGGCAACATTCAATTTAATGGGAAAAAAAAGTAGCCAATCATATCATAGTGAGCAGTAAACTAGCAGGCTGACCACATTTTTGACCAAGCTGATTGAATGCAATGGTATAGCCCAGGGCCACAAGTGAAGAGGATGGCAAACCACCAAAGGGTGTATTGACTTCATCTGCCAATTAGTTTTTCCATAAAGCAGGGTGTTGAATTGATGAAAATACAATATACACTTTCAGTTGGGGAAGAGGATGGCCATGAAATTGGCTAAGGCTATATTGAAAGAAAGTCTTTGGTGGGGGAAAGAAAACCTTACTTAAAAGGCTTTCAAACCCCTTTGACCAGTCCTACTGCAAAAGGCAGGGAGAGAGCAATTCTAAGAACTGAATGGGCTGAAGATCTGCAGGGTTTGCAGTAAGCATGTGGTGTTAGTAATCCCCTTCTGCCCACTGGTAGAGATTTAAAATTTTCATAAAAATCTCTTGGGATGAGGAAAGGAATATAGAAGAAACTTTGAGGTTGATAAAGCTATGCTCATCTGTATCTAAGAAAGAAAAATAAGGGATTAAAATTCTATTCTTTAAATCAGTTTTTCTACTCCTTAATTATGACCCCAGTTTTGGGAAGATGTCACAAAGATTTCCTTTTGATTCACTATCCTTTGATTTATTTTTTCTTTTTTTTTGCCAAAGCATGAAACCCATTATCAATCCTACAGAGAGCAGATCCCTCTGGGGATGGGCAGCCAAAGATAAATCATTGCCAATACTACTGAGGGCAGGGGCCTAAATGAAAGCTGAGACACTGAGAAAAGTATATTTTTCTTATTATTCCTTTTTTGAAAAGTAGACATCAACGTGATAAGAAACTGCCTGGAGCATATTTTGTGGGCTGCATATTTATAATATAGAAGACATGATATCCTTTAGAGCTTTCCGCAACTAAGAATTTCACTTCTCTTCAAATGCACTATAGGGAAAACCGTTTAGCATCAGCTTAAGTCTAGTCCTAAGACTCCAATCTTAATCTTCAAGCCCAATGCAAAGATCACACAGGAAAAAGTATGGGCTGCAGGCTGGTCATAATGGGTGGAATTCTCTCTCTCTCTCTCACCTCTAACCCCTGGTTTCCTTCCCACAGGGTCAAGAGGTCAGGCATTGGCATATTTTCAGTACCTATCAAACCTCAGTGCATTCTACATGAAGCCATATCAACACGGCCCTTATATAAAAAGCTGGAGTCTCTAGTCTAGAGGATGTTTGGTATGATAACCTCTGCCTTGCTCTGGGTCCAATTAGAGGAAAGGTTTTTGGAAGACTGCAGTCATATCTTTGGATCACAAATCTTCACTGGTAAAGGCATGTGAAGCTGTTTGTAGAATATGATCTTGCTTTTGTTGCAAGAATAGGTCAAATGCAAAACTGAATTCAAAATCTTCGATTGTCTTCTCTTAACGAAACATTGTGATACTGTATTTTTTTTTTAAGAGAGCATTAGATATGCCTTAGGGAAGCCCTGTAGGAGGAGTTGGAGGAAGAGGGGAGGCAGTAAACAAGACGGTTGCCTAAGGAAGTCTGTGAGATGATATGAAAGAGACAGCTTAGGACGCTGAGTAGAGTGAGAATTCCATGGCTTCTGCAGGAGAAGTTGTTTAGGCAGTCTGGGGCTTATCAAAATCAAAGAGATTTTCAACAGCCCTGCTGGTGCCTGAGAGAAGAAACTGCGTCAGCCTGCAGGTTACAAGTGCCAACTATTAATGCAAAAACAGTTTCTACACAGATTTTAGATTTTTCCCTTCTGGAAATAGTAATTGTCTGGACAGGCTGGCATCTTAATTACTTCTCAACTGTGTTCTCAGTGATTCTAAACAACTATCTCTTCCTGTATAGGGGTATGAGTATGTGTGTGTGTGTCACACACACACACACATACACACACACACTCAAATATAGAGATATAAATATACATACATAAATATAGAGACAGGCATCTGGCAACCATTCTATAGTAAAGAGAATGGCTCCCCAAAGGGGCTCTTGGCAGAATTAAGGCCATCGTTTTAGAAAGCCAGAAGTAGCTATGCACAGGAGAATCAATTTGTAATGATGAATATTGGGGGGTTTTTTAGGGGGGAGTGGAGGCAAGAGGGGAGAGTTCAATGAGGCATTTCATTTTCCCCATATCATCTTCAGTACACAAGAAAAGCAGCCAGCCATTGCAAGCAGGTCTAGAAAAAAAAATGTGCCATAATGAACTACCAGTGTGCACAAGCAAAACAGGGTTCATTCTTTCATCCAGAGGACTCGGTTCCCTCCCCAGTCAGAATTTCATATAAACTACATAAGTGTTGACAGAAATCCTCCTCAAGGGGAGAAGGGAAGCCAGGAGCATGAGAATTTGTTTAAGTGAATCCAGTTGTCCCCTAGCCTAAAGAAAACACAAACAAACCAAAAAACAAACATCCACATCCCCAAAATAGGCATACTCAAAATTGGAGCACTTGAGAAAGAAGGAAAGCTGTCTTCCAAATTATACACAAGGTACAAAACAGAACAGTGGAGAGGAGACATTTTGTGCCTAATGGTTTCAGAAACAATTGTTGAGTCGTGATGGACTTGTGATATTGTGCAAAACACATGTCCTTTGCCCCAAGGGGACTACCATATATAGCCAACCTCATCTTCCTTGTCATCATCCTCATCTTCATCATCTTCATTTGTTGCCCTTACATGAATTTTCAGTTTCCCGTCTTTGTCCTTTCGTGACCCTCCGTGTTCTTCTTCCAGATCATCCAGGAGAACCACAGCACCCCCACTGCCAAAATCTCCCGAGGTTTCTTGTTCTTCTTCTGAAAAAAATTTTTTCAAGCAAAGCAAACACGAAAAGATTAGAGGTGCCTCTCATCCCATACTCTCTGCCACTGATGAGTTCTGTGTTTGCCCTGCTTCCCTCCTGTCTGAAGGCTCACTCTCTGTCTCAAGGAAGAAAATAGCACTTCCCGGTCAAATTGAGAGGAAAATTCTAGCATCCCCTTTCCCACTTGAAATGATCAACCTGTAGGACCACAGGAGCAAAGAGTTAGAAGAGGCCTTAGACAACCTCTAAGTGTTAGCTTAGGGACCAACTCCTTTCTTTTGAAGATGAGAAAACTGAAGCCAGAGAGTTAAGTGACCTGTCCAAGGTCACACAGGTAAGTGGCAAAGCTAGGTTTTGAACCTAGGCTTCCTGACTCCAGATTTAGAGTGCCTTCTATTACACCATCCTATTGACCTATAAGTGACATTTCAAACTAATCAAGTTCTAAAGAAATTATACAGATGTTTGTTTTGTTTTGTAGCATTTTTAGGGGTAAAGAACTAAAGAATTGGATGCTTAATACTAGTGCTTAATACTAGGTCTTAAGAACTGGCAGTATAAATAACTCCACTTAAAAACTGACTGCAAGTAGTAGTGTGTCTAAATTACCCTCAAATTGTGATAACTTGCTCATGTCCAGGGAGTGGGTTGGAGGCTTAATACCACTACTCACCACAGGTCACAGCTCCTTGCTTCCTTGAACCGGCCAGCTCATTCCCATACTTATCCACACACCAGCACTGTCCTGTGCTCCCATGACACTGGGTGGCTTTGTAGTATCCTTCATCATTGCAACGAGGAATGAATGTCCCTAGACGAAAAAAAGTCCCACTTTTATCAGAGAATTCTCAGGTTCCCCATTGGAATCAAACCAAAACAAGCTAAGCAAAGACTCCCCAGGATGAAAGAAATAGGATAACTTTTGGTCCAAAGCATTATCTGCATATATGATGGTGATCACAGTAACATGATGTTATGGGAATCTGAAGATCTTCCCTGCCCCTAGGCCCTTTGCTAAAGTGGCTACGTGACCCTGAGGACCCTTGGATATTTGAAAGTATACTCTGTTCCCTAATAGGCTGAATGTGATCACGTGGAGCCTGTGGCGCCAGGCTTGTTTTCCAGGAATGCCTGTGCCTCGGTAGCTTTGTGATTGGGCAGTGGGTCTAGAGGGCTGTGACATTCTCCAAGCC
>CM053582.1:374721927-374734351 GCA_028627135.1 Pseudochirops cupreus | reverse complement strand
CCTGAACTAGGTAAATGATATTTGATTGATTAAAGTAAGATTGTTAACCCACTTTGAGTTGCTTTCCTTTAGAAAAGCAGATCTAAGAACCTGTGCTAGTAGCTACCCTAGGTATGCTAGGGTGCTTGCTGATACAACATATTGATCTATAGTTTTGGGCAGAGACATTTTGATGTTGAATAAATATTATGTACAAAATAGATTGGTAATTTCTCATAAGTTTTTAATTGATATTTTAGTTATACCTCTGTGGTTAGGCAAAACATGCTCTAACATCTGCCATTTGCAAGATTCATTTAATAAAGAATTATGGGTTTGAAAGAAAACCATTTCTGTTTGGCTATAAAGGTCATAGTTTTAGAATGAATGCAAATTGAGTAGCTGTTATTCTTCCACTGTCAATCCTTCCAGAATTAAAACTATACTGTTCTCAAATTTTATAGTAAACTTTATGTCAAAAATAGAAGTAGTTCAGTGAAAGTTAAGCACTTTTATGACATTATTTTCCTCTTTGAAATGAAATCTCTCATATTCCTCTTTGTATCATTTCTCTTTCCTATCCTGCCAGCACATCATAAGAGCTCATTAAATTATTTATTTAATTGAAATTTGGTAGAATTGAATTTTCCTATTCCACCTAATATTCAGATTCCTGTCTCCTTTCTCTCCTCCCCCCCGCCCCTTTTCTCTGTTGTCTCCTTTCTAGTCCTTGTTTCTCTTTTTAGAACTTGTGAGTGAAAGATTGAAAGGTGACTTGAAGTTAAAATGTTATTAGCCCTCTCTAAATTATGTAATTTGTTGAGTTAAGACCTACAATAAAGCTTATACTGATATTTTATTATGCCTGAAAGGTGACCCATGGTTCTTAAAGAATATTGTCAGTGGCCCTAAGAAACTGTTAAAGCTTGAACTACAGACTTAGTGATGGACTAGACATATATAAAATGTATATATTATATGTATGTGTTGTCCCACACCCATACTAGGGAATAAGTTCAGAGACTTTCATCATCATGAGGTTTGTAACTCTTGAAGACCATGTACAAAGGCATGGTTGTGATCTCTATTGTGGGAGAAAATATCTATAGCAGTAGAATAATGGATCCATAAAGTATAAGCTGAGTTGATGAATTTAGATATTTTTCTAAACGATTCCTATTAACTTTTAGTATCTTGAATTTTAGATCAGTGGTCTCCAAACCTTTTCAGTTCTATACTCCTATCAGTAAAATTTATTTACCATAAATCCTTAATACATGTATAGTTATTAATAAATTATATGCCTTTATTACTTTTCTAATAATAATGTTATATGCATTTTGAATCATACAAAAATAAAAATTAGAACAGGACAATAGATAAAGCATTTAAATTAAAATATTTAAAAATAATTCTTTTGCGTTTTATTTATTACTGGTACAAACCCCTTTTTGCTCTCACTAAAATAACACATCATTAATAATTAAACATATTAATATTGGTTGGTAAGCATTAATAACTAGTTATGACAAAAGAAATGACCAAGGTCACATGACTGGTATGTGTTAAGTACCTGAGGCGGCATTTGAACTCAGGTCCTCCTGACTCCAGGGCCAGTGCTCTTTTCACTGTGCCGCCTCGCTGCCCCAGTACTTGGTTTCAGTGATTGTTACTGTGGAAAGAGATACCTAATAAGCCTACATGGAGCTAAATAGAAAAAGAGTGTCAGTGACTGTGCATTCTGAATCATGATGCTCATTTTCAGTCCTGCACACCGATTAAGCAAAAGTTTTTGTTGACGTTCGTTTAGTAAATGTCCCTTTTCCTTGAGGAAAGTCATTTGTTCTTGCAAACTAATCAGGTCTTGCATTTTATATTTTTTTAACTCATGGTTTTAAAACTCCTGTATCTCTTAGTTTGGTACATATTTAAACAAGTTAAAAAATTCTATTTCAAAGTTTGTATATAGATTTAAAAAATTGCATAGGTGACACTTTTTTTTGGCTTTAAAAGCTTGGTTTTTAAATATCTTGTTAATCATAGTGTCTTCATACCATCGTTAAATACAATCTCAAGACACAATATATACTTTAGAGCGAGGTTTAGTTTTAACAACAGTGATGTCCATATTTCAAATAATCTTGATAATTTTGAATTTTTTTTGACTTCTTATCAAATTTGATAACAACATCATTATTTTTACCTCTTACTGTAGTTGGTGAAGAGGTTGAGCTCTGACATTTTCTTTTTGTTTCTTGTGCTTGGAGTTTTAGTATTATCTTCAATCTGTAGTTTCTCTGAAGGAATTTTTAAAAGCCAGTTGTCCATTCTGTGAAGATTTGTTTAGTTAAAACCATGCAATATAATCCGTAAATCCATTTAACTGGGCACATGTAAACTGCAGTGCTTTGCAGTATGCTGAAATGGATGAAGGTGTCAACACCATTGCATTGTAGAGCTCCCACTCTTTACTAAAGTATACTTCATGTAACATACATGACACATGATATGTGGACTAACTGAGGGCTTTAATGTCAATCTGGACATGAAACATTATTAGTAAAGCTTAATCTCTTTTTTTTAAGATACAAAATAAGCAAATTTTCTTCTTTTTTCTTTCTTTACCGCAATAAATTGTCTTGTGCACTTCCATGGTGAAGAATACTGTCTTAGATGTCTAGGTGACATTTACTCTGGTGTTGATTACCATATTAGAAGGATTAATAAGTAGTGTTGGAACGTTTTTTGTGGGGTTCCATAACTGAATTTATTAACATAAAGGATTCCTAGTGGGAAAAGTTAAGTTGTTTTTCACATTATAGTCTTAGTCTTAGAGAGCTGACTGAGGTCCTGAGAAATAGAGTGACTTGTCCAGGATAACACAGCCAGCAAATATTAGAGATGAGACTTCAGCCCAGGTCTTCTTGGCCAGGCCACCTTCCTATCCATTATGATGGGCTGCCTCTTGAAGAAAAATTGTTAGCCTTATAAAATTAATACTGTAAGTTTTTTGGCCAAAAAACATTTATTAATTTTTTTCTTTAATTTCTGAAATGATTCCAGGCACTGTCTAAACTGGATTAGTTTATTTCATAGGTTGGGATAGAATAATTTGATCTATTTAGGGGACAAGATACATATGTATGTATGTATGTAGCATGAAGTATCACAAATGTAACTGAGGCAAGTTCATTGTGTTAATTGTGGGATTAGAGACATTTTCATTCATTAAGCCATGTTCTTAATAACACAATCTTGCTTGTGGATTCATCATGAAAATTTGTTATTTATGGAATTTGAGGATTAACTCTCATGTTTAGGATCATAGAGTATACGACATACATAGAATATGTACTTAAAACTCAAAGCTTTGTAAATAAAGGAGAAGGAACACAAATTTGCAAATAAGACAGGTAAATATCCATCTCTACTCCCATAAATCTGATTTGGCTGCAGCCATCTGGGGGTGAGGTTTAGAGTTCTTATACATAGACACGCACTAGATTGGATAGGGAACTGGTGATTTTGTATGTATTGGGCACCCTATAAGTAGACTTTGTTTAGTGCAGTTAAAAAAGCATTAAGCTCCCGCTATGTTGGCATGTATAGAAATGAAATGAAATGACATCGTTCCCTGCCTTTAAGAAGCTGAGAGTCTAATAGAGATGAGATATGCATAAATAACTCTAATATAAATTAGAATATGCTTAAGTGCATAGGTGAGATCAAACAGTACCAATGAGAGATTTGAGGAGAGAGGGATCAAATGCATAGAATCTATGGCAAAAGCTCTCACATTCAACATTCTTTTCTGTAAAGCAACATTCTAGAAAAAGTAGCTCTTCTTTAGAGCCTATGATTCCAAATATGAAGGCTTATATTCCATAAATATATTCATAATCAATTAACAAACAAGGTTGTTATTAAGTACGTGTCAGTCAGTGGATGAGGATAGATATGATGGGGTTCAGAGGGTATGATGGGTGTCTATATGAATATTTGAGGAAATACCCAAATAGATGAGATCTCAGATCCATTTGAGTAAAAGACAGCAGTATCTATGTGAATCCATTTGGGGAAATTATCAAAAATATTGGCAAAGAAAAAATGCATTACTTAAGATAATAAATATAATCTCTTTGGAGTAGAACATCATTATTCACACTACAACATTTTATAGTCAGGAAGTTACATTTTATTAATTGAAAATTCACTAATTTATATTAATATGAAAGACAGGAAGAAGTACACTAGCATTTAAAAACTGCTGTGGGGGGGAAGGAAAGGATGTGGTAATTAAATTAATAGTATGAACAAGATTTCAAGGGAAATCTGTAATCTATTTAAGACAATTTTCAAGAGCCCTAAAGGTAATCATCTATCTATAGACACCTGTGGGATATTCTCATTTTAATTTTAGTTCTTTATTTAATTATTAAGGGGTATAAATGTAATTAAGTTCCTTAGACTTGGCTTTTTTTTTTTTTTAACTAAGCAGCTTCACATGTTTAAAAAAACAAATAAAAGGAATGGGGTGAAGAAAACAGTAATATATTTAAGGTTAAATAACTTTGGTTTTTATAATACTTTGATTGCATTGTGCTAACAAGTGGCACTAATCAGCAATTTGTAGTGTTCACTAAAGCAAATGTCTACACATTCCAGCAGAGCAAATTCTTGGACCTTTGCTAGAACTGTTGACAAATGAGGTTTTATTTTTGCTTATAAAAAGCAATTTCTAAATGCATTTTCAATAATTGCCAAATTCTAGGTAGCATTATATGCTACCATGTCAGGCTGTTCCTCAAAAATGCCAAATTTAAATCTGTATTTTTGTGTATTACATAATTGAACAGACTTATACATTTGAAATTGGTAGGTATCTTTCCACATGTTTCATAATTTTTATGAAAAATTTGCATATGTGGAACAAGAGAAGGAAGACCGGATTTGGAGTTAAAGAACTAAGCCTCTAACTCTAGTTCTGCTATTTAACACCTGTGTGACTTTGGGAGAGTCACTTAATCCATTTTGATCTCAATTTCCTCAGCTATAAAAAGACAAAGTGGGGAGGGAGCAGGCAGAGTCAAGATGGCAGAGCTGAGAGTCATCATTTTTGCCCAGCTCATACATTTTTGCCTCATCTACAGACTAGATAATGCACCATACCAAATTCCTATAAGGAAAGACCAAAAAAAGTCAGAGTGAGTAATTATTTTTAGCATAGGGCAGCTTATGAACATAGAGAGATCTGTGGACACTGAAATGGGTGCTGACAGTAGCAGGGAATATTCTAGAACTCAGAGAAGGTAAGGAGACTGAAGCTGAACACTAGGGTAGGAAGTATCAGGGCAGAAACAGATCCCAGTGAACTCCTGAACTAGTGCAGGGAGCAGTATTGGGTGCAGTCTGGCAGCTGTCATCCGTTACCCTATTCCAGGTCACAGATCCAGGGTGGAAGAGAATTACTGAGACTGAGTACAAGGACCTGTACTCAGGTAACAAGCTGGGTACTGAGCACAGAAATTACAGAAACTTAGCTGTGTGGCTCTGAGCCCAGGAGTACAAGTGGCTACTCACTTCTAACCTTTAGCCCAGCACATGAGCCTGCAGTATAACAACCAGGGCAAGAGACCAAGAGTAAAGGTGAGCCAGCAGTTCGGTCACTGAACCTGTAGAACCTTCCTAATTGCTGTTGTTAGCTAACAGTGAGTCCAGCAACAGACTACTGAAACATAGCTACACATGAGACAACACACCTAACCTGGGTCAGAAACTTATAGAACTCAGACCAGGAGGGCAGTGAATAGACCTCTCCTTGGTTCACACCACTTATGAAGCACTGAAAACTTGTGGGTCTCCAAACTGAATTGTAAAAGCAGCAGTTCAGGACAAACATTCTCCCCCAGAAATGAGCAGACCCCAACATTAACATAAACTCCGAAATCACAAGATACACTAGAAGAATGAGCAAACAACAAAAAAAAGAAAACGATCATGAAGAGCTGGTTGGTTGTTGTCCTTCATTCTCAAAGAGGACCAAAATGACATCACTACGTTAGAGTCAAGTTACAGTGTGTCTGACTGACTGATCAGACCAATATTTGGTTATAATGTTCTACTACAGGTCAGGCACAAATAGTCCATATGAACATTTGGGGTGGGTGCTCTAAATTTATGCATCCTGAATTTTTTTTTGAGCTCCTTCAATTTTGCTTTGCTTATAGAGCACAGTACCTTCTGTGATGAGGGCATGCTATACTGGACTGGCCTGTGCCAGTGTCTCTCATGTCACAAAATCAATTCCAAAGTTCTTAAGAGAGACCTTGAAAGTGTCCTTGTATCACTTTGATCTGACCACCATGTGAATACTTACCCAACGTGAGTTCTTCATAAAATAGTATTTTTGGCAAACATATGAACAATGTGGCCAGCCCCATCAGAGAGCCTGTCTTCCTAATACAATTCAAATAGAAGTGATTCAGTTTTCTGGCATGATGCTCCTATACTCTCCAGTTTTCACAGGCATAGAACAATGAGGTCAGTGCAACAGTTCTGTAGACCTTTAGTTTGGTAGTCAGTCTAATGCCTCTTCTCTCCCACACTTTCCTTCGGACCCTCCCAAACACTGAGCTGGCTCTGGCAATGCATGTGTCAACCTCATGATCAATGTGTACATTCCTGGAAAGTACACTATAAAGGTAAGTGAACTTATCTGCAGCCTTCAAAACTTCTCCATTTGGTGTAAGCGCTGGTTCCATATATGGATGGTGTGGTGCTGGCTGATGGAGCATCTGTGTTTTCTTGGTGTTAATCTAGACCAAAATTAGCATAAGCAGCACAGAATCTATCTATACTTTGTTGCATCTCATCTTCAGAGGCTGCATTCAGTGCACAATCATCTGCAAGCAAAAAATCATGTACCAACACTCTCTCCACTTTGGTCTTGGCTTGTAGCCTTTTCAAGTTGAAGAATTTACTATCAGTGTGGTTGCTGACCTGGGTGCCACCTTTGTCCTCATAGAAGGCATTTGACAACATGGCTGAGAACATCATACTTAAAAAAGCATGGGAGCAAGCACACAGTCTTTTTTCACTCCATCGATGACTGGGAAAGCATGAGAGCGTCGTCCATTATCCAAAACCCAGGCAAGCAATGCGTCATAAAATTGATGTACAATGCTAATGAACTTTTCTGGGCAACCAGATTTTTTTTAAGGGTAGTAAAATTATTATTTTGATCATCTGGTGGGGTGGAGGAGAGAATAAGGGGATGGTTCAGTTTTAAGTTTTCAAAGAGAAAAGCTTTTATTTCTCCCAACAGCTCATCCTTTTCTAATAAGATAGGATTCAGACCAATACTTGGGAGGGAGTTAAAAGTCAGGATGATTTTACCTCAGATCACTGAAGACTTTATTTCAGCTTTTAAAAAGTTATTTCAGCTGTTACTCTACAGCACAAAACATTGCACAGAATCTCCCTTAGGAATTTTAACAGAATCAGTTATTAGTCTCTGTGGGCTTAGTGTGCTACTTATTGCTAAAAGTGAACAAAGACCATTTATTCATCTACTGAAGGCAGCAATGATTTCACCAAAGACAAGTCTTTTCAGTCTTTCCACTGGTAGGCAGGTCAGACCAAATCTTTTGCTTCAAGTCCTTAACCAAAGGACTAATACCTTTTACATAAATGTCACAAGACAAAGACAAGTCTCCACTTCCAAAAGACTTTTCCTATTAGACTACTGCCTCTCTATTCTTGGCCAAGAGGGAACCAGGAAACAGGGCCCCTGAACCAGTACCTTGATTCTAGAGTATCAGTGTTCTCTAAAAAGCCTCCAGCAACTAAGATGGAAAACAGGAATGTCCTTTATCAAAGAAAACAATTTATCTTGAATAAAATATGCAGAACAAAGTCTACTAGATTTTAATTGTTTCCGTTGCCCCCTTCAATCTAGTTCTATAGATCAGTAATTGGCTGTAGTCAGCTGTACTTTGAGAAGTCATTCAGACCAATTTTGGGACATTACAGAATATGTCTTCCTACATTAGAAAGATTAAAGCTTTGCACAAATATTTAAAGAAACAATCACTACCTCCCCAGGAGTATCATCCTCAGCAGAATTGTAAATGAATGACATCTTTCCTATGTCAAGTGCAAGGTGGATGGGAAGAAAGAAAAGTCTAAGATACTCTCTCCATAATAGTGGGCTCACCAGGGAACACAACTTTGCTCATATGAAAAGGGAGCTCCAGAACCCTGTAGGAGTCAACACATTCATGTCTCTTGGTTTGATGTTATGGGTTTGTGGATGTTGTTTCTTTCCTTATATCACTGGAAGGTCCATCTTAGGTGGCTTGAAGGCTGCTGGGTCTTCTGCAGTTCTAATAGCCTGAACCCGAATGAGCTTCATTGGTGATGGCTTCTCGTACCTCTGTAAGACTGGACGCTGAAACCTGAGTCAGATTTCTGAAGGGTTCTTGGTCCAAAAAGGCTCCATTTTTCAGATGAGAGTTGGTCTCTATCTCCATTTCCAGAGTCCATGCTGCTGACATCTAGGCCAGGAAGTAGAAGATCCATGAGTAAACCAGTCTCTGGGCTTTTGCTTGGGAGAAGAGTAGGGGGTGCTACTCGGAGAAGATTGGGTTGAAGCAATCAGTCTGTCTTCTTTTGTCATTTCTCCATTTCGTAACTTCACTTTATGGACTGCCTCTGCCACACAGTGGGACTTGATTTCTTCTGTGGTGAGGCCTTTACGGGGGGTGTATCCCGCGTCTGTCAACCCTGCCTGCTGCTCAAAGCGCTGGATATTCTCTTGTGTCTGTTTTGTAATTAGAGAATTCATGATGATGTGCATAACCTTGGCCTTCACCACTGGGGCCTTGTTCATTTGGTCACTGGAAGCTGAGGGGGTTATGGAAAAACTATTTTCTCCTTCCTCAACCTTGGAAAGCTGTTGGTACTTCTGATCTGGGATGACCAGCTTTTTCCACAGAATCTTACTGCACATGTCAGATGAAGGCAGAGTCATCAGTGTGGGATCCTCCAGGACATCATCATAACTGAATGCCCGTTGATGCATTCCAATTGGCAAAGACATCTTGCCTAGAAGCCCACCTGTACTGTGCTCAATAGCAGGCACATCTGGCTCTCTGAATGATGCCATGAAAAATTGTGATCCAGGTGTCTCCCTAGATAGATATCCAGAACTCTGATTCCTACGGTGAATGTCTATATGGACGTTATGCAGATAAGACAAAGATGTCAAAAGGGAATATTCTGCAGCTAGTGATAAACTAGCAAAGACTCCCAAGCAGCTCTCATACAGAGGCTTTACAGACAGCTGGGTTTCTGTGGGGGGGGGGAGGGATGGAGGAAAGGGGGAAAGAGACAGTCTGCAGGTCAAGGCTCCACCATGGACAGGAAACTGAGACTAACAAGGCTCCAGGTCCCTGTCACTCCCTGAGCGCCAAAGCACGGGGCGTACCAAGGCCATGACGCAAGTCATGCCAAGACCCAAATGGACCTCAGCTGGGAGAAGTAGAGTGAAGCCGGGCAACCAGATTTTGACATAATTTTCCATAAGCCCCCATGACTGACAGGCAGCAAATACCATATGGACCATTTCTCTGCCCTTTCTGAAGCCACACTGGCTCTCTAGATGACCATTTTCCAGGTGAAGGGTCAGCCTGTTAAGAAGGACTCTGGCAAGAATCTAGCCAGCAGTAACTAAGGAAGAGACCCCTCTGTGATTGTCACAGGACAGTATATTTCCATCCTTGAAGTCCTGGCTGATAAACTACTCTTGCCATGTAATCGGGAATATTTCAGTTAGCTTTTGCATGAGCAACTAACCCTCTTTCTCCCTTCTCCTCCCCCCCCCCCCCCCCAAATCTCAGCTGGAAAAGAATCAGCACCAGGTGCTTTGCCACCTTCTGTCAATACAAAGACAGAATGAAAGTCTTTGCCCTCAAGTAGCTTGGGGGAGGGGATCAATATGTTCACAATTAAGTCCATAAAAGATCATTTGAGGGAAGAGAACATTAACGACTGAGAGAAGAAGAGAATGTGCCATACTCTGTAGAGCTGGAGCTCTTTACCTTTTTTGTGTCATGGACCCTGTTGGGGACTCTTGGTGGAGCCTATGAACTCCTCAGAAGATTGTTATTAAATGTATTAAATAAAATATGTAAGACTACAAAGAAAACCAATTATGTTGAAATACAGTTATCAAAGTGTAAAAAAAATAATTCACGGACTCCAATCTGTCATTCACTAAGCTTTATTAAGTGCATGCACGCCATGTGCCAGCCAGCATGCTGATCCCTGGAGATCAAAGGAAAGACTGACAGTCCCTGTTCTCAATAACCTCACAGGGAGAGACAATGTGAAAACAACCATGTACAATCAAACTATGGACAGGATAGAGTTTAGATAATGAATGGAGGGAAGGCACTGGTATTAAGAGAGATCAAGAAAGTCTCCTTGTAAAAGGTAGAATTTTAGCTGGGACTTGAAGGAAAATGGGAAGGGGAGGGTAGGGAGATGAGGACCCTAATGTAAAAGCTTCTCAAATCTGCAAGTTCAGGCCGATTCTAATTTTGGATTCTAATTCCATGATCAGCCTCCCAGAATGACACTTTCATTTGTACCACCTGTTATCATTTATCACAAAATTCAACATGTCTAAGATTAAATTCATTTTAAACTTGTTCCCTTTTTCTGTTCTCTCATTTCTGTCAGTGGTGTCATTATTCTTCTAGCCTTCCAGGCTGTGCTTTATTCATCTGACTCTGCTCTCTCTTTCATCTGTTGTCAAAACATTCATTTCTTCCTTGGAAATTCCTTTAATTTTTTTCCCCCATCTTCTCCATTTCCACTGGCCTCACTTTAGAGTAATTCATTTGTTCTAGACACATAACAACATTTTGAGTTTCAGACCTGCCAAAGTGGGACAAGAGCTCAAGTTTGGACTGCTAGAGTCTCACTCCTAGTGCTGCACAATGCACATGATTCATCTTACTAGTGAAAAACCACAATCAAGTCATACGATTCTTCTACATTACATCTCTGTACCTTATTGATTCTCAATTCTGGCTGCTTCTCTCTTCCTTGGACTGCAGATTCCTGACTCACTGATCTATTTGTTCATTCATCTATGGTTTTCTGTTGCCATTGCTTTTCTGTACACATAATAGTGCTCTCTCTAGATTTCTGGCTCATGTGTATAGACCTTGAGACTTGAGAAATCTGTTACTTAACCCATTACTTCCATCTAATTCCTCTTTCTAGAGAAAGTGTTAAGAGTTCTTACCATCTGATGGCCGGACCAATAGGCAGCCTGGCTAGTAAACACATTCTGGTTCTTTTGTTGTAGTCAGGCTGGCCCACAGCCCTCCATAGCTCAGCTGGCATACAAAAGAGCCCCTCAGGCTACTGTGGAGATCTCACTCTCTTTTCTCTCTTTCTAACTCCTGCTGGAATCCCAGTGACTGAATCCTACTGATCTTTCCCCAGGCAGAGTACCCTGCCCTGCACAGTCAGCACCTCCTATTGAATCTTTGAAGGGCATAGGAAAAAACCACAACGACAACTCAACAACACCAAGACTCACAACCTTCATTTCTGATACTGTGACAAGAATTCAGTATCCTCTCTGTGATGATTATCTCCAGTCTATCCTGTAATTTATCTTGTTTACAAAGTTGTTTGTTGTCTCCCTAGACTGTGACCTCCTTGAGAGCAGGGATCATCTTTTGGTGTTTATTGACTAACAGATTGACAAGGGCTTAGCCATGAAAATAATTTTGAAGTTTGTAACAGCCTCAAGAAGGTACCAGAAATTCTGCATAGAGAAGGGGCAGAGCTGGCAGTCACTTCTAAGAATCCTGAAGCATGAGGCAAGAAGGGCAAAGCTGGTGGCTATAGCTGCCAGCCCTGATTCAACAGGCCCATGTCCCCTATATAGAGTAATAAAATTATTAAACAAAAAACCAAAAACAACCAGTGGGAAAGTACCTTAGGTACTCAATAAATTTGTTGTTTGACAGTATGGTAGTGTGATCCTAGACAAGTCACAACCTCTAAGTGTTCTAGACCAGAGATGTCAAACATCCTCAGGTGTGGTGTAGAGGTCTTGTTTCTGTTTGAGCTTATAAGTTTCAGAGGAAGTGCCAACCTGAATTGGTAGAGGGAGTTTCCTCACCTGGGAATTCCTCTTACTAATAAAATAATAGAATCAGTCTTTATCTTTGTGATTTTATGAATAAAATTATAGATTTCTGATGATGCTAGCCTAATATTGAGAGATATGGCAAGTGTGGATACTTACCAGCCCTTTTTTTCTTTTCTTTTTTTTTTTTTAATTTTTTTTATTTACTCATATACTTTTAATTTACAAGATTCAGTTCCACAATCACTTGAGTTTCAGATTTTCTCCCCTCCC
>CM053582.1:374710666-374721427 GCA_028627135.1 Pseudochirops cupreus | reverse complement strand
GCTGGAAGCCGTCTGCTGATCTGTTTTTCTGTTTGTTTGTAACTTCTGTTTGTATTCTCTGAAGTTCAGGGTGCCGACTTCTCCCCCTGAACTAGGTAAATGATATTTGATTGATTAAAGTAAGATTGTTAACCCACTTTGAGTTGCTTTCCTTTAGAAAAGCAGATCTAAGAACCTGTACTAGTAGCTGCCCTAGGTATGCTAGGGTGCTTGCTGATACACATGACACCATTTTTGACTTCACAGGATATCAGAATTAGAGGGAACTTGGAGATCTTCTGGAAACCGAAGCTCAGATGACTATCTGACTACATACTCATATGGCATAGATATGTATGTGTATGTATATACATACATGCATATGTATATATATATGTGTGTGTGTGTGTGTGTGTGTGTGTACATACACACATGCATATAGAATTTAATAAATTGGTGGTAGAATCAGCATTAGGACTCATATCTCCTGATTCGTAGTCCAGGTGTTCCTGTGCCAATTCTGCTGATGGGCTCATTTGGGCAGACTCTCCATGGGTGGAGTTGCCAACCTCCACTCTCCATCTACCAAAGTTCTCGATGGAGTCAAAACCTGGCATACCTCTTTGGAAAAGTTTATTTAGAATTGTTTGAATGAAATGTTCACTCATTCACTCACTCACTCATTTATTTTATACATTAATTCATTCTTCATGTTAAAGGCAGCAGGTACCTTTGGAACCTGAGAAGTCTGGGGGGAAAAATAAGACAGTGATCAGATGGCATCAGTAATCACAGGAAAAACTTTAGCTTAAAAGAGATATTTATATACAAATTCCCAAGAAGATCTGGAAGGGAGAACATGTGGTGAACTAGAAGGAAAACTTGCCTACCTATCAAACCACTCCATGAAAAACTTATCAGCAGACAGGAAAATATATATTTGTCTTAATTCCCCAGACTGGTAATAAGCCAGGTGCTGCGCTGAATCTACAATATAATAAAACTAACACTTTTTTCTAAGTAGGCAGTAATTATAACTGATTATAATTTGTTGTTGCTTGTTCTGGGTTGCTCTGAATGCCCTCTGAATACATGGTTATTACATCAGGAGTTTTTCCCTTGGGGAAAATAATTCGTAAGCAAATAAATAGAATTCTTGTTTGCCAGCCATAACATTTCAGTGTGTTCTAGTCTCAGATGGAGAGAATGTGAGGAGAAGATCTTTCGTATCAGGGAGGGAGCATCCTCAAGAAAAGTCAAGAATATGATTCATTGGTTGGTGAATAATAATTACGTCATATCATCCAGGGCTATGCACCCACTAAGACAAGCGATAAATATTAACTGATGAGATGGAAACATAGCTCAGAAGCATTTAAATGCACAGAAATATTTGTTGCTATAACGTATGTGAGAATATGCATTATCATGTGTGTACAATATAGACATATATATCTGGCATTCCCAAAGTCACAGTACAGCTTTAGAACACTAAAAAGCTGAACCACGACTTTTAGGACACCCTTTATTTGCATGTCTATCTTTATATATATATATATATATGGGGAGAGGACACACTGTTTAGTAAAAAAAAAATTCACTTAAGAGTCAGGAAGATTTGGGTTTGAATCCCATTTCAGGTGCTTATTAGCTGCGTGGCTCTGGGCAAGTCCGTTAACTTCTCTTGTCTGCAGTTTCTTCATCTGTAAAATGGAGTTGTACCTTTTGTTTTTGGAGGGGGGAAAGTAGGGCAATTGGGGTTAAATTACTTGCCCAAGGTCACATGGCTAGTTTTGTGTTAAGTGTCTGAGGCTGGATTTGAACTCAGGTCCTCCTTACTCCAGGGCCGGTGCCCGTGGAGTTGTACCTTTAAAGGCTCTTCTTACTGGAAATTGATGGTCCTATGATCTTCTGTCTTCTCACTTTGATACCTCCTGATGGTGTGGAGTTCTCTAAACCTCAGCAAGGCCCTACTAAGTTAGGAAGACTTTAAATATAGGTCCTGTGAAAGCTCTTTGTTGTGTGGCGTAGTAGTAGGCAGAGCGCTAGCCTTGCAGTCATGAAGATCTGGGTTCAAAACCTACATCTAAGACACTAGCTATGCAGTTGGGCACACTCACTAACCTCAGTTTACTCATATGAAAAATGGAAATATTGATACCTATAGGACCTACCTTATAGGATACTTGTAGTTCTCAAATAGATTAAAGTATGCTTTGCACACTTTAAAGGGATATGTGTCACTTACTTGTTGTTATCTAAGGACCAATCCAGCTAAGTGCAGGGTGATGAACTGTTTGGTCATAGCAACTCTTGAATACCATCTACTATGTTGCAGAAAAGCTAAAATTTGTGTCACCAGAGGAAGTGCCAGCCCTCACAAACTCTGATCACCTTGAAATATTAAAATGACTATATCAATTATCTTTGCTCTGCCATTAACTAGCTGCAGGACCTTAGGCAAATTATTTCCCATCTCTGGAAAATATATCTGGTATCTTCCCATGAGTAATATATGAATAAATTAGTTCACTTATTACAATAAGGTTACAAGGTACTTTTTCTATAACAATGCTAAGAAGGATGTGCAAATGGTCTTATTGCCCCTTTACAGGAGGGGAAACAGGTTCAGAAAGTGCCTTGCTCGTGATCATACAACTGAGAAACTTCATAGGGGAGCAGGATTGGATGGTCTTGCAGGACTTTTCTAGTAGGGTCCCTTTGAGGTTTTATTCAAACTTCAGACTGTTCTACATTTAAGGTCTCCTATTTCCTAAAATGAGACTGTATCTTTTCTAATGCTAGCGACTCTCATTTATAACAACCCCTTTTTCACACACACACACACACATACACACACACACACACACACACACACACACACTCACACACTGCACTAGCATCACTAGGAAAACTCCCAAGAAATTTCTTCTTGCAGGGCCTGCTTGGACATTCCTTTGTGCCTGATTATGGCAAAGCACATCAAACCTTCCTCCAGCTGACCTTGGCTAGAGAAAAAGACGTTATGTTGACACTTAAGAATGTATTTTGGGTTTGATTCCTGAGTACTGGTAGTCAGGAGGACCTGAATTCAAATTCAGTCTCAGATACTTAACACTTACTAGCCATGTGACCTTGGGCAAGTCAATTAACCCCAATTGCTCTACCTTCCCCCCTCCAAAAAGAAAGAAAAAGTCATCTGGTCCAGCCTCTTACATTAAAGAGAGTAATCCCTGTCTGGTATTGTAAGGAACACATGCATGCACATGCACGCACACACACACATACACACACACACACACCCATACGCACGCACACACACACACACACACACACACACACACACACACACCTAAGTCAGTCTCTTTATCTGCAAAAATGAAATATTTGGGCTAGATGAGCTCTAAGGTCTCTTTCTGTTCTGACCAGAGATTCTGAGGGTCTCCCCCTCCCAAATTAATTCTTTCGTGAAGACAAACCAGGCCATGTTTTGCCTCGATTCTTACCTAGCCTTTAACTACTGAATGGGTGTTGCCCCAGACAGACTGAGACCCAGGGCCTCCTACTGCATTCAGAACCATTACCAATTCACTCTCAAGTCAAGGTATCACCCTCCTGATGTCACTGGTCCTCTTGTAGAATGAAGGATGAACAGTAATCTGTGAGCTGTACCACTCTGAGACAAGAAACTAAGGCCAAAAAAGGTTGGAATCAGAAGTCATGGGTTCCAGTAGCAGGTCAACTGATTCTTAGCATTAATATATTTCAAGAGTCAGTCACCAAGAGGCATACCTTAAAGTTAGGAAGTCCTTGGTTCAAATCCTCCCTCTTGTACTTATTAGTTGTATGATTATGGGCAGGTTAATTAAATTTTCTGAGCTTCAAGCAGCTCCCCAAGACTATAAGTTATGGATGAGTCATAATTATAGTATGAGCTATATTCAGCAGAGTTAGTTCCTAGACTCATAAAATCAGAGCTAGATATATGGACTCCAAGTATCCATGGTTTTTTACCTTTTAACAGCATAGAACATGATCCCTTCATCCCAGTACTAGATGCACCATTTTGGAGAGAGAAGTAGGTATTGAGTCATGAAGACATATGTTCAAATCCCTGGACAAGGAACAACCTCAGTGGGTCGATTTCTTCATCTGTAATATTGGGGGTTAGGCCTCATAGCCTCTAATACCCTTCCAATTCTATGATCGTGCCTCCTCAAGAGTAGTAATGGGAATTTTCCTTGCTTGCCATTACTGTGTCCTTATCTTCCTTCTTGACCATTACTAAGCAACCTTTCTTCATTTTAGGAACATTCCATCCAGGTCCTTGTGGCTCCAGCTCCCAAGGCATACTTCTTGCTATCTCAAGTCCAGCACCTGGTTCATGTTCTTCCCTTCTACCTTGACAAAGCCCTTATATCAAGGGATTTCAACATACATGTTTTTATTCACTCATACATCCTGGCCTCCCAGTTTTTCAATCTCTTCAACTCCCATGTTTTCATATACTTTATCTTAGTTACTCATATTAAAGTTCATACCCTTGACCTCACCATTCCCTTCAAGTGTTCTACATCCTTGTTCAAGAATTCAGTTCTTCTACACAACTATAATCACTTATAGTTCCACCTCTCCCCATGCTTCACTACTCCTAGACCCATTCATACTGACGGGAGCTTCCATATCCCTCAGTGCTCTTCTGGGCTATTGCTCCTACTCTGGCTTCATTTTCTTCTCTTCTCAATCTTAACCAGTTCAACTTTATCCTATTCTCTATTCCTGAATCCTTTGTTCCCTTTCTTATGCCTAGCCAAACCCCTGGATCCCTCTTCCACGTTCTTCCTCTGTTCCAACACATGTGAGACTTAATAGTCACGCAACCTCATTAATCATGCCTCTTACAAATGTATACCTTCTTATCTCAACTGGGTTGTCAATGCCAGAAGGTAAACCTCTTGCACTATATGATCTTAGATTGAGAACTGGACAATGAAGTTCATCTAGCCCAACTCCCCCTTTTTATAGATCATGTCTATGTAGACGATTCACAAATGCATGCACGCACACACACACACACACATACACGGAGAACAGAGGGAGAGAGACAGAGACAGAGGCAGAGGCAGAGAGACAGAGAGAGACACACACACAGACAGACAGAGGCAGAGAAAGACAGAGAGACAGAGGAAAACAGAGACAGGCAGAGATAGACACACACAGAGAGACAGAGGCAGAGAAAGAAAGAGACAGAGACAGAGATAGAGTGGGGGGGGAAGCGACAGAGAGAGACAGAGACAGAGAGACACACACACACAGACAGAGGCAGAGAAAGAGAGAGACAGAGACAGAGACAGAGTGGGGGGGGAGAGACAGAGAGAGACAGAGACAGAGAGACAGAAGGACAGAGGGAATTCTAATGTTTCCCCTGAGGTTCAGTTCTGCAATAGCCACTGCCTATTGACATTTCCAATTGGATGTTCTCCAGGCACATCAAGCTCAACATTTACAAAACCATTTCTCTTCCAAATTTCCCTATTTCTATCAAGGACGCTACCATCCTTTTGCAGGTTCACAAGCCCAGTCACACCTGACTCTACTCTGATTCACCCACATACACACATTGGAGGCACCAAGTCTTGTCAGTTCTACCTCCATAACATCTCTTTCATCCATTCTTCACTCTACTCCTATGGTCATGATCACTTCTCATCTAGGCCATTGCAAGAGACTCCCCAGTGACCCCTCTGCCTTCCCTTATCCAATCTATATTTTGTGCAAATATCAAAATGACATTCACAAACCACAGGTCTGATAATGCTACTTATCTGTTCAAGAAGCTCCAGTGGCTCCTTCTTGCCTGTAGAATAAAATGTGTAAATGTCCCTTCTTGGCTTGTTAGCCCCTCATCACCCATCTGATCCTATCTTTCCATCATCATTAGACATTATTCCATTTCACACAATCCACAATCTAATCAAACTGGCCTAATTCTTGCTCCTTGCACACAATATGCCATCCCCCCTTGCCGTGCCTTAGCAGAGGCCTTTTCCCAAGACAAGACTTTGCTGCCTCTTCCCACAGTGAATTAGAATCTGAGCCAGGGGTTATATTTCTGGTATTCTATTCCAAAGTAGGGAGTGGAAAATGATCACATTTCACAATCCTTTTATTTATTTTATTTATTTATTTGTGATGGCTGTTCCCACACTTTTACAAGCCTGCTGGCAAACAGAGACTTGTTTTGTTTTATTTTGTTTTTAATGCAAACTTTAGAAAGACAGACTGTAGCCAGCTTCAGTGTATTGAACAAAGGCAAATTTAAATGATTTCATTTCAGTCTTCAGCTCTCTAAAAACATGAGGTCCATGCTACTGCATCCTGGCTTCCATTCTCAAATAAATTTGACCAGATTTTGCTGATTCTCTGCTTCCAAGCCAAATCATTTACTCTGTCTGCTGGCGAAAGGAGGACTCCGGGAAATTAAACGGAAAGACCTTGACAGGACTCAGCATTCGTTATCTTTACTGCGGCTACAAAACAGCACGTTTGTCAGAAGCAAGGCTGAACTCTGTTGTTACTGGTTTTCCCCCTGCCCTGACACTCAGATGGAGACAAGAGGAGTGCATTGTGTCTAAAAGGCTAAGGGGTCAGATGACAGCTTCCACTGTCTTCTAGCCTCTACACACATTCCCTTGGGGAGATGAGGACTGCTACAAGTTCTCTAAGGCGGAGATGAGGATAGGTGGGCAGCCACTTCTGTGCACTTTCATAGGGGGCTGGGGGGTAGAGGAGGACACAGAGCAGGTCTCTGTCCTTTTCCTCCCATCATTTTTTGGAGATGAAAACAGGAAGTGCCATAATAGGTGAAGAATCAAGAAAAGGATCTCAGAAATCAGCTGTTCAGGTCACACTGGGCATCATCCCCTGCCTGTACCTGGCATTGCTCTTTCCTAATCCCTGCCTCTTGAAATTCTGTACTTTTGGCAAAGATCTGCTGAAATGCTTCCTCCTCTATAGAGTCTTCCTTGATCTCTTCCTGAAAAGGAGCTTTTTAGACTCACATAATGATAACTGATATCAAATTAGTTTTAAGATCTTGCAAAGCACTTTGCATATATCTTTCATTTTCATCTCACGATACCACACTGAGGTGAAAACTACAGGCATTATTTTCCCCATTTTGAAGGTAATCCAAAGCACAGAGCAGATAGGTGACTCAACCAGGGTCATACAATAGATATGTATCTGAGGCAGGATTTAATTTCCTGCCTTTCTGCTTTTAGGTCCCTTGCTATATCCACTATTAATCAGCTGCCTCTTCTAGCTCTCAAAAATCATCTTTCTTCTTTGTGTACTTTTCTTTAGGTGATATATTCTAATTCCCCTCCTCATTTTACAGATGAGGAAACCAAGGGCCATAGTAGTGAAGTAATTTGTCCAAGGTCACACAGGTTGTCCATGGTAGGACTTGAATCCAGGTCCCTTTCAATATAGTTTTGTAGGGATATGTCACATCTCTCTACACTAGAATATGAACTTCATGGCAAAGTGCTAGGGATTAGGGAGATCTGAGTTCAAATCAAGCCTCAGACATTTGTGTCAGTCTGGGCAATCACCTAATCTCTCTGTCTCAGCTTCCTCAACTATAAGGTGAGGGTAATAATAAAACACGCCTCCCAGGGTTGTCATGAGGACCAAATGAGATATGTGTGCTTAGTTTGGTCCTTAATAAATGCTTGCTTATTTCTTTCCTTCCTTCTTTTTTCTTCTTCCTCTGTATTGCACGTAGAGTAGGCACTTAATAAACATTTGATGAATGCATGAATGACTCCAGTACGGATATTCCTTCATTTGAGAGATGAGTAAAGAGATGCTGAGAAGGAAAAAGACTTACCCAAGGTCACATATTAAGCTGCTGTTTCAGCTGGGACTAGATGTTCTCCTAATGTTCCATCCAATGCCTCTTACACTATATGTCAACTCCCTCTTTCACACTAATGAGGTATGGGCCTGCTTCTCAATCAGTTACTCTTATTCACAGCACTGCATCACTGGATGTGAGAAAGGGACTTATCTACTTCAAAACATGGCATTTCCATCATGAAAGGTTGGCCTCTAATTAAATAGCCATCATCATGAATGACATGACAACCGTCACAGCTGCTTTAATTACTTGTTCAAATGAATGGCAAGAAATTGTACTCACCCAATAGGCTTTTCCCCTTGCTTAGCTTCTGAATCCTGTTCATTTCATTCTGGCAAGGGAGACCTAAAATATAATTTATAAGAGTCAGTTTCCAGATGGTGTGGGATATAATCTCTAATGATTGGCTTCACTCTTGACATGAAATATAGCCAATAGTACACCTGGGAATGGAATTACTCCATATGCTGGTCCTGAATAGTGAGACAAATTTGAGCCATTAGTGTTACTCATTAAAAAAAAAAAATCCTGGCACAGTGTATTTGAAAATAGTGTTGAGGGCTAGGTGGATGGTGAGACACTTTTCTCCCCTATATACCACTATCTCCAAGAAGGCCCAGAGTCTCATTTACTATTGGCCAACAGACTTATTTCATGCCATCAGGAAGCATATAACCTCCTAAAGTTTCTAAGAGCAGGAGAAAGAGGATGAAGGTTCCATTAGCTGAGAGCAGTTAATCTAAATACTAGATCAGTTTAATAATAGAATGATGAATCCTTTGTCTCCTACCCTTTTTACTATGTTTCACATGGCAGAAAGTGTGTCCTCAATACGGCTATAGAGCAAACTCATTCAGCCCTCATGGCCTTCTAGCTCTGAAATAGGAAATTAGACGCCACTATTGAGATATAGTAGGCAGCCAGAATAGCTCCTTCCTTTGATAGATTCTCCAGTGTATCATGATACACAGACATTGGAATCACTCCTCATGTCTCTTACCTATTGAAGGGCAAGGAGTGAAAGCCTCAAATTACAACGGAGGTTGTTGGAGAATATCAGCCCGACTCACTACCTTCACTACATATCACCTACCAGGGCTGAATGTACCTGCCTTTTTCTAAACAAACTGAACTCTTGGATCCCTTAAAATTACATTGTTCTTTTCTTCTGAAAATCTGAAAGCGCTCATGTAATCTACTTTTTACTGACTCCTGCAACATTCCCCTGGTGCCTTTTTTACCCCTTCTCGACACGGCAGCTCAGAAATGTTTAGTAAATTACACATATTTTTTGACAGATGAAGAAGACGAGGATTAGCCCTCAGGTCTCAGGACTAATCAATGCCTTGGACTTTTGTCCTTTATCTTCTAGCCTTATCCATCTACTTGCAAAGAATAACTGTACATTTCTAGATAAATGCTGCCCTGTGAATTATACAACCTTTTAAGTGAGCTCAGAGATTTTATAATCCTACTTTTTTTTGTCTACCTGCTCATGGAGAGGAAGTAGGAGTTAAACAGATAAAAACTCTCCTCTTTAAGCTGTACAAATTCACACCTGCTCTTGGATTAGTCTGGTAAGTGGGAAGACTATCCAAATGGGAAGATAACAAGACTTCACACTTATATAATGTTTTCAAAGGACCTTGTTATCTCACCTTATTTGCCCTAACAATAATGTTATCATTTAGGTACAAAAGACACTGTTATTTTTGCTTTACAGAGGAGAAACTAGAAGCTCAGAGAGTCTGAAGGACTTGTCCAAAGTCACATAACTATTTAGGAGCAGACCAGGGACTGAGATCCTAGATTAATAATTGCAGGTTTGTTTGCTTTTCCCCAGTATACTATACTTCAAATGGAAATGGATTTGGAAATCAACAGCATGCACATTCTAGAGTAAGGAGCAATAAATTCTATATTTCTACACATTGTCACACTGTCATCTAGTTTCTTGCTGGACATATATTATTGGTTATAAATTATATTAATTATATATCATTACATAGCTATAGAATGAATACATAAATTATAATTAATATATTGATGAACATGTTAAATATAAATATTCCCACCCCATTAATTAAATTCTAAATATTCCCATCCCACCCCCATGACCATATGACCAATGTGTCTGATTAGACACTAGTCCCAATATCCAAATTCTGACCTACCTCCTGGCTTCTGAAAACAATAGCACCATTCATTGTTTGAGAGTTTCCCATCTTTGAAGGAGTCACAAGAATTGAAGAGGGGTTTGAGACATGGTTCATACTTGTCAAGGTAAATGGCATTGATCTCTGAGTGGTCAAGCAAGAGATCATAGTTCATGTCCAGTTTGTTGAACATCCAGCCCAGGGAGTCCTTGCAGATAGGCAGAATGCTGGTGTCAAACCCTAGGAGGTGATAGAAAAAAAAAATTCTAGATTTGGATAAAGTCTGAGGTCTCCAGAACCAGACAAAATCCTTCACAAAGTTCCTGTTTCCTATGATTCAGAAGCCTATAAAGACTAACATAACCCCGACTACCTCCCCTCCACCTCCACCCCCACCCTGACCCCCCATCCACATTCACTTTCTCCATTGCTTTACAACAAAGAATCTACCTCTAACCAGCACATCTAGTGTCCTGTCCACTCCTCCCTGGTCAAAGAGTCATTGGATTATATAGATAGAGCTGGAAGAAATCTCAGAGACCATCTAGTTAAACTATTTCATTTAAAGATCAGGAGAAGGAGGTCATCCAGGACACATGAATTGTAATATTATAGGTAAAATTTGAGTTCATATTTTCTGATTCTGAAGTCAGTGTCCTCTCTACAGCTCCAAATGGACTCATCAGTACTTTCAGCTTCAAT
>CM053582.1:374670665-374710566 GCA_028627135.1 Pseudochirops cupreus | reverse complement strand
TTTTTTTTTTCCAGATGTAAACATGATCTCTAGGGTACTTTACAGCTAGAGATCCTAGGCCTATCATAATTTATGCATTAGCCATAAATCAAGCTTTTATAAGTGAAAACATTTTAAATGCATTAGGCAGGCCCACTGTGAGAATTTCACAGTGAATGCCTTTATAAAGTGAAGATGCCCCCTACCATCACCGTGATTGATCTCTTGTATAAAACCTAGATATTCATATATTGAGTTTGTTTAAAGTGGGACACCAGTTCTGTATGGGAGTACAAATGCATTGGTTAAGGGTCATTAAGAACAGTTTTATGAAGGAATGAGAATTCTTCATGCTTCAATATTTTGAAGTGAAAAGGGGCTTACCAGTGGGAAATTTGTCTATTTGGCTGAGAACTACATGGTTGAGGGAAATATTGATCTCAAGCTCACCTGGGGAAGAAATAACCCTGGACAAGCATGGGACAATGGGGAAATATGATGAATGAATATCCTGATTTGCACAAGAGATAAATTACAACAGTTGGGAATAAAATTAAAATTATATAAAATTAAAACAGTTTGGAAGCTTTTATTCTACAGAAGGAAAATCCCATGAATCATGACTCCCGTAGTAAAGACATTTTAGACAAATATGGAATGTCAGAGTTGGCAAAGATCTTACTGATCTTACAATCCAATCCACTCATTTTATGAAGTGGGAAGCTGAGGCCCAGAGAGGGTAATTGGTTTGCCTTTTTTTCTGTCATATCCTTACATTCCAGATACAAGAGCCAGATCAACCCAGATAAAGTTATCTTTTAATCATCTGCAACTTAAACCAGTGTTTGGGCACTGTCCCCCCAATAGTAGTGTTGAAAGAATAAAGCACTGTTGCTGAGAAGGCAGATGTATCCCTTGAGGTTAGGGTTTCTAAGTTGCATGCATTAGGGCTAATGCTAAAAGAGTGTCCAAACTAAGTCTAGCCCTAATATGGTGAGCCCCCAGGAGCAGGGGGCCACTAGGCAGCCTAAAGAAGAGGTGTACCCCATTCAAGCTAGAAAAATGGAAGAAGTTTAAGTTTCCATGACAATCAATCAGTATTGTGATCAGGTCTGCAGATGGTCACTGCACTTTCAGCCCTGGCACTTCCAAAAGAGGCCTGGGTAAGATAGTGAAACCAAGTCTCAAAAATAAAAAACAAACAGAAAAACCCCAACCCAAAATGTTTTGATCCTCTGTATAGACTAAATGTCAAGAACTTGTGATTAATTAATGATTACATTAATGTGAGAATATCTTCCAATCACTGGGGATGGATAGCAAACTTCCTACAACTTAGAGCCTTATAGACCTGCCTGAGGCTCAGAAAGGTTAAGTGACATTCCTTTATGTTGTCACATAAGTAGCAAATGTCAGAGATGGGAACGAAACCCAAGTCATCATGATTCTTCAGGACTCCACTATGCCTCAGTACTCAAAATATGTCTCATAATTCACTGGTGGCAAGCTCCAATATAAATGGATCCCTGTGAGCTGCATATTGGCTTAGAAAATTACAAATTAACTTTATCTGTGTTGTATTTCATTTATTCATTTCATTAAACATAGCCCAATTACATTTTAATCTGTTTCTGGCCATACTTGGGAGTTTGCCAGCTACTTGTCCAATTTTCCTCCCCCTGCCACTACTATAACACCAGTCTGTGAGTTAGACGCTTCTGACACTGTTTACAACCACTTAAAAAGAAAAAAAAACTTTTGCTGAATATTATGTGTATTTAGTTTTCCTAGATACATCTTACAGAAGTCATAGTTGAAACCTAAGATGCTCATGCATCTCTCAGAAAGGAAAGGACTATAAAAATCCTAAGGATCCATGTTTTGGTAGGATGCTGCCTATAGATTTCTGAGCTTGATGTTCTCTCCTCAGGAGCAAAGAGATCAGTGCTGACTATCAATCACCTCTATCATGAATCAAGACCAATCATTCCATAAAAAAGTCAGTTTTTCAAGACCCTCAATAGGGTCTAGACTCTCACATTGGCCCTATGCCTATAGCTAGCCCCAGGAATCTCTGTAATGGAGAAGATAGAAAGCTTTAACACATGGAAAAGGCAACATAAGGGAAAGATTCCTAGATGAAAAGGATATAAAGGGCTCAATCACTATATGAGAAGAAAGCATGACCTATAATTTCATGAAGGTATAAAAGTCAACAAGGAGAATGAATCTGATTCCCTCTGAGAAAGAAGAATTGCTTGCTAGGGAAGAAATGATGGGAATCCTGTAGGAGAAATGACCTCTCCCTTCTAGAATTTGTGATGCAGGAGAGGAAAGCAAAGCATAATCTGACATGTACTCTAGATTTTGGGAGCCCTCAAAAATGAAATTCTGAAGAACCAAAGGAAAACAATTTCAAAGGAGATGAAAATGTGAATTATTGAAAGCAAATGATGTAAATGCCCAGAGAACTCAATAATCAACTTAGAATTTAAAAAGCTAAGTACATGTGATGGAACCAAGAGAAAGTAATAGGAGATAATAATAATGTATTACATAATCATATACCTATAAAATAATAGAGAATAAGAGTATGGCTCAGTCCTGTGAAAATAGTGTTAGTATGAAAACTCAGAACAAATAGCTGTGGGTGAGGGAACCTGACAAAAAGGGGTTGATTTGTTTTCTTAGCTATTTTGTGGAAAAGAAAATCAGAGAAGGGATAGCATTGCTTCTGAGGGAGGATGGAATGACAGAAAATGACCACAGAGAGCAGAAAGAAATGTTTAATTCTTATCTTGCTTTTTTTTTCTTTAGCAATGAGAATAAATTGTATTAGAAATGAGCAAAAATTCTGAATAGGATATGCACTGATATCCAAGATAAACAAACAAACAAACAAACAAGCTATTAAGAGAGAACCAAGCAAGACACCCTTGTTGAATTCACCTCTCCTGTGATAAGAGGACCACATCCTCTGATATTGAAAGAACTAGAACATATGATTACTGAATCACTGTCAGTGAGATTTTGAGAGAATATAGAGAACACAAGAGGAACCTCAGAGCTGAAACAGGGCAAACATTATCCTGATGAAAAAAAAAATTGAGAAAAAAATTGGAAAATCTTAGGCTAGTGACCTTAATTGCGATGGATTTCTCATGAAATTCAAGAATGCCTCATTAGAGAGATATTTGGTGAACATAATGGAAAAAGAGTCGACATGGCTTTATCTAAGAACATGTCACAGCAGACTAAATTAATTCCTTTTTGTGGCAGCTTTACCACACAAATAGATCAGAAGAGTGATGTAGATATAATTGGCTTACGTTTCACAAAGTATGTCATACTCTCTTTGTGAAAAGATGGGAGATTTGGCATTGAAAGGGATCTCCGAAGTCACCTAGTCCAATCCTCTCATTCGACAAAGGAAGAAACTGAAGTCCAAGGAAGGTAAGAGATTTGATCATTATGATTGGATGACTTCAAGAGGTGGTTGAATGGCCAGACACAAAAAGTAGTTGTCGATGTTAACTTGATAAGAAGTCTCCAGTGGAGCACCCTGGGGGTCTGTGCTTCACCTTGTGATACTTAATATTTTTATCAATAACTTGGATAAATGATATGCTTATCAAATTTGCCCATGGCACAAAGCTGGGAAGGATACCTAAGACACTACATGACAGATTCTGGATCCAAAAAAGATCTAGGATGGAATTTTGATTTGAATCTTCTAAGATGAAATTGAATTGTGAAAATTTGAAGTCTGACAAAAATCAACTTCTTATGTACCAGATGAGAGAGACATAGCTAGCAGTTTATCTGAAAAAGATCATGGGTGGGGCAGAGGGTCCTTAGTGGACAATATGTTCAATATGAATCAGCTGTGTCATGTGGAAGCCCAAAAAAGTAAGGTAACCTTGGGCTATACTAAGAAGTGGAACTCCCAGGAATAAAGAGGTTTGGGCCCATCTATATTCTGCAACGGTCAGTGGACTTCTGGAGTATTATATTCAGTTCTGGGTTCCATAGTTTAAGAAAAAAAAAACTGGTAAACTAGAGAGTGTTCAGAAGGAGACAAGTAGAATGGCAAAAGGCCTCAAGTTCATGTGACGTAAGGATTGGCTGAAGGAAGCAGTGATTTTTAGTCTGGAGAAAAGAAGACTGTCTTCAGGTATTTGAAGGGCTGTCATATAGAAGAGGAATTAGACTTCTGTTTGGATCCAGAAGACAGTATTACGAATAGTGGGGAGAATCGTAAGTGGCAAGGAGGCTTAGCTAGGCCTGGTGTCAGGGAGATCTCCCTTAGCAGCAGGTCTGTCCCCAAGTGGAATGGGCTGCCTCAAAAAGTTTTGGATGCCCCTTCATTGGTGATCTTCAAGTAGAGACTGGAGAGCCACTTATCAGGTATGTAAAAGGGGCTGTTAATAATTGTCAAAAGCAGGGCTACCCAAGAGATATGAGAAGACATCTCTCCTCGTTCATTTGCAAAGGTGGAAAGTACACAGGTGAAGAATTTTGCAAATTTCAGATTTTTAAATGCATTGATTGGTTTTAATGAATTATTTTTCATCTTTTCCTTTTAAACATGATTTAAGAGGGAGGGAAAAGGATGCAGGAAGAAATCAAGGGAATATAAACACAAAAAAATTAATAAAAATATATTTTTAAAAAATGCTAGCTGATTTATTGGTTTACTTAGTGATTAGCATGTGCTTGTGGTTTAAAGCTTGGTGCTGCCAATGAGCCTTTGTCTTGTACCCTCTTCTGACATCAAATGGACTATTATCTTGGAGATCAGATTGAACAACAATTTAATTCCACAAACGTTAATTGCTTACTATGTTTAAGGCACTAGGGGTACAAAGACAAAAATGAAACAGGTTCTTCTTTTAAGGAGCTTACATTCCACTGGGATAATCACTTAACACATAATCAATCAATGACATTGCCGTGTGTATTAAAATTCCTAGGAAATGTCAATATGATGTTTGAGAAAGCAGATGGACGCTAACCCAAAACAGGGTTAGTCTGGCAGAGCATGGAACGGAGGGCAAAGAGATCAAGGATCTGTATTGTCAAAAGGCTTTTAGCAGTTACAGCAGAAGGGGCTGCCAAAGCAAGAAACCTGAGTATCCTCCCTTTAGCAGGCTGCCAGAGAATGAAGAAAATAGAAAAATTCAGCATCCCTGAAATACTCTTCTGGGAACTCTTACCTCTCCAGCTTAAAACCTCACTTTCCATGGGCCTTAGAGGCTAACCTAAGAAAGTCATTCCTTTTTTCTCCTTTCATGGTAATTGCCTTAAGACATTAAAACATATAATAATAAAATTAGGACATAATATAACAACATTTTCAATGCCTTTTCAGGAAATCCATTTGATTCTCAGTCATGGAGCAAGCTTCCAACCTTTCAAGGCTGTCTAAAGAAAGAAGACACTTTTGTGGGATTGGGCTAAGAGGAATAGCTAGCTTAGCTTAGCACATCAAGCTGACCTTTGTTGAAAGGCAGTTCAAAAAGGCCAAAGGGGCGGCTGCCCCTAGCCTCCTGAGCAGAAGTTCCCTTCAGATGGGAAAGGAATTAATTGCCCATAAATCCTGAGGGACAACTGTGAAATAACTCTTTTGAGAACAGCTGCTCCTTTCATCTATCTTGCGGATGCCCAGCTGGGCTGGACACATATTGGATACCTAGCTTTTGAAGGGCAAACACCATCTCTCTCAGGAATATAATGTCTCGATCCACTATAAAAACTCTTAAATCATCCTTTTCCCACTGCCATCTTTAGAGCAGAGAAAAATCTAATATCAATGAAGTACTTTATCTTGAAGAAGAGGATAAGATATTTGAGTTTAGAACCCAGCACTCAGTCAGTGGTTAATACCCTTTGTCCCATGTTACTTACTGGTCAGTACATTCTGGTCCTTGATACCTTTTGGCTTAGCTAATGATTACATATTATGACACTCTTGTAAGTGATAACTGTTTTAATTTTAAAAGTCTTTGTAATCCTAGCACCTTCTTGACATATAATAGGGACTTAATACACGTTTGCTGATTATCCTTTTTGTCTGTTGCTCTCTCACAGTTTCCTGTGGATCTTGTCTCCCCAACTGGACAACAGACAAGGTTTCTTCTTTTTCTTATCCTAGTCGTGGCAAAGTGAATAAAGAGTAGGCTATATTCACACATTCAGGTTGTGTGACCCTGACATAACCTCTCAATGCTTCAGGCAGCTCTCTCAAACATGTTGTTCCTGAATTGTCTTAGTCATATCTGACCGTATGTGACTCCATCTGGGGGTTTTCTTGGCAAAGATACTGGAGTGGTTTGCCATTGCCTATCCAACTCATTTTACAGATGAGAAAACGAAGGTGAACAGGGTTAAGTGATTTGCCCAGGATCACACAGCTAGTAACTGTCTGAGGTCAGATTTGAACTCATGAAGATGAATCTTCCTGATTTCAGGGCTCTATTCTCTGTAATACTTCTTTTTGAGTCATTTCAGTCAGGTGTGATTCAAATGTTAAATGGCAAAACAGGTAAAGATCTGCATTAGTAGAAAGAATTTCCACATCAAGGGTTCCTAATGCAAATACATAGGAATACCTTAATAAATGTTTGTTGATTGAAATGAGAGGCCCAGTTTTTTAAAATGACACCAATAAGAGTCTGCAAATTCTAGGTGTACTACAGTTATTCTAAAAATCCTTGTTAACCTGAACTGAAATACTGTGAGCGAATAAATCTCAGTCCACCATACATACAATTTTTCTAAGGTTTCCCAAGTTCTCATTTTTCAGAAAGTCAGTTTTATACCTTATACTAAATCCATATCTACCTTCTTCTTAATTGATTAATCCTGGGTTTCTTTGATGCCATGTCACCCATAATTTCCATTTTGAAAGTCTAAAATCATCATCCTGACTATGAAAGCCCATCTACAATGCCCTACCAAGCAATGAGACAAATGTAGGCTTTAATAATAGAAAAACATACTAACGACTTGAGTTATTAAAAAAAAATGGAAGAGGTTACACGTAGAGGTAGGGGATTTCCCCTTTAAAACAATGGCTGGATTGGATGGCCATCTGCTGGGTTTGTCATAGCAAGGACTCTTTTTCAGGTCTGAGTTAGAGTAGATGGGTGCTGAGCTATGGAACTCTACGATGCTGACAGCCAAAACACTTCCATGGAGTTGTTGTAGGGTCCCCTTCTGGAGGTGCATGCTTCAAAATTTTCTAGTTGCCTCCCAAACTGTTTCACATTCATCTCTAACATGATTCATCTATTCATTCATCTATACAATCACTGGAGTAGATACAATGTTCAGATAAAGAACTATCCTTGCTCTCATTGAAGTTATACAGTCTAGTAGAGTAAGAACACACTCACATAGAAAATTGTAATGCATAGTACCCCATAATGTCATACCTAAAGTGCATTAAGGGAAGTAAGGGTCAAGGGTAAAGGTCGTCACCAAGTTGGTGGATTAAGAATAGGGTTCATGGAGGAGGCAGCACTTGAGTTAATCCTTAAAGGATACACAGGCATTCATCAGGCAAAGAGGGAAGAGAGGGCATAATTGAAATAAGGAAACATATAAGCAGATCTAGAGATGACTATTCTGTGGGCAAAGAATAGCTCTGTGTTCTGATATGTCATAGGGATATGGAAGGCAATAACAAGATGATTCTAGAAGGTTCTCTTATACTATATGTATCACTATCCTTGGCACACTTTTTTTTCATTGTCACTAAGAACTCCAAATTTTCTGGGGTAGCTCAGTGGCACGGATGATTGAGTGTTGGCATTGGAGTCATGCGGACTTCAATTTGAGTCCTATCTCAGACACTTATTAGTTGTATGACTCTGGGCTGGTCACTTAACCTCTTTCTGCCTAAAATGTACCTACTTTACCAGATCAAATTAAATGAGAGAGTTGATTTTTGAAAACCATGGAAAGACTTGTATGAAATAATGAAAAGTGAAGAGAACATTGTAAAGTAACAGCAAAACTGTTCAGAGAATAATTGTGAACAACCAAGTTATTCTAATTGCTATGAATATTCAGATCAACTATAAAGGACCTATAAAGGAAGATGCTATCTACCTCCAGAAAAAAGAACTGATAAATAGAAGTATGCATGGTTTTAGGTTTTACATATACATTAGGTTTTACATATACATAAGTTTTACATGTATTTATAAATTTGAGTCAAATGGTGACTTTCTTTAGTGTGGGGTGCAAAGGAAGGAAAGGTGAAAATTTGGGATTTAAAAAGTAACAGAATATGAAAGAAAAAAATCAAATGAAATAACATATTTAAAATACTTATGTATTTTGTTTTATGTAAAATACTTATACCTTAAATCACCATATGAATATAAACTATTTTTATTATCTGCAAAGTTCTGCCTTAGCCATTGGGGGTTGACATCCTCATGTTCTACTCTCCTTTTCTTCTTCATGCCCAGAACCTTATTCTACCCTTTTCAATCTGCATAAACTCAATGTGGGTAAACTCTGTGGGTGTGTGCTTCACAAACTCTATTTCATGTCTGGCAATGAAATGGCTTGTCCCCTGTTTCAGTCTGAGTCATGGTATTGTTGGGGCCATGTTGTAAGATCAGCCCTTGCCAGAACCCACAGTCCAGGCCAGAGGTAGCCCTTCGACGATATCAAGTTGGTAAAGCATGTCTTTGGTGATCTTCCACATCCCCTATTAGTCTCAGAGAAAACCCAAATAAGGTGTGGGTTAATAATGTTTTAATATATCACTCTACTCAGACTATTTCAGTTTAATACAAAGACTCCAAGGCAAGTCCTCTTTTCACTATGCCTTTATCAGCATTATATTAAAATATTTCATAGTATCCCTGTGACATGGCTCAGAGGTATTACAATATTTACTTTATAGATTAAGGTCCAGTTCTGTCGCGCCTATTCCTGCTGAAAAAAAATCTCTATTCTTACTGCTTTGTGCTGGGTCTGAGCTAGTGGGCTTGATGACATGATTCGCATCCTCATGAAGAGTTCCAAACCAATCTTTCAGCCGGGAAGCGAGATTCCTCAACTCCTTGTCTGTGCAGCCTAGAGAGAAATACAAAGAAGAGGCTGAGTCATTCAATTGTCCGTATCCTTTGGCCCACTCCTGGGAATATCCTCTGAGGAGATCAAAAAGAGAAAGAAAGTTTCCACGTGAGAGATCTTAGAGAGGTCACTTAAAATCTCCAGGCCTCACTTTCCATCTTTTATATAAGGACCCTTCAAGATATAAAATCTACTTGTGTTGTTGGAAGCAATGGCTATGAGGAATTCAGAGCAACATGGGGACACTTACATGAAATGATACAGAATAAAGTAAGCAGAACCAGGACTACAATACACAGAATGACTTTAGTAATGTAAATTAAAAGCAGCACCAAAAAGAAAGGTAAATTCTGATTAACTATGACTAATCTTGGGCCTGACGGACAAAGGATGAAACATGTTTCCCTCTTGTCACCAAAGATATGGGGAACTATGAACAAGGAATGTGGTATATGCTTTTGAACACAGTCACCAAGTCATTGGGTTTTGCTAATATATATTATATATTTCTTTGATATAAGGATGGAATCAATGAAGGCAGGATTAAGGGGAAATTATGAGATAAAAATAAATGGTATCAATAGAATATATTGTAATCAGGGCAGGCTCCTCCCACTCCCAACTGCTGATCTAGGCCACTTGGGTCCCACCCCATGGAGCCTGCTTGGGGATGGTCCTGCACCCTGGCCCCTTCCAATGAACCTCTTACTAAATGACAGACACAGCTTGAGTCTTTTTTTTTTGGTCTCATCCTTTGGGGCTATTGACAATTCATAAATGTGTAGGAAGACCTCATTGAGTAGGATTAAAAGGAAAAAGAGCTGCAATTCTTTCTCTTCCTTTTCAAGCATATTGCCTGGCAAACTGCCAGCTCTCCTTTAGGCTCCCACTGGAGGCAGAGGGTCAGCATTTTCTTCTCTTCCCTTGTTCCTTGAAGCAGCTAAGGCATCTATTGTACATAGCAATGTGTACATGTGCTAGCATGAGACTAGATCTCAAGCCTCTGACTGCCTCTGTGCTATGTCTTTATTTCTTTGAGCTCAGATGATCAAACGATGGTCCTCAGACAGATATTTACAATCTCGGGGACAACCTCATGAATTCATGAGATCTGGAGTTATCGAGAGGTGCCAGGGCTACCAGCAAGAGGTGCTTCCTATTGCCACATCTTTCTCATATGTAAAGATGACCAGGAGGATGAGGCAGGAGGATATGGACCATAAGTGAATGGATATTTGGACAGTACAGACTGAGGTCAAAGGGAATCTGTTAAGCAGTCTCATGAGTCTCTTGGGAATAGTTACCTCTTGGTAGAACATAACAAAGGTGCTGAGTTTCTATGAATTCCTTCAGCACTTCACAAATTTTCTGTATTTATTTAAAAGCTTCCATGAGTCCACTATTACAGGTTACTGTTCCACGTTTTAAATATTTGTCAATGCACAGTTTATGAATCATTTGTGTTTTAAGTATTTCTTTGTTGGTAGAAGAAATTAATACCTTTACTATATCTGAAATCTACTACTTTGTACATTAAATAACTTTTCTTGAAGATGCCCTGCTAATCCCTTTTGGGGTAACCCTAAATATGAGTCATATCTAAGCTTTGTGATTTCCCCAATGTCCTAATCCAAGGTGAGGAAATGAGTTAGAGAAAGTTTGAGAAAAAACTGGTCCTATTTTAGGGATCAGGTTTCCTCAGGCCTGAAACAGTAGGAATCTTTTTAGGGAGATAACAAATCTTCAATCTCTCTGTAGAAAGCCAATGACAGAGTATACCACTTTTCCATTAGGAAATAGTCAATAAAGTTTGTTAATTAAAGGGAGCATTGACAATAAAGGTCCCAACTAAGAAAATCAAACAAAAGAGGAAGATTCATGAAGGGATAGTATAACAATGTTATTACTATCAAGACATTAAGGATAATTTATACAAAATTAATACAGAACCGTTTGGAGAGGTAAGAGTCTAACAGAGAAATAAGAAAAGGCTTCATGTGTGGTCGAAAGCTAAGCTTTGTAGGAAACTAGAATGTTAAGAGCCTGAGTTGAGTAGGGTATAAATTCCAGGTATGAGGGATCAATAGCCCGAGCAAAAGAAAGAACACAGGAGATGAAATGTTGTATATGTGAGGTATAACAAGGAGACAAGTTTCATCGGATTAAAGAATGTATGAGGAGTAATGATGTATAATAAAGTTAGAAAGATAAACCTGGCCTACATTGTTGTTGCTTAGTCATTTTCAGTCATGTCTGACTCTTCATGACCCCCTTTGGGGTTTTCTTGGCAGAAATACTGGAATGGTTTTCCTTCTCTAGTTCACTTTACAGATGAGGAAATTGAAGTAAACAGGACTAAGTGACTTGCTTAAGGTCATACAGCTAGCGTCTGAGGTCACATTTGAACTCAGGTCCTCCTGACTCCAGGCCTGGAACTCTATCCACTGCACTGCCTAGCTGCCTTCAATGCTAAATAGAAGACTTTATTTGATCCCAGAGATAAGAGGGGACTATCAGTGTTTATGGAGTAGGGGAATAATCAGATCTGTGCTTTCGGAAAACTTCTTTAGCAACACTGTATAGGTGAATCATCATGGGAAGAGACATAAGAAAGGGAGGCCATAACAGTCTAGGGCAGCAGTTCTCAACCTGTGTTGCAACCCCTTTGGGGGTTGAACGAGGTCGCCTAAGACCATCGGAAAACACATATCTCTGATGGTCTTAGGAATCGAGACACCGCTCCTCTATCTGTCTCCAGGTGGGTCCACCCACATGCAGATACGCCCACATATGAGTATTAAAGGGTCGTGGCATTAGAAAGGTTGAGAACCACTGGTCTAGAGTAAAGCTGATGAGGCCCTGAACTAGGGTGGTGGTTGTGTAATTGGAGAGGACAGGTGATTAAATCATAGTGCAACATTCTATTATAAAAACTAACTCATTTTTAGTCTAAAAGAAATATAATGGTCCCTAAAATCCATGTGCCTCCTTCTTCTTAAGTTACAGGAAGTTAATTTTAGATGAAGAGTTACAAGTTCAATCATAATCACTCTAAGCCTCAGTTAGTAAATCCTTAAAATTTAGATAGAGATTATACTCTCTACCTAAATTTATATTTATATCTATCTCTAGTTAACTTTTAACCTCTTTGTGTTGGAGTCAAAATTCAGTTTACTAGAAATATTTTGGTGCTAAAACAGTAGCCACTCAAGGGGATAATCCTAATACTGCTTACTTATCAGTCAAGTCTTAATCTTTTTCTTTTTTTCCCAACCTGGATCAATTCACTCCTCCTTTGATAGAATGGTGAACTTCCACTCTTGGGTACTCATAATATTAGTGCCAGATAGTATAGGCATCCAATCAGGCTTTAGCCCTACTATAGTTTAAAACTCCTGAACTCAATTGATCCATCAGCAGGGACTATAGGTTTCCTCCATGCTTGGATAGCTACTTCATTTTCTACACTTTCCTTAGGATATAATCAAACTTTTCACACAATGGCTCTGATTAATTGAAAGTGGTGCATAATATATGAGCCCTGTTGTTCTGATTGATTGAATCAATCAAGAAATGTTCTTACCTAAGAAAGGTAATTAATTATATGTGGGTGGGATGATCAATGAAGTCATACCCTTACATCAGAATCATAGACTTGGAGCTAAAGGCACCTTTGAAGATCACTGGGTCCAATCTCTTCTATAATACTCTACCCACTCCATCATCGAACTGCCATGGTCACTACTAGAGACTAAAGAGTCTTGCCAGTGTCTAGTCATGGGAGAAGTGGAGCCAACAGCCTATGATAGGCTGGCAAGAATAGACCAGCACCTGCCTGCATGGGTAAACTCCACTTAGGAGGGTGAGTACAGGGATGGTATGCCCATATCAAAAATTCCTAAATCTAGAAGCTGGAGTATATATTCTTGAGACAGTTCCACCTATGAGGTTGTTGCTGGGCTTAGAATCAGAAGTTCAGTTGCTGTTCAGTTGTTTTTAGTTGTACCCAATTCTTCATGACTTCATTTGGGGTTTTCTTGGCAGAGATACTGGCATGATTTGTTATTTCCTTTTCCAGCTCATTTTACAGATAAGTAAACTGAGAAAAATGTAGTTAAATGACTTGCCCAGGACCACACATCTAATAAGTGTCTGAAGCCAGATTTGAACTCAAGAAGATAATATCAGGGGCTGCTTCAAAGCTAAAGAGATGGGTTGATGTGAAATAGAAAGTGAATTGTCAGAGTAAACATACAATGACTCTATGCCTAGCATTCTATCCATTGAACCATCTAGCTACTCCTGGATTAAGAAGACCTGAATTCAGCTCTGCCTTCAGACACTTACTAGATATGTGACCCTGGTCAAATAATTTGATCTCTGTTTGCCTCAGTTTTCTTAATTGTATGGGGATAATAAATAGCCCCTACCTCCCAGAGTTGTTGTGAGGATTATTTTTGTAAAATACTTAGCATAATACCTGGCACATCACAGATTAATAAATGATTGGGACTGCTAGAATATGGCTGACTCTTTACCTAATTAGCTATATGGAGGTCTCAGTGTGGGCTTTATTATTTTCATGTAGTCAATGCCTCTAAACTACAATGTCAGTGGCTTTTTGAGGACCAAGCAGATTGTGGATAGAGATAAAAATCTTAACAGGAAATAAGACATGATTAATTTTTGTAGGCTTTTAATGGGAGATATGCAAAAGGGAAATATAAGCCAAAGTTATGATAAATTTATAAGGTACTGTCACTTTCATACTTGAACAGTTTGGTTCCTTAAAAGGGCAGAAAATGAATTTTTAGGGCAGGAAATGAGCTGTTATATAAATAAAAAGGATTGAATGAACTTGTTAAGGATGTAAAGAATTGGCCTTTTTGTTTAGGAACAATTTGATTCCTAAAAGGTACAGGAAGTTTTTATGTGTGAAAAATTGACAAAAGTCCACTTGTGAAGAAAAACAGTTTTTCTCATGAAAATGTGAGGACAGACACAAGGGGACTGAATAAAGAATTTAGAAGTGTTATTTGGCAGCAAAAAAAAAAATGACTGACGCTGCAGGGCATTCTAATTCTTCAATTCCTTTCCCTTCCTCCTTCCTTAATGATATGGCAAAAGCAAGAATAATGTCTATATTTACTCAATGGGAAGCAAATACAGGAATAATCAGCACATCACAATTCCCAGAGAAATCTGGGTCGCATTCTCTCACAAATGCACACAAAGTCGGCAAGAGAGTGTGGGTATATACTTGCAGATGCTTGACAAGAAGGAACGTGAAGAGTGAAGAAAACCCACATACAGTTGAGAAAACTACGGACGGTGAGGACAGAGACAGAGGAAGTAAGTGGCTACGCATCTTGTATACATGCTACAAAGGCTACAGCCACTGATTTTGTAATTTAGAATCTGAAAGGAGTTTGAGCCTAGGTTGAGTCAGAAATTTCTGCATCAGAAAGGTACAAGCTTCTTGTAACTGGTAACATCAACCAAGCCCCCTTTATACTTGAGAAGTTAAAAAAAAAACCACCTGATTTTCTTCTTTCCACAATATTTCTTTTATTTTGCTTGTTTCATATCCCCTTTCACTTTAAAGTCAGTCTTTTGTCCTTGCAAGCTTTTGTTTCCAATCTATATGAATTTCATTTTCTGATTTCTCAGATATATCTTTGCTCCTTCCTTCTTTATAATCTTTGTGTATCTTATGGGGCTAAAGCTTCTGAAAGTCTGTGTTTGTGCTCCTTCTTGTATTCCATTTCTATGCTATTGCCATTCCATCTCTACCTCCATGTCTTCTCTACCATGCTATGTGCTGGTTGTCCTAGGAACTCGAGCATTCCTCTGCTTGGAGAAGGGTGCTGTCCATGAAAGAAGGCACAGATCTTTCTCAGAGAAGAGGATCTCTCCCTCTGCCAGCTCCCTCCAGATTAAACTTGCCATAAGGACTCCTAGGAGAGATATTCCATTATACCTCCTCAGTGTTCTTCAACCACACCCCTTTCCTTCTTGTTGGTCAATGAAAAACCATGCTAGGTATTGTGATAATCACATGGAGAAAAGGTAAAAACAGTCCCTGCCCTCAAGGAGCATGCATTCTAGTGAAGGAGATAACAGGTATATAGAGTATAGGGAGGATAAACTTAGAGGGGAGGTTACAAGCAGGTAAGGAGACTGGGAAAAGCCTCCAGTTGAAGGTGGCATCCTGAGACTCAGCCCTTTTTCTCTCCCTATCCCAATTCCTTCCCTCAGAAGCCTCCACACTTTCCACTGATACCACCATGACTCTATCTCAGGCCCTCACCCCTTCTTCTCTGACCTATCACAGTAGCTTCCTAATTGGTCTCCCTGACTCATTTCCCGCTACACCAGGGGTTCTCAAGCAGTGGGTTGCAACCCCTTTGGGAGTCAAACGACCCTTTCACAGGGCTCACAGGAGTCGCCTATTTCCGATGGTCTTAGGAACCAAGACACTGCTCCTCTATCCGTCTCCAGGTGGGTCCACCCACATGCAGATATGCCCACATAGGAGTATTAAAGGGTCGTGGCATTAGGAAGGTTGAGAACCACTGCCCTACACCCATCTATTTTTCCCTGTAGGTCTCATCATGTCATCCCCGACATGTGCTCGGTTAACTTCAGTTGGCACCATGTTGCCCCCAATACCAAAAAGAAAGGTCTTCATTCCCTCTTCTTTCCTACCTTTGCAGTCTTTTAACACTTTCCTTTCCTTCCCAAAGGGTCCAGCAACACTGGCCTGCCAGGCTTTTCTCTCACGCAACATTCCATCTCTGTTCCATGGCACTGACTATTTCCCAGGCCTGAAACGTTCTCCCTCCTCACTTTTGCCTCTTCATTTCTTTGGCTTCTTTTAAGACTTAACTCAAATCTGTTCTTATGCAAGGACTGTAATTTTTTCCACTTTCTTGTATACTGAGAACTTAGCACACTGCCTGGAAGACAGTGCTTAATAAACATGTGCTAACTTGTTATCTTCCCATATCCTTCTCACTCTTGCTGAGAGACCGTCAGAATCAACATCCCTTCCCTGTCCATTCATGTATGTAATAGAGGCTACATCATGAACTCCTCTCTGCCTCCTACTTTCCCTCTCACCACTTACACAACCTGTCACTCTCCTATCCCCTCCCACAAAAGACACTCATTCACCTATAGGACTCAGGATATTTAGTCAATACATCAGGTCAACTCTTTTACTTTAGGTTCTCCTGATAATTTAAGCTTCCCCTAAATCTATAGCCCCTGTTAGGTTCTTCTTATCTCTTGATGATCCTTCTTTGTTCTTTCTTTTAACCCAAAGATCAATCTCTCTTTAGTCTTATTGACAAGTAGATTTAATATTACTATTCTTGTGCTTTGTTTATTGAAATCCAATTATTTATCATATAAAGCAGGAGTTTTGATCAGAATTCCAGGGCAGGTCTGATCATGAGTAACCAAACCATACACAGTCCCAGCTTCACTATGGTATAGGTTTGTGGCCTAGAGGAACAGCTACTACAGGGTTAAATTGAGACCAGTCTCTGTGGAAATAGCTCTCCTCACCCACCCGTTCCCCAACAACCACTGACCCGAGCTCCACCAAAGGGAAGGTAAAGTCATGAGTCCCCAGAATATCAGCTATTATACAGTGCTGCTTCCAGATTTTCTCTGCAGTCATCCTCCAGAGAGCTTAGCTGACAATTGCATCTGCCTCCTCAGCAGCCCCAGTTACTGCAGGCTGGGAAAAGAAAATTTTCACCAACCAGGTCCATGGTGTCATCACATGGTTCAACTTCAGAAACAGATACTGGCTTTCTCAATGGAAATAGCACAAAAGGAGATATGATACCTTGAAGATGTGCTCAAAGGACCATTGGCCTTAGCTGAAACACTATGTTTATTATCTCCCAAATAAGAATGTGAGGCCATTGAAATCAGGGACTAATTTGCTTTTGTATTTTTACCCCCATTCTCACCACGGTGCTTTGCACATAAATATTAAAAGACTCAAATGATTCTGTGATCCAGCAGGTAGTAGGTACTTAACAAATTCCCCTTGACCTACTGTTGACTAATTTCATCAATTTGAGAATTATCTTCAGTGTCTGCCTATGCACCTCTTATCCAAGTTCTCTCAAAAGTTCAGTCCACCCAATATGCTAGAGATCTTCCTCATTTTCGCCATCATCAAGAGGGTACCAATGGAAGACCTTGGTCCCTCCTTCGTGCCATACAACCAGCCCATTTTCTCTCTGTCATACAATTTCCTGATGACATTTCTTTATTCCTCGTCTTCAGAGTTACTCACTATAATACAGGTTTTGTAGCCTGCTTATACCCACAATATGCTTATTTATCGTCCTCTCTGTTAATGCATCTTTAGTTCTGAAGAAGCAGTGTTATTTCATGATTTAATGCCAGCAGAATTCAAAAGATGGGACCTTTTCAGAACCCCTCAATTTCCTGGAAGTAGCTGATTATGAGACTGTAAAGATGTGGTCCATCACTGAATATTACTTGTCTATTCTCTCAGCACAAGAATACACAAGATTCATGGATAGTTGATTCTCATAAAATTTTGTGTAAATAGGAGAGTTGGTTTATAAGTCAGTAGTTAATGATGTTCTCTATGATTTTTTTTCTGTTTCAATTTAGGGATATATGTGGGGGCTGAGGGGATGGTGTTGTTTGTTTTTGCCTATGTAGGTTATGTGTATCCACATGGGTTTGTCCAGATGTGATTCCAAAGGTGGCCAAGAATGGATATCTCTAGAATCCTTTCCTTCCACCCTTCCCCAAAGGAAACTCTTATTCTAGTCAATAAGAGAAGCAAGGAAACTGGAGACTGGTCACTCTGCTTTCCTCAGAGAGAGGGTATGGGTCTAGAATTGTATCTATCTGCTCCTTTAAATACTGTTAGTCTAGCAGAAATAAGCTATACTCCCGATAACAAAAATCCACATACGCGTTGACAGTACTTGCTTGTTGAGACCCATTGGCAGACTTGATCACTAATTGGTTACAGCTTGCATTTTGTGTGTTTTTTCAGAAAATAATGTAACCACTATGATTTTAACTCTGTTACACAAAAGATGAAACATATACAAATGGTTTTTCAAAATTTTCTTCTCTTCTCTTCTTTCCTTATGCATCCATTGCCCCCTTATTTTTATTCAATGCCTCCCAATTGCATCTGAAGCTACTAGTGTCTCTACCTCTGCATCATTCCAGTGTCCCCCAAGAGGTAGCAATCTTTGGGAACCTCTGAGCTAGAGAAAGGCTGATACTCATTTGAAGACAAAGGGCTTGTCCTTTAATGTCATTGACAGTGTGGGCAAAACCTTCAAGAAGTGCTAGTTCTACTCAGCTGTCCTCTCTGTGAGAGGGAAAAGCAGACAGGCAACCCTAACCTTTGTAGCTGATTTACTGTGGAATTGGCAGGCTGACAAATGATTAGACTATGCTGAATCTTACTGGGTGAAAAACTTGGTGGACTTGTCTTCATTGCCCAGGGAACACCTATCTGATGAATCTGTAGTTCTCTGGCTTAAAGGGAATTACTAGGCAATACAATGATGTAACACCTTCTCCCTGCCCTTTTAAGGATGCCTAAATTTTTAAAAGCTTGTTAATACTTCATCAATTTAAGAATAAAGGCAAAGAGGATTTTCCCAGCAGGTCAGTTGTGGTAACCAGAAAGAAAGCACTTAGCAAAGAAGCAACAGCTGCTCCTGAATGGACCAATAACATCAAGGTCCCCAGTATATAGCTGTGAGTTAACCAAAGCACATGAGTATTCTTCACTTATGCCTTCCTGTTTGATTAATGTAAGTATATGCCCCCTCTGCCCACAGTTAAAGAGTGTGACCCAGGTTTGAATATAGACTCTGACATATGCATTTGTGTATATTGAAAACCTATGATAGACTGATTATTATTGCTTTGCTTTATTATTAAATAAATGATTGTGTATAAGTTCCAATGGTGTCATCAGTGTTTTGTGTTTTTGTGTAAATGGAAGCACTGTGATAGGTTTTAAAAACTAAAGCTGATGAGTAGTGGCAGCATATTCATCCACAACAGAGTTACCCCTAGGATTCTGAAAGAGTTTGAGTGTAACCACATAGTGATGGTACTTCTCTGGGAACCTAGAACTTGTAGTGTGAAGAAGGCAAGTCCAGGTGAACAAGCCAGCCCAGAGAATGAATGACTGTCCCACATACTTTGTGAGAGGTAACATGCCAGGGAAATACCATGCTCATGGATTCAACAATAATGTATAAGAGGTGAATTAGAAGGGTTAAAAAGAAAGAGTTGTGGGAAGTTGGGGTTAGGGGAGGCCATTACCAATTGGAAAAATCAGGGAAGGATTCTTGGAGGAGATGGCATTTGATTTGAACTTTAAAGAATAGGTAAGCACTTGACAAGAAAAGAGTTGGAAGAAAGACATTCTAAGAATGGAGAAGAGTATAGGCATAGAGTCAGGAAAGCCCAGAAAACATTTGGGAGATAAAGAGTAGTTCAGTTTGGCTAGAACACAAAAGGGGGGGGGGGGGGAATTAGATACGTCTGGAAAGGTATAAGATTGTAGAAGACCTTCAGTGCCTGGAGGAAAGGGCAAGAGGCAAGAGAAAGAGTATCTTGCAAGGTGGATAAATTAAATTGCTCCTTTCTTTATACCCAGAACTATTTGTACTTAGGAGTCTTTTCCATTCTGGTGATTGATTATAACACCCTGACTTCATCTCCTGGCTTTTTGCCAAGAGTGACTTCAGACCTGCTCTCCATTACTACTTAAGAAGACTTAAAGATAGGTTCTGGAAGTGACCTGAGGGAATAAACCCCATATTATCAGTCACAAAATCCTACCTAGTAGAAGTAACATACACAGCAAAGGCTTGTTGCTGGTTGTAATGAAAGCCTTCAGCAAGACAGGAAAGAGTGCTCTTAGTTGTTACAAGTGCCAAGGTGTCAACTTCAGAAGATTTGTGTAACATTTAAAACAAAACAACAGAAGACAATATGTCCCATTCATAAGCTGGTCACTTTAAACCAAGATTCATTAAGAGAGGAGGCCATTTAATAGGCTGTGTTATATAAATGCTTTAATTGATCTAATTTAATTTAAAATGCTTTAATTCATGTGCTAGGCTAGGTCTTGGTCCAAGGACTAAGAATTTGAATTTGGAGAATTTGAAGCCAGAAGTAAATTGAGAGACCATCTCACCCAATTCCTTTACTTTAACATATAAGAAGTATTACTGGTTCCCAGACCAGGGATGGTAAGTTTCAGCATGTGATGACTTCACCTAGAACACAAGACAGATCAGAATCAAGGAAGAGTTAAAGAGAAAGCAGTCATAGCAGGAGAGAAGGAAGAAGAAATTCAGAGGGTGATAGGAAAGGAAAGAAATAGTCACGGAGATAAAACTTTTGCCCTTGGAAGCATTTCCTCCTACAGGATTTTATAGACAATGAGGTATTTACCAGAGCTTCAGTTAGACCACTCCAAGGCCAACACAACATATTCACATTAGTGATAGAAAGTGCCTGGAGACTGCTTGAATGGTGGTAGGGGTAAGTAAACAGAATAGCCCTGGGCTAGTATAAGCAACCAAGGTTCCAGTGACTGCCTATCTACCTAGCTTTCTGGGAAGCTCAGCATATACCCAAGGGTTCTTTGCCATTTCTCCCAAGTATCCTCTTCTCATAGCTTCAGGGAGTCTGAAAGGCTAATTAGGAGTGCTAGGCTGTCTGGGTCCCTCTCCCCTTGCCCTGAAGATATAAGAGGATAAGAGAGAGACTAGACTTAATCAAAGGACTTTGAAAGAGATGTGAGAGAATTTGTTTACACTACTTTCTAATGGGGGCAGCTAGGCGGTGCAGTGGATGGAGTGTCCAGCCTGAAGTCAGGAAGATGAGTCTTCCTTAGTTCAAATCTGGCCTTAGATATTTGCCAGTTACGTGACCCCAGGCAAATCACTGAACCCTGTTTGCCACAGATTCTTATATGTGAAATGAACTGGAATAGAAAATGGCATTAATACTCTTGCCAGGAAAACCCCAAACTCACAAAGAGTCTGATATAACTGAAACAACTGAACAACAAACTTTCTTCCTATTTACTTGTATTTCTACTTTCACTAAATTGCCTTTTTTTTTTACATTACTACTGTTTTGTATGACTTAAAACTATGATGGGGTGGGGAGTTGAGGCTTGTGAACCATAGAATTAGGCCCCCAAAAGATCCTAGGAATTTGTATGTTAATGGACTCTGGGATACAGAGAGAACAAGTGACCTGCCTTGAGGTTACACAAATAATAAGGAGAAGATACAGGATTTGAACCCTCTGACTCCAGGTCCATTGTTCTTTCTACCGTTCCATGTGACATCTCCAATAAGCCAAAGAGGCTTTTTCCCATTTTCCTTGAGGGGAATGAGTTGTGCTTTATATATACACTCTTTCACTGCTTAAAATGAAACATTAAAAGCATCTATTTCTTCCCTATTGTATTCACACCATCTATTATAAATGCTCTCCAAATGAAGAAAATTGTCAAGTCAACTTCCAGGTGGAATGATTCTCTCTCTAGCACCTCCGGATAAATTAGTCAGTAATGTTTAACTAAACACTAACAGATGTGCAAGTAATCTATATCTTTAGAGAATTTTCTGCAAGTTCCCTTGCATACGTGGGCTTTTGACAGCTGATGGAAACAGAGCCTGAAATCATGAAAGAAATACTCTGAGGCTCAGGCAGAAGTCCATACATTGGCAAATATGAACAAGGAGGAAAAGGAGAAACATAAGAGCGGAAATATAATGAACAATCCATAAATGGAAAAAGAGGTGAGTGACTTAAGTCTGTGATGCTTCATTTCTACCGTTTTATGTGATCTGTCTAAAAAAGAAAGATTTATACAATCTGTAATTCAATATGCAGGACTGAGAAACAATCAGTAAAGATACCGCTCTGAGAGGAAAGCCATTCACTGTTAAGATCCCAGGAGTCAGAGCAGGAAGGCAACACAAAGGCCATCTATTGTTAAGCCCCTTCATTTTCAAAAGGGAAACTGAAGCCCAGAAAAGGAGAGTTAATTGTCTAAGGTCACAAAAGTAGTGAGTTATGTAATGGAGATTCAAACCCAGGAACTCTGATTCTATGTCCAGTCATTTATTCATATTCTTTTTTTTCTCCAACTCTCAAAGTAAGGATGGAGAAAGAGGTCAAGAATCCATAGAATTTTGTAAAAAACGAACACTCATTCATTCAACAAGTACTTATTAAGTGTCTACTTTAACTCAACTCTCACCTGTGGCTCCAAGAAGCTGTAGCAGGTTTAGTGGCCATACCTCAGTAAACCCTCTAGGTCAGTGGTTCTCAAACTTCCTAATGCCATGATCCTTTAATAGTCATATGTGGGCGGACCCGCCTGGAGACAGAGGAGGTTCCTAACACCATCGGAAATATGTGTTTTCCCATGGTCTTAGGGGACCCCTGTAACCCCTGTGAAAGGGTCATTCAATCCCAAACGTGACCCACAGGTTGAGAACCACTGCTCTAGGTAGAAGGGTTGAACCAGGTTTGGGATAACTGACAGACCTCAAACCTGTTCGTGAGTTAGTCTCGGGGTATCTTCCTCAAGCATGTGAAGCCTTCCCCCAGTGGAATGGGTAGATAAGAACAATTTATTCCAATGGCCATGAAGCAGGTTTTGTGGAGCACTTAGAGCTTGGCTAGAGATCAAAAATGCCAAGGTCGTTCACTGCATCCCAGGCCATTGCCAGTCATCCTGACTTTTTTCTTGCCACTGGACTTTCCACTTGGGAAGAAAGAATGAGGCTGATGACTTTGTACAACTCTGCCTCACAAATCAAATTCACATGCAAGTCAAGACATCATTTGTAATGTCATTGATCCTCTTTGAAAATGAAGGACAAACCACAGCAACATCATGCGACTACTTACATGACGTACAAAGTGCTTAATAAGTGTCTGTTGACCACCTAAGTGACTGACATGTGCCAGGTATTGTGCTAAGACTGAATTCCTCATGTACACTAAGTGTATAAGACTAGACAATTACCCAGGTGACCCCAGAAGTTACCCACATAGTACCTTGATGTGGTACTGTGTACCTTTTTAAAAAGACAAAAGATAGATATGAAGAGAAAACATAAACACCATTCCTTCAGGAGCCCGTCTCTTGAGATCACTGCTTTTGAGCTGGAAGGGATTCTAAGGGTCACAGATTGTTGTTCTTATTTGTTCTTTGCTTTCAAAGAGGACCAATGACATAAAGAAGGTGGTATCAATTACAATTACATTACAATGTCACTTACAATTCGCTTGTAAGTGAATTGGATTTAAGTGAGGGAGGACTGTGCAAAGTCAACAGCCTCACTTTCTCCTCCAGAGCCATCAGGGTCCAGTGGCCAGATATGGATCAGGATAACTGGAGATGGCCCAGGATGCGGTAGGACACCTTGTCTTTGTTAAGCTAATGTCTTTTTCAGGTCTCAACCTGTCTAAAGGAACACCAATTCAGTGGTGGTAAGAAATGAGGCAAAAAAAAAATGCCCTCTTTTACCTACTCAAAAAAAAAATCAGAGTTTCTGGCTAGAACAGAAGCAATTACTATTTATACTCACTCTCAGTCATCAAAACTCAAACAATGATGAACAGAGGATTGGGCTAGGACATATTAATGGCCAATCAGTGACAGCCAGAGTGATTTGAGTTTAAGACTTACGTAGCTTCATTCAAATCTGAATGGGCTTTGTCAAAGCCTGGTTGAACAGAGCTTTGTTTCAAGAAATTTATGTTCTAACCTGTAAGGTCTCAGACCTCTTTGGTAACCTGGTGAAAACCTTCTCAGAAGAATGACATTAAATGCATGAAACAAAAACATAACATTACAAAAGAAACCAATGATGTTGAAATACAGTTATAAAACTGTATTTTTTAAAAGTTCATGTATACCACCTGTCAATAACTCCTGATCTAGTCTATACTCCTGATTTTACAGAGAGGGAAACTGAAACCTATAGACAAGTACTAAAATCCAAATTGCCATAAGACAAAGAAGGCTTGTGTTAGAATTTCCCTTCCAACAATGTCATTTTGTCTTCTCAATCTTTATGCCCTCAACTTTTGTTTGATAGTACTTGACAGCATTTCTAGCATGTAATTTATTCTATACCAAATAACTTTCCAAACTTTGATAGAGATCTAATCAGAATTCTAAGCTAAAGGATACCTTATTTATTATTTAATATTGTTCTAAAAATGCTAGCAGTAACAATAATACAAGAGAAGGAAATTAAAGGAATAATCAGCAAAAAAAGAGACAAAATTATCTATATTTTCAGACAATGATGGCTTCGCTTAGAAGAACCCAGAAAATCAGTGAAGAAATTAGTCAAGATGATTAGTAGCTTAGTGAAATAGCAAGATGCAAAATAAATCCATAAAGAAAATCAGCATTTCTCTATTGCAATAACAAAAACTAGGAGGAAATGATAGGAAGAGAAATCTTATTCAAAATAACTACAAAATGCATCTGTAAGTTAACCTACTAAGATTTAACCAAAAATTATATTGAGATAATAATAAAAACTGTTAATTGAAATGAAAGAAGACAAACAGTGGGAAGTATATTCACTGCTCATAAAATGGCAATGTCACATAAATTAATTTATAGGTTGGTGGTATGCCTATCACAAGCAATACTTATTACAAGGAATTATTTAAATAGATAGACTAAATAACAAAATTCATTTGGAAGAACAAAAGGTCTGGATTCTCAAAGAAATTTTCAAAATTAATTTATTTTTAGTTTTCAACATTCATTTCCACAAGATTTTGAGCTCAAAATTTTCTCCTCATCTCTCCCCTTCCCCCAGTCTGCCCTCCCTTTTATTATCCCCCCTCCATCTTATATACTTTCCTTCTATTTTCCTGTAGGGCAAGATAGATTTCTTTTCTGTGTGTGTGTGTGAGCTTTTTTCATTTTTTATTAATTCCTTATTTACTTTTAGTTTACAACATTCAGTTCCACAATCCCTTGAGTTTCAAATTTTCTTCCCCTCCCTCACCTCCCGCTTCGGAGGCATGCAATCAAATATAGAATCTACAAATACCTTCACATTAAACATTAGTTAGGTTGTGAAGAAGGAATATAACCAATGGAATGAACAATGGGAAAGAGGAAACTAAAAAAAAAAGAAAGAGAGCAAGTAGTTTGCTTCAATCTGCATTCAGACTCTTTGGTTCTTTCTCTGGATGTGGATATCTCTTTCCATCATGAGACTTTTGGAGTTGTCTTATAACCTTACATTACTGAGAGGAGCCCAGTCTATCAAAGTTAGTCTTCACACATATGTTGTGTCTGTAATTGTATACAAATTTCTCCTGGTTCTGCTCTTCTCACTCAATATGTTTATAGAAGTTTCTCCAGGTTATTATGAAGTCTGTCTGCTCCTCATTTCTTATAGCACAAAAGTATTCCATTACATTCACATACCACAACATGCTCAGCCATTGATGGGCATCCCCTTGATTTCCAACTCACTGCCACCACAAAAAGAACTGCTATAAATATTTTTGTATATATGGGTCCTCTTTCCACTTCTATGATCTCTTTGGGATACCACCCTAGAAGTGGTATTACTGGGTCAAAGGGTATGCACTTATTTGTAGCCCTTTGGGCATAGTTCCAGATTGCTCTCCTGAATGGTTGAATCAGTTCACAAATTCACCAACAATGCATTAGTGTTCCAGTTTCCCACAACAAGATAGATTTCTATACCCCATTGCCTGTATATCTTATTTCCTAGTTGCATGCAAAAACCATTTTTTTAACATTTGTTTTTAAAAGTTTAAGATCCAAATTCTCTCCCTTCTTCCCTACTCAACCACCATCATTGGGAAGGCAAGCAATTCAATACAGGTTATACATGTGTAATTACTCAAAACACTTCCATAATAGTCATGCTGTGGAAGACTAACTATATTTTCCTCCATCCTATCCCGCCTCACATTTATTCTATTTTCTTCTTTGATCCTTTTGCTTTTCAAAAGTATTTGCTTCTGACTACTTCTTCCTCCAATTTGCTCTCCATTCTATTCCCCTCCTACCTCTTATGGTATTCCCCCTTACTTTCCTGTAGGGTAAGATGCCCAATTGAGTGTGTATGTTATTCCCTCCTTAAGCCAAATTTGAAGAGAATAAGGTTCACTCATTCCCTCTCACCTCCCCCCTCTTCCCCTCTATTATGCAATCTTTTTCTTACTTCTTTTATGTGAGATAATTTACCCTATTTTATCTCTCCCTTTTCCTTCTCCCAATGTATTCCTCTCTTACTCTTTAATTTTATTTTTTAGATATCATCCCTTCATATTCAATTCACCCTGTGTCATCTACCTACCTACCAACCTACCTATCTTTCTATCTATCTGTCTGTCTATCTATCTATCTATCTATCTATCTATTTCCTCCAACTACCTTAATACTGAGAAAGTTCTCATGGCTTACCGATATCATCTTCCCAAGTAAGAATGTAAACAGTTCAACTTTATTTTTTGATTAAATTTTATGTTTATTTTTGGTTTACAACATTCATTTCCACAGGATTTTGTGTTACAAATTTTCTCCCCATCTTTCTCCTACCTACCACCCCAAAACAGTGATATCCACTGAATACCCCCTCCCCCAATCTGCTCTCTCCTATATCCTTCCCCATTCTCCCTCTGACTTTCCAGTATGGCAAGATGGATCTCCATATCCCAGTGCCTGTATATCTTATTTTTACAGTTGCATGTAATAATAATAATAATATTTTTAAAAAACATTTGATTTTAAAACTTTTAATTCCAGATTCTTTCCCTTCTTCCCTCATCACCCACCCTTACTGGGAAGATAAGCAATTCAATATAAGGTGTACATGTATAGTTACGCAAAACATTCCCATAGTGTATATATTGTGAAAGTCTGACTATATTTCCCTCCATCCTATTCCACCCCCAACTTGTTCTATTTTCTACTTTGACCCTGTCCCTTTTCAAAAGTGTGTGCCTCTAACTACCCTCCCCCCCAATCTGCCCTACCTTCTATCATCCCCCTTCTTATCCTCTTCCCCCCTACTTTCCTGTAGGGTAAGATACCCAATTTAGTGTCTATGTTATTACCTCCTTAAGCCAAATTCAATGAGAGTAAGGTTGATCCATTCCCTTTTGCTTTCCTATCCTTCCCTTCCATTGTAACAGTATTCCCTTGCCTCTTTTATATGAGATAATTTACCCTATTTTGTCTCTCCCTGTCTCCTCTCATTATATTCCTCTCTTGTCTCTTAATTTTATTTCTAAAAATATCATCCCTTCCTATTCAATTGATTCTGTGCCCTCTGTCTATACATACCTGTACATATATGTACATACACTCACATATGTATTCATATGCACATATGCCTTCCTATATAGACATATACATGTATATATATATATATATATATATATATATATATATATATATATATATATACACACACACACACACATTTATATTCCCTTCAACTATCCTCATACTGAGAAAAGTTTCATAAATTAATAATTATCATTTTTCCATGTAGGCATGTAAATAGTTCAACTTTGATAAGTTCCTTATGATTTCTTTTCCATGTTTGCCTTCTCATGCTTCTTGTATTTGTTTAATAGTATCTTTATTTCTCATAAAGTCATTAGCTTTCATTTACTCCACTCTAATTTTCAAGGAAATATTCTATTCAGTGAGCTTTTGAGATTCTTTTTCTATCTGGAAAATTTGACTTTTTAAGGCATTCTTCTCCTCATTGGCTTTTTGGGGCTCTTTTACCATTTGAATTAATCTATTTTTTAAGGTGTTATTTTCTTCAGTCAGGTTGTTGACTCTCTTTTCATGATTTTCTTGCATCATTCTCATTTCTCTTTCCAATTTTTCCTGCACTTCTCTTACTTGATTTTCAAAATCCTTTTTGAGCTCTTCCATGGCCTGAGATTTTCTTGGAGGCTTTTGATGCAGGAGCTTTGATTTTGTTGTTTTCTTATGATTGCATGTTTTGATCTTTGTCACCAAAGTAAGATTCTATAGTTTAATTTTCCCCCCTATTTGCTCATTTTCCCAGCCAAATACTTGACTTTCTAACTCTTTGTCAAGGTAGGACTCTGTATCCAGTGGGGGTGGGGGAGTGTGTACTGTCCTAGGCTTCATGGGTTTTGTATCAGTTGCTCAATCCACCACCATCTCTGGGTCCAGAGTTCCAACTGCTGTAGCTGCTGGAACCCAACCGGAGTGTGCTCCTCTTTCATTCAGGTACCAGAGTTTTCCCACTGACCTTCTGTGCTATCTTTGGCATTTGTGGGTTGAGAAGTCTGGAACCTGCCATTGATTCAGTCATCATTGATTCAGCCCTCTGAGGTTTTCTCTGGCCCTCTCTGTGCCAGTGCGGATCACACCAGACTACATTTTGCTCCCAGCCTGGTTCAACATACCCTTCTTGCTGACCCTCCAGGTTATCTTGGGCTGGAGATCTGTTTTACTCTGTCATTTTGTGGGTTCTATAACTCTAGAAATTGTTTAGAGTCATTTTTTACATGTATTTGGAGGGGCGAGAGGGAGATCTCAAGTAATTCCCTTCTGTTGCTCCGCCATCTTGGCTTCACCACCCCCCCCGAAATTTTTTAATTTTTTAAAATTTTTAAAGTACACATGAATGAGCATAGTACTTCCAGAATTGAAAGTACCATATATTATAAAATCATCATTTTCAAAAACCATTTGTTACCGGTCAAAGGTAGAAGTAGAAAGCAGTGGTACAGACTACATAAGCAAGAACTCATGACAGTCAGAGTATCCCAGCGTTTGCTAAACCGAGAACATAAACTGCTTGGGGTAGAACTCCCAATTCAACAAGAATGGCAGGGGGGGGAAGAAATTAGCTTAGCAGAAAATAGTTTAGAATAGCTTCTTACACTGTTAGGAGAGGTAACTGTACCTATGAATTCACAGGTGTTGGGAACACTAGACAGAAACCCCACTCTACCTAACCCCCCTAACCACCAATGCAGATTGACAACTCTTTACAACAGTCTTAGAAAGTTACCTAAGGAATTAAGAGATTGCGTCTTGCCTGTAGTCATACTGCAAGCATTTGTCATTTCTGATAGGTATGAGTGAATTAGTATCTCAGAGTTGTTTTAATTTGCAGTTTTCTAATCAACAGTGATTTAGGCATTTTTTATATGACTATAAATAGCTTTGATTTCTTCTGAAAACTGTTCACATCCATTAACCACTTATGAGCTGGGAAATGGCTCTTGTTATTATAAATTTGACTTAGTTCCCTATATATTTGAGATTTAAGACTTTATCAGAGAAACTTCCTGTAAAGATGTTGACATTACTTCGTTGTCCATGGTAGACAAATGTTGTTTTGCAGATTTACATGAAAACATATTTTCCCCAATTATCTCTTTCAATTAGGTCTGTTTTTGCTTTTGCTCTGTCTGAGATTATGATTGCTACCCTGGCCTTTTTTGCATTCTGCTCTAGTCCCTTATCTTATCTCTATGTTTGTGTCTTTCTATTTCAAGTGTGTTTCTTATAAACAACATATTACTTTTAAATATCTTATATTCATGTATATGTATTCTTCCTCCACTCACCTATATAATACAATCTCCTTATGTACAGGTGCTCCTCTACTTTGTTTCTGTCTTTGTATCACTATGGCCTAGGATAGTGCACTTGCTTTTTAAATGAACAAATAAATTAGTGATTGTAACAGAGAAAATAGACAATTTCAAATACATACAATTTACACACTTTTACACAAATGAAAAAAAAGGAAGTAGGACAAGAACGTAAATCATCAGCTAGGAAATAATTTTTCTATTAACTATCTCTGGTAAAAGTATTTTCTCTATCTAATCTATCTATCCATATCTATCTCTCTATCTGTAGAATGAACACAAATATATTAGAAAAAGAGCCATTCCCCAGGAAATGACTTGTCAAAAAACATTGTCAGATTTCAAAAGAATTACAATCTACCAACAACCATAGGAAAGACTGTTCAAAATCTGATAACAAGAGCAACACATATTAAAACACCTCAGAGCTCTGTCCTCATACGTGGCAAATTGGCAAAGACAGCACAAATCGGCAGAGGCTCTTCAGAAAGAGAGATACACAGTTGGTAGTACAGTGAGCAGGTTTACAATTTTGGAAAATAATTGAAAATTATTCAAGAAAAGTTATTAAATTGCACATTACTCTTAACTCAGAGATCACTCTATATTCCAAGGTGGTCAAAACCCAGAAAGAAAAGTCTTAAATGTAACAAAAAATTAATATTATCACATTGGGGGTAGCAGAACCAGAAACAAAGTGAATGGGGAATACCTAGTGGTATATAAGTATAAAGTATGGCTTTTTAAGACATGACAAACATAAAGAATTGAAACAAGGAAAAACTTGTATAAGCCTGCACAGAATTAAGTAAAAACATATACTGTGACGACAAAAATGTAAACAAAGTCTAAAGCAAAGCTGTAATTGTAATAACCCCTTTTAGGCCCAAAAAACAAGTGAGGAAATGGACTTTTCTCTTGTTGGTGAGAAGTGGGAGACTTGTTCTTACGGAACATTGCATACTTTGTTGGATTCAGTCGGATTTCCCTCTTCTGTTTTTCTTTCATTATGTAGGATATATTATTATACTAGTGGTCCCCTTGACCTCTGTTGGCTGCTTGGAGGCTGCCTGACTATTCAAATATTATACTGAGAGACTATCCCTAGACATATCAAAAATTCATTCATTTACTTATTAACTCATTCAAATTAACTTTTTTTTACATTTCGGAGGGAGAGAGGCAGTTAAATGACTTGCCCAAGGTCACATGGCTAGTATGTGTTAAGTGTCTGAGGCCAAATTTGAACTCCAATCCTCCTGACTCCAGGGCTGGTGTTCTATTCACTGTACCACCTAGCCACTCCCCCATAACTTTTATTAAGCATTTACTCTACAAATTTCTACACCATAGAATGATGAGACTTTATTGGGAGAAATAAAACATGGTAACAAAAAGTTGGTTTATAAAATAGAAAACAATTGTGGAAGGAGGTAAAGGCAAAATGCTATGGGAATTATAGAGGAACTCAACACTTCTGGTTGGTGAGAGGGCAGGTAGAGGGTAGCATCTGGGGAAATTTAATTGGGAAAGTGGCATTTGAAAGAGTTCTCCTGGGATGGAGAAAATTTCAATATATGGGGAAAGGAGGTTTATTACAGATTTAGGGAACACTATGAGAAAAGATAGAGATATAATTTATATTAGAAATTGGAAAAACATGATGACCTTTACATATTAACAACACACTTTTCTATGTAGCTGGTAACAGTGATTGGTGGTACACTTGACAAAAAGCCAGGGGAAGTTGTTGTTAATATCTCTTTCCCCTGGCTCTTCAGCAAACAAGACATGGCAAGATGAGAGTCAGGATTTTAGAACAAATTTCTTTCTCCTTCATTATCTCTTTGGATCTGTATGATGGGTTTCCATCTGGGACTACATAAAGAACAGTATTGTACTGCTCTGTTGCATTCCCAGTGAAGGTATCATATTTGTAGATTCAGAGATTTCATGTAAAGTCAGATCATGTCATCTAAAAATGTTTTAAAAAAAGATATCTCTTGCTTCTCTCCTCCCCCTCAATAAAATAAGGAACTGGAGCAATAAGGAGCTGAGATAATTTGATGATGTCCCTTGGAATTTGTTCCTACCGGATTGGAAAACCTGATGTAAATTCAATGAGCTAGTTCAAATGAGAGAACCATAGTTCCCAATGGATTGTGGTCATCCCAGGGAGAACAATCTAGTGCTGTCTCCTTATCTTTGTATCAAACTCTGCCAGGGGCTGGGTAGGCACTGTAAGTACCATTTAAGCTGCGCTACAAAATGTAAATAGGGCACAGAGTCAGATAAGACAGGAAGCCACGTCTCTTGATGATACGCTATAAAGCATTCTCAAAGTAGACATAGACACTTATGTATCACATCCCAATAACCATCACAATATATCACAATAAAAGAAGAAAACCCAATGCCATTTTCAGTATCTCACAGGGTTACTGCTAAGATTCTAGGCTAGCTAAGAAGCATCACTGGGTTATTAGGCTGTCTCTGCCTCTCTAGTCTACCAATTATTGGCTCTTCAGATCACCAAGCAACATTTCTAGGTGGGTTTAGCTTCCTTCCAGCTCTGCCAAGGGGAATAAGTTTCAGTAGCTGGAATCTGATTGTCATTGGTAGTCTCTTCCTCACAACTCCTACTTGCCTCCAGTCTCTCAGGCCTCTACCATAGACCAGAGCAAAAGAGTCCCTGCCTTTTCACTTCCAAGTAGTCAATGGTTCCAAAAAAGAAGGGAGAGAAGATGAGCAAAGGAGTTATCTGACCACGTCTTCTCATCTACAACACTTATTCCACTAAAGCTGGTTTTAAACCAATCTTAACTAGGCAACCATCTTTAAGATAGCCTTCAGTTGAGTATGGAGTCTAGCAACTTTGGGGACAGGGAGGATTGGGAGGAGGGAAGAGGGAAGGAGATGAGAAAAGCAAAGAAAATCAGAATTATTAAAGGTACCAAGAGCTGCTACAAAAAATGAAAAGGAAAAACCCACAACAGAAATTTTTTCCTGGTGAAAAGAATCTGAAGCACTAACACCTCAAAAAATGGTTCTGTTTGAGCTGTCTTTAAAAAAGAAAATGAAGCAAAGACCCAAACAAGGGACAGTGAGTGGGGAGAGCCTGCTTAACGGGGATGTTTGGAAATGGCAAGACTGCCACAGCAAGTGTTATAAGGCAGCTGTGAATCTTCATGAGGGAAGCAATTACTCTCACACCCTTCAGAGCCCATACAGTCTTTTAGCTAAAGAACAAAAGGGAAAAAAAGTACAGACACATAATTTGTCAACCTTCCCTTAACTCCCTCTGCACCCCCACCGTGAAAGAGCAGTGTGTCTATCCTATATTTAGTGTAAAGGTGTGAAAGAAACTAAAATGAAAACAATCCAAATCTAGTCTAAACATCGGTGGTTTGGAATGTAATTAAAGAGCTAGACCCAGACCTACTGAGAGAGCCAGGCAGAGCACAGAGCTCAGTTCCACTGGGGTATTAGCCAGCATTTCTCATTTATGTAGAAACTTGGTCTGGCCCTTTCAAACCCATCTAATGTCAGCCCTCCTAGGTGCTGTTGTGAATAATTATTTAATCAGAGCAGTTTGGGATCAATGCACTCAAAGTGCTCGCAATTAACACATTTCTGTAAAGGGTCCAGTCAGGCCACCTTTACGGCAGAGATTAGGGGCTCAGAATAAAAATCCTCAGGAGAGCTCAGACCGAAAATACATACAAGAAATTGTTACTTGTGATTTCACTGTAGGAAGAGATTTCCCCTTGAGGTGGATAACCTGCTAGAGAAAAAAACAAGTAGCTTCCTTAAACCCTTTAGCCTACGAATTTGCCTCCTGAGTTTTGGGGATACCATTCTCTCTTGTCTACTGAGCAACCAAACTCCTTTGACAATGTAAGATTTTTTTTCCATTGTCCAAGATCAGGTGGAATTAGCAATGCTCATGTGTGGGTTGGAACAAACCATTCTGGGGCTGAGAAGTCAACAAGCCCTCAAATCAATGTTTTCAGGAGAAAGGGGTAGAGGGGAAGATAGTGATACTGATACAGGCCAAGTGAATCCTCTTCCTTTCTGTTACCCCTCTTCCCAAACACATTGTGAAGACATGGTGGTTTCTTATATTTTCCAGGGAGAAAACTCTGGAATCAACACAACAGAAGACAGACTCCGTCCAAGATGGCACCTGTTCCCTGACACCAGTGTCATATCAAAGGGGGTTGCAGCAGGGGTGGGCTAGAGCCGGCTCTGAAGCTGATGGTTAAACGTTCAATGTGAGCATCTGCATTTAGCAAATTTCAAATGTTATAAAAGAGGGCTTGGCTTAGTTGCTATTTGTGGAGTTTTTACTGTTTAGACTTAAGAAAGTGATTGAAAAATGATAATGTAGATTTAACTTAAAAGTGTGTGCTGTGTATCAGCCCCCCGCCCCCAGCCCCCACCCCTGAGCTGTTAAAGATTCACCAGCACACCACTGGTCAAAGACTTTTTGCTTGGAGTTGAGCAGCATCCTAGAATCATGAGCAGACATCGCCACTGTAGTGCGAACAAGAAAAGCAAGTGGTCAAGTTGTGACAGCTGTTGGCTCTATCCTCTTAACTCTATGCCTTCCATCTTCTGACCCCTTGAGATCAGCAGGGCCATCTCTGGTCATCCTGATCCATATCTTGTCACTGGACCCAGATGGCTCCAGAGGAAAAAGTGAGGCTGGTGACTTTGCACAGCCCTGCCTCACTTAAATCCAATTCACTTGCAAGTCATGGCATCACCTTCCTGTTGTCATGGTCTTCTTCAAGAATGAAGGACAGAGGTGGCTAGACAGTGCAGTGAATAGAGCACCAGCACTGGAGTCAGGAAGACCTAAGTTTAAATTCAGCCTCAGACACTTAACACTTGCTAGCCATGTGACCTTGGGCAAGTCACTTAACCCCAATTGCCCAGCCTTCCCTCTCCAAAAACAAAACAAGAAAAAAAAGAATGAAGGACAAACAAAAACAGCAACCTTGAGATCAGTAACATGTGACTCGGACATGCCATCATGTTCCAAGACCTTCAGGCTACCTAATTACTATGGACCTTGGGGCTGATATTATACAGGTATGTGACAGGTTCTTTGTCCCTTATCTTCTGTCTGACAAAGAAAAGTCATGCAAGTTTCAGGTTGCTTCTATGCTGCTTAAGGTCTGAAAAGATTTTAAATGCCCCAATGCAAGGCTCCACCCTAGTTATAACTTCTCAAAAACGGATGGTCTGAATATGAGAAAATGACATACTTATCACTAAATGGGTTCAAGAAAAGAGTAGATGATTCCTTATTAGGCTGCTATAAGGAGATGCCAGGACTGGAAGGAAAAGTTGGACTCCTTTACTCCTAAGGGCTCTTATGACTCTAAGACCTTATTTCCCTTAGAAGTCTAATTTGAGATTACACAGTAGATGCTCAAGTACTTGTTGGATTTACTTTTGAAATCAAACATTAGGATGTATAGCAAAGACGTATATTGAAACATGAAGGGGTGTTAGAATTTAAAGTTATAATGCTTAGTCTTCTACCAAGTATCACATAAAAGACACAAAGCAGAGGTTTTCCAAATGTATGTCTTCATAAGCAGAGACTCATAGATTGGCATCTCTCTCTCTGAGCACTGTTTTTAATACTAATACCACTGTGGTATGACAAAACAGATTAAAAATGTTTTGTGTCAGCTCATTTGCAGGGAAGGTATTAACAACAGGACTTTAGTTTGTTATAACAATAATGATGATGATAAAGCAGCATTTACACAGGGCTTACTAGGCGCCAGACAGTGTGGTAAGTGCTTTCCAAGTATCTGACCCTCGCAATGATCCTCAGAGGTAGATGTTATCATCGCCATTTTTTCAGATGAGGGAACTGAGGCAAGCAATGGTTATATGACTTTCCCAAGGCCAGACGATTAAGTAAGTTCTGAGGATCGATTTGAAGTCGGGTCTTCCTAACTCTAGGCCCAACACTGAAATTGCTTCACTGCCTACACAGCTAAAAGAAAACCTAAACAAGAGAAGGGCAGCTCTTCTCAGATGGGGAAGAGATGGATCAGCCTTCCTGGACACTCAGCCCTTGCAGGAGCTAGAGGCAAAGGCTTCATTAAGGCCTTACATGTCTCTGAAGAATACAGAATGAATCAGGTTGGGTTATTCAGCTCAAGAAAAAACAGGCCCTTGGGCCAGCCAGGTGGCGCAGTGAATGGAACACCAGCCCTGAAGTCAGGAGGATTTGAGTTCAAATCCAACCTCAGACACTTAACACTTACTAGCCATGTGACGTTGGGCAAGTCAATTAATCCCAATGGCCCTTCAAAAAAAAAAAAAGAAAGAAAAAATAGGCCGAGTAAATTCTGGTTGAATTCAAGACTCAAGTGGTAGTGAGGGCCAGTGGAGAAGAAGGTAGGAATGGAAGTCTAAGTTAAAAATAAAATCATAATAATATCAGACATTTGGATAGCATTTTAAGATCTAGAAAACACTTTACATATACAATCTTATTTGATCACATACAGAGAATTGTGTTCAGCCTCAAGGAAATCTGGCATCCAGGAAGGCAACCAGCATGGTGATTGTCCTCAACTCATGCCATCTAAGGATCAGCTGAAGGAACCAGTTTAGTCTAGAGAACTGAACTGAAGCATTTCAAGGGCTTCTGTGTGGAAGAGGAATTAAACTTGTTTTGTTTGAGACCAGAGGGTATTACTGAGATCAGAGTAGAAGATTCAAAGAGGCAAATTTAGGTTTGGTAGAAGGAGAAACTTCCTAATGATTCGAAATGGCAGTTAGTGGAATGGCCTCTGCAGGAGGTAAAGATTTAACAATCAGCTATGCGAGAAACACACACAGACACACACACACACACACACACACACACACACACACATTCATGCACACAGGCACACACTTCCATGACTTTCTCAAGTCTAGACAATCAACAATAAATCAAGCCCTGATTTGAAGCATTTGCCAGTTTCCAAGGATTTAAATGCTCATACTAAAAACTGTAAGATTAGCTCTTTGAAATCAGTATGAACAGGCTTCAGTTCACTGCAGCTCCTCCTCGCTAGAGGCTGTTAAGAAGAGGTGAGGTGATAATCTGTTGAGTATATCATAGCAGAGATATTTTTGGCTGTATCAGTCAACCTAGATGGCTACGGAGTTCTCTTCCAGCTCTCAAATTTAGTGATTCTGTGATGCTCCGAGTAACCCTGAGAACAGGCATTATTATTCTCATTTTGCAGATGAGGGAACTGAGGTTGGGAGAGATTTTATGATGACTCTGGACGTACAGCTAGTAATTGTCAAGTGGGGGATTTAATTTCAGATCCCTCCTGATTCCGGGATTGGCACTACACTGAACCATATTAGGCTTTGCTTTGTTCTACACGTTGTAGTTATTCTGATTGTCCTATTTAATTATGATTTATAAAGCATTATTAAAGTCAAGTTTATTTTCCTAACTTTCTATCAAATGGGATTATAGTTTAAAATCTCTGCCAAATTTGTTTATCTACTGTCAGGAGAGAAGGAGAAGTATTCTAAGTGAAAACAAAATTGAACATAGGAATTAAATTCATCCTAGTTGTCTGAAATTTCTTCCTTATATTGAGCCAAAATATGCTTCCCTAGAACTTTTACAGATTAGTCCTACCGTTGCCCTGTCAAATGATACAGTATGATTTAAATCTATATTTTATATAACATCTTTAGATATTTGAAGATATCATGTCCTGTCCTCATGCCCCTCCCCAGACACATTTTTTTCCTTCTTCAGGCTAAACATCCCCAAAATCCTTCAACTGATCCATCTACAGTATAATTTACAGTCTCTCCTCCAGTTCCTCAAATCACCCTAGTCCCTTCCTCTAAATAACTTCTAAAAGGTTCATCTCCACTCCACCCCACCCCTCCCTGCAAAGGATTTTAGTAACTAAATGTAGTACTCCAGGTATAATCTGACCATAACAGATGTTTCAAGTTATTGAATTTTTTTATCTTACACTTTTATTTTTGGTTTTATTAAAGATTTTTATTTGACAACACATTCATTTCCAAATATACCTCTCCTCTGTACAGGGAACACTAAAAGGGGTTAGTTACCCTTCCTTTCCTTTAGCTTTTAGCAAACTATCTTGGGAATAGCTTGGCATCCCTGAACAATGTTTTGAGATTTAGAAATTCTGAAATAAAGAATTTATTCCACCTTAGCTACTCCTCTCCTACTCGGAGAATCTTCCCTTACTACAAATATATGTGTGTGTATGCGTATGTATATAAATATATATATATATATATATATATGTATATATATATATAATGCATTTATACACATACACACATCTTCAATATAGGTTACTAGGACAGAACAACATTGCAAGAGATTTACCTACTTCTGTAGGTAAATCTACCTTTCCACACAGCTGGAAATTTTTGGAAGAGTTTTTATAGGCACCTAAACATTATTGACCTTCTAATAACAAATGGTAGACAGTTCATCAGTGGTCCTATGCCAAATGCTTTTGTAGCTTTGTTGTACCTGCCAGATACTATTAACAATATATCTTAACCTAGTGGAATACAAAATAATACACCTCCATGTATAGGTCAGAAAAATTTCAGTGGTGAATAAATGAGATGACAGATTTCTTTGAACTAAGCACAAGAATTGTTCTTATAATAAAACAAAACACTGAGACCAGAAGTAGTCAAATCCCTTAAAAATGAAAAGTCTGAGACCTAGAAGTTCTTTTATTCAATTATACACATTCCCCTTAGAAGCATCAAGCTTCTGCAAAAGAGCGAAGGAACTAATATCAACTTGAGCAAGTCATAGCTACTCACTGGGCCTCAGTCTTCCCACCTATAAAATAAGGAGAATGGACTGTATATGGTCCTAAAGATACTTTCCAATGGTAACATACTCTAACTTCGTGATTCTAAGTTATTTATACTATAGGAATAAAATTGGGTCTCTTTATCTCTTCCAGGCTAGAAATTCAAAGGCTACTCATGGACCTAATGTCATAACCAGTTGGCATCTTTCTCATCAGAGCCACCGCTTCCTTAGGAAATCTGGTGGCCTCTTACTTCCTGGGACTCACCATACTGATGACAGCTTGGCAGAGCCCCCTGCCTCACAGGACTCCCAAGATCTACTAGTTTCAGCTTCACTGGTAGATGAGATTTATAGGTGTGCACTCCCGCATCAAGTGGGAATAATCTAATATCCATGGATGTCAAATTGATGACCAGCTCCTTGAAGTTAGGGATTATTTAATTTTGTGGTTGTATTTCCAGTGACTAGCACATGATGGGAAATTACAACTCTGTGAGATAGAGGCTGTTATCCCCAATTTATGGTCGAGGAAACTAAGGCAAACTGAGGTTTTTACCTTACCCAAAGTCACACAGGCAAGTGTGTGAAGCTGGATTTGAACTCAGGACTTTCTGACTGTAGACCCAGCACTCTACCCATTTTGCCATCACTGCCTCAAAAAATAAAAATTAATTATGAAACTAAAAATAGCAATAGAAGTTTAATTGTTTAAAAGAAAACACATGGTAGAAATCAGGATCACAGACTGAACTACCAGATACTACTATTATCAGTGCAAAAGAATTGTTTTTAATCCTTCATGGTTAATCAGTACACTGTGCAGTAAAAGGAATTCCGATACCAGAGGCAAATTCAGTTGTTCTGGGGCAGGGTTCCCCCTCTTCCCAGAAGATATTACTACTGTCAGTGGCTGAGGAAGATTGCAGGAAGAAGGGAGAGGAATTGAGAAGACTGTGGGACTGGGAGGTCAGGGTGTTTGGAGAAGGAAGGCTTTGGGGTAAAGAAAAAGACTTTTTAAGCCAGGTACTGAGCAGGGAATGGATAATCCCCTACAGGTCCATAAATGAAGCCAGCAAGGATACGTGTGCAATGGTGTGAATTTTAAAAAAAGGAAAGGTATTTTCTGAGTGATGGTGGCAGAGGAAGTATCTGAAAAGGTTAATGGGGAGCAAAGAGGATGTCATTCTTCCTTCCACCTCTTTGAGAAAGAAGAGGCCGGGGGGG
>CM053582.1:374654630-374670165 GCA_028627135.1 Pseudochirops cupreus | reverse complement strand
AAGGGGGGGGTGGGATAGGAAGGAGGGACATATAATCAATCTCTCACAATATGCCCATTGTGGAGAGGTCCTGAGTACATGTTCAGCCTGTATTTAATTGCTTGTGGGGGTGGATGATGAGGGATGAGGGAAAGAATCTAGAATTTAAAGTTCTATAATCAAATGTTAAAAATATATATGTATATATTATTATTATTATTATTATTATTATTATTATTATTATTCAGTACATCCAACTGGGAATTAAGATACACAGGCCCTGTGATAGGGAGATCCATCCTGCCCTACTGGAATGTCAGAGGGGTGAGGGGGAGGACATAGGAGAGAGCAGACTGGGGGAGGGCTTATACAGTGGGATGGCTGTTTTGAGGTATTGGGTAGAGGAAAGATAGGAAGAAATAAAAAAATATAATAAAATCAATTAGCTCATGATCTAAAAAAAGAAAAGAAAAACAAAGCCCATTGCAAACATATAGTCCTGAAAAACAAATTCCTTCATTAATCATGTCCAAAGAAAGAAAAAAGAAAATATACTCCATTCCTCTACTCTGAGTCTATCAACTGTATCTGTTTGTAGGTGGATAGCATGTTTCATCATAAGTCCTTTAGAATTATGGTTGGTCATTATGTCATTATTCTGATCAGAGTTCCCAAGTTTTATAATTTGTTTTTGTTGCTGGTAATCTTTACAGTATCACTGTTATTGCATAAATTGTTCTCTCACTGCTACTCACTTCATTTTGCATCAATTCATATGTCTTCCCAGGTTTGTTTTTTTTTACACCATCACCTTCATTATTTCTTTTATTTTGTTAAATATTTTCCAATTGCATGTAAATTTTTTATATTCTTTTTTAAAATTTTGAGTTGCAAATTCTTTTCCTACCAACTCTCTCCTAACCCTTAAAAAAGAAAACAATATGATATGGATTCTACATGTAAAATCCTGCAAAACTTATTTGCGTATTAGCCATGTTACAAAATAAAATGCACACCCCCCCTCAAAAAAAAACCCAAGAAAAATAAAGTAAAAATAAAGTAAAAAGATGCTTCAATCTGGACTCATAGTTCCTCAGTTCTCTCTCTAAAGGTAGATAGCTTTTTTTTCATCATGGGCTCTTTGGAACTGTCTTGGATCATTGTCTTCATCGGGATAATTAAGTCTTTCACATTTGATCTTACAATGTTCCTGTTGTTGTATACAGTTTTCTGGTTCTGCTCATTTCGCTTTGAATCAGTTTGTATAAATCTTTCATGTTTTTCTGGAACCATCCTGCTTGTTAATAGTGTACCATCACAATCATATACCACAACTTGTTTAATCATTCCCCATTAATTTTCAATTCTTTGCCATACAAAAAAAAAGATCTTCTGTAAATATTTTAGTACAAATAGGTCCTTCTCCCTTTTTTTATAATATCTTTGGGATACTGACCTAGTGGTGGTATTGCTGGGTTAAAGGGTATATATACATATTATACATGCGCGTGCGTGCACACACACACACACACACACACACACACACACAGTTTTATAACCCTTTGGGAGTATTGCAAACTGTTCTCCAGAATGGTTGCATTCATTCACAACTCCATCAACTGTGCATTTGTGTGCTGCTTTCTCCATATCCCCTCCAACATTTGTCATTTTCCTTTCCTGTCGTATTAGCCAATCTGAGAGGTGTGAGGTAGTATCTCAGAATTGTTTTAATCGGCATTTCTAAATAGTGATTTAGAGCATTTTTTTCATACAACTCTTAATAGCTTTGATTTTTTTTTTCTTCTGAAAGCTGCCTGTTCATATCATTTGATCATTTATCAATTGGGTAATGACTCTATTTTTAAAAATCAATTGGCTTACTTTCTTATATATTTGATAAATAAAGCTTGTATTAAAGGCATTTGCTTATAAATTTCCCTCTCCAATTTTCTATATTTATTCTAATTTAGTAGCTTTGTTTTGTTTGGACAAAAACTTTTAAATTTCATGCAATCATAATTATCCATTTTACTTCACATGCTTCTCTGTATCTCTTGTATGGCCATAAACTCTTCCATTATCTATAGATCTGATGGGTTCATTTTTCCATGCTCCCCCAATTTACTTTTAATGTCACCCTTTATGTTCATGTCATGTGCCATTTTGACCTTATCTTGGTATTTCATGTCAGATGTTGGTCTATGCCTAGTTTCTTCTACATTGTTTTCCAATTTTCCCAGAAATTTAATGGTCAGTTTTTACTCCAAAAGTTTTGATTTGGGGTTTTATCAAATACTAGATTATTATACTCATTGACTATTGTGTATTGTGTACCTAATCTATTCCATTGATCTACCACTCTATTTCTTAGTCAGAATCAGATTGTTTTTGCTCAGTGGTTCTCAAGCTTTCTAATGCTGTGGCCCTTTAATGCTCATATGTGGATGTATCTGCATGTGGGTGGACCCACCTGGAGATGGATAGAGGAGCAGTGTCTCGGTTCTGAAGACCATTGGAAATATGTGTTTTCTGATGGTCATAGGCGACCTCTGTGACCTCTGTGAAAGGGTCATTTGACCCCCAAAGGGGTAGTGACCCAGAGCTTGAGAACTACTGTTTTTGCTGATTACCACTTTGTAATATAATTTGAAATCTGGTAGTGCTAAGCTGCCTTCCTTCACATTTTTTTAGTTGATTCTTTTGATTTTTTTAAAGTCTTTTGTTCTTCTAGATGAATTTTGTTATTTTTTCTAGTTCTATAAAATTTTTCTTTTTTTAGTTTCAATGATGTGGCACTGAATAGATAATTTAACATAAGCTGAATTGTCCTTTTAATTGTATGGATTCAGCCTACCCAGGAGTAATTACTATTTCTCCAGCTGTTTAGACCTGTCTTTTTAAATGTGTGAAGAATGTTTTGTAATTGTGTTCACATAATCCTTACATTTCTCTTGGCAGGTAGATTAGGAAGTATTTTATATTGTCTACAGTTACTTTACATGCAATTTCTCTATCTCCTCCTGCTGAGTTTTGTAGGTAGCATATAGAAATGATGATGATTTATGAGTTTATTTTATATATCCTGCAACTTTTTTAAAGTCGTTAATCATTTCAACCAGTTTTTTAGTTGATTCTGTAGGGTTCTTTTAAGTATATCAAAATATTATCTGCAAAGAGTGAGTTCGTTATTGCCCATTTTTATTGCTCCAATTTCTTTTTCTTGTCTTATTGCTATAGTTAGCATTTCTAATATAATATTGGATAATAGTGGTGATAATGGATGTTTTTAATCTTATTGGGAAGACCTTAATTTACTACCATTACAGATAATGCTTGTTCTTGGTTTTAGATAGACATTACTTATCATTTTTAAGGAAAGCTACATTTATCCCTAGGCTTTGTAGTATTTTTCATAGGAATGGGTGTTATATTATGTCAAAAGCTTTTTCTGCAGCTATTGATTTAATTAATCATATAATTTTTGTTTTTAATATGATCAGTTATGCTTTTAGTTTTCCTAATATTGAATGAGCCCTGCATTTCATATATAAATTCCACCTGGTCCTACTACATGATCATTGTGATATATTGATGTTATCTCCTTGTTAGTATTTTATTTAATTTTTTGCATAGATATTCATTAAAGAAAAAGATCTGTAGTTTTCTGTCTCTGTTTTTGCTCTCCCTGGTTTAGGTATCAAAAAAAAAACATATTTGTGTCATAAAAGGAATTTGGTCAGACTCCTTTATCTACTTTTTCAAATAGTTTACATAGTATTTGGATTAATTTTTCCTTAAATTGTTGTTAAAATTCAATCATAAATTCATCTGTTCTTGGGAATTTTTTTTCTTAGGGAGTTCATTTATTGCTTGTTCAATTTCTTTTCCTAATACAGGACTATTTAAGTCTTCTATTTCTTCTTCTGTTAATTTGGACAATTTATATTTTTTTAAAAACATACATTCATTTCGCTTGATGGCCAGTTTTATCAGCTTATGATGAGTTAAAATAACTCTTAATCATTGTTTTAATTTCACTGGTGTTGCATTTGCCCTTTTAATTTTTTTATATTGGAAGTTTGCTTAACTTCATTCTCTTTTTTAAATTAAAATAACCAAATATCTATTTTATTGGTTTTTTTATAAAACCAGTTCCTAGTTTCATTTATTATTTCATTTTTTAACTTTAATATTTATTCATCACTCCTTTGATTTTTAGGATTTCCATTTTGCAGTTTAATAGAGGAGTTTAAATTTGTTCTTTTTCTTGCTTTTCTTTAGTTGTATGCCTAATTCACTGCTCTTTCTCTCTTTTATTGATGTATACATTTATATGTATTTCCCCCTAAGTACTATTTAGCTGCATCCAACAAATTTTGGCATGTTATCTCATTGTTGTTATTCTCTTTAATGAAGATAATGATTGTTTTTAAGATTCATTGTTTTACACTCTCATTCTTTAGGATTAGAATATTCAGTTTCCAAATAATTTTTAATCTGTGTTTTCTGTTTTTCTTCTGATTATTGCCTTCTTTTTTCTGCCCTCCCTTTTATCACTCCCCCCCCACACACACACTTTTCTTTTATCCATTTCCTCTCCTACTTCCTTGTTGGGTAAGATTGATTTCTATACCCATTGAAATATAATTTTTAGTGCATTATGGTCTAAAAAGAGCACATTCAATATTTCTGTTTTTTTCTGCATTTTATTCTGAGGTTTTTATGCCCTAATATACAATCAGTTTTTGTGAAGGTGCAGTGTAAAGCTAAGAAAAAGGTATACTTCTTTCTCTTACCATTTGTTTTTTTCTAGAGGTCTATCATAGCTAACTTTACTAAGATTCTTTTCATCTCTTTAACTTCTTTCTTATTTATTTTATGGTTCGATTTATATAACTTTGAAGAGAAAAAGGTGGAGATCCCCATTAGTATAATTTTACTATTTCCTCTTATGATTCATTTAACTTTTCCTTTAGTAATTTTGAGAGTATGCTGTTTGGCGCACATTTGTTTAGTGTTGACATTAGTCATTGTCTATGATACCTTCTAGCGAGATGTACTTTCCCTGCTTATCTCCTTTAATTGGTTCTCTTTTTGCTTTTGCTTTGTCTGAGATCATGATTCCTACCCCTGCCTTTTTTACTCCAGCTGAAGCTTCATAGATTGTGCTCTAGCCCTCTTTATAAACTCTGTTTGTCTCTGTTTCAAATGCGTTTCTTGTGTACAACATATTGTTGAATTCTGGTTTCTAATCTTTTCTGCTATCCAATTCTATTTTATCATCCCATTCACACTCATAGTTATGATTACTAACTGTGCATTTCCCTTCATTCTCTTTTCTTCTGTTTATCTTTCTCTCTTTTTAACCTGTTCTTCCTCTAAAATCTGTTTTTCTTCTGATTATTACCTTCCTTTTTCTATTACCTCTTCCCTTTTTTTTAATCCCCTTCCTCTCCAACTTCCTTGTTGGGTAAGATAGATTTCTATTCCCCAATTAAGTGTGTGTGTGTGTGTGTGTGTGTGTGTGTGTGTGTGTATGCATAGGTGTGTATATACACATATACATACATATATATTTTTCCTTTTTGGACCAATGTAGAAGAAAGTGATTATCAGTTTTTACTTGCTCCGCATCATTATCCCCTCCAGTGTAAAAGCTCTTTCTTGTATACCTTTTTTACATTAAATTTCCCCATTTTTCATTTTCCTGCTACCTTTTCTCAAGACTTCCCTCTTTCTTGCCTATCTATTAAAAAAACAAAAACAACATCTCAAAATAATCACCTCATTACCATGCCCTTTGTCTTTGTAAACTCTTTCTAATTGCTCTAATAATGATAAAGTTTTTAGGAGTATCATCTTCCAATATAGGAGAGTAAACAGTTTATCCTTATTGAATCCCTTATGATTTCTCTTTCATGTTTATCTTTTCATGCTTCTCTTGAATTTTATGTTTGAAAGTCATATTTTTTATTCAATCCTGACCCTTTTATCAAAAATGTTTGAAAGTCCTCTTTTTCATCAAATTTTCAGTTTTGGCTGGGTAGGTTATTCTTGATTGTAATCCTAGCTCTTTTCTGTTGTTGCTGATTTTTCCAGCCTATTTCTTAACTTTGAATTTATGTTAAAATTGGACTTTATTGCTGGGAGGATGGTGGGTCACTGTTATAAGCTTCAGGCTTTTTTGAACTGCTGCCTTCTAGAGGTTAGGAAGTTTTCACTGCTTCCAAAATGGTTTGATCTGGAGATCACTACCTCTCTTGGTGTGTGCTCTGGTCTTTACCCAGGAAGGGATCATGATCCTTTGAGGTTACAATTGATACTACTCATCAGGATCCCAATTCTCTTGGTACTAGAAGTTATACTTCTCCTCAGGACCCTGCTCCCTTGAGATCACAAGTGATGAAGTTCCTTAAGGTCCTTGATCCCTTATGATTAAAAGCTATACTGCTTCTTGGGGCCCCTCTTCCCTCTTGACCAAAAGTTCTCCTTTCTGTCCTTGAACTGTGATCCAGAAGAGTGTGTAGGCAATGAAGTTGTCTAACATCATCTAGTCCTATGTCCAGTACTAGCATAATGGTCCCCTCTAATCTCTTTTTGACCAGTTTACAGGTTCCCTTAGTATGTCTGGCTGGAGACCTCCCAAAACTGCTGCTGATTTTATCACCAGCATCTAGTCCCACCACTGGTGTTCCACCCAAGTGGTCAGCCTCTACCCCCTATGTCATAAGTCTCTCCTTCCAACCTCCTAAGTTGTCTTGGCCTGGAACAATGTGTCACTTTGATCTTTTTTTGATTCTGCCACTCCAAAATTTGATTTCAGGCATTATTGTTAAGTTATTTGTAGGGAGATATTGGGAAAAGTCAGTAGAGTGCTTCCCTTACTACTCCATCTTGACTCTGTCCCTTCATTATTTCTTAAACCACAATAATAATCTATCACATCTATATACCATAACTTGCTCAGTAATCCCTCAGTTTGTTTCCCTCAGTTTCCAATTCTTTGTCACCACAAAAAGAGCTGTTGTAAATATTTGTCTAACTATGGGCCCTTTTCCCCTTTCTTTATTCTCTTTGGGACTTAGATCTAGTAGATTATCAATGGGTCAAAACGTAGGAACAGTTTAATAGCTTTTTGGGCATAGTTATAATTTGTTTTATAGAATGGTTGGACCAATTCACAGCTCTACCAACAATGCATTAAAGTACCCATTTTTCAGGAAGTTGGACAGTGTTCATCATTTTCCTTTTTACTTTTTTGTTCAGTTTTGATAATCTGATGGCTATGAAGTAGTACCTCAGAGTTGCCCAAGAGGCAAGCCTTTATTTAAGAGAAAGTCACCTGGATTAACTACTCATTCTCAGACTGAGTTCTTCTGTTCATGTGCATATTCATGTAAATCTAGCTTTGAAATAAATATTGCTATAATCCCCCTCTATGAGTTAACTAAGTGGAGTTTCTGTGTGGTAAATCACTTTATGGCTTATCACTCTTTCACTCAGTCTGTACGTTGGTTTGACTCTTGATTCTTTCTATAACCTTTGATTCTGCTTGATTGCAGCCACTCACCACCCGCACCAAACCCAAAGCTATTAGATTGTCAGCTCTTTAAGGGAAGTGACTATGTGTGTCTTACTTATCTCTGAAGGTTTCTCAAGTCCTAGCAGAGCTCTACACTTAGCAAATGTTTAAAAAAAATTTTGCTGAATTTGAATTTCTTGAATAAAGAGAATAATAACATTCTCTTCTGAATAATAATTTCAGGATGCTAGTATGAATTAACAAAAAAATAAAAAGGCAGGCTTCCCCATGGTAGCCACTTTACTCATGTGCATGATTGAGATAATTATACTTACTTAAGCCTCACAAAGTTGTTTTTAGAAATCCCCTTGAAATTACAAAATGCTATAGAAATGTGAATTATATGTTTTAAAAGTTGTCTGACTTGGTAATCTCATCAAATCACGTAGGTTCCATAATCTATTATATAATAATAATATATTATTTCTAATGGATCCCTAATTATCTTTATCATGATCCATAATTTCTATTCTTATATACATAATGTATATAGCATATACATATATATGTATATACATACTTACATATCCAGGCACAATCTCTTGTCTAAGTGCTAGTACCACATCAATAATCACTTTTTTTTGACATCTCAAATTGGATGTCCCATGGGCATCTCAAATTCGACATGACTAAAGCAGAATCAATTGTCTTTCCCCATAAATATCCCCCTCCGAACTCTCCAATTATTATTGAGTATTCCTCCTAATGACCCAGAATCACTATTTGTGTCATCCTTGATTTGCTACTCAAATTCATTCTTCATATCCACCCTGATGTTAGATCTGCTATTTCCATTTTCATGGCATCTCTCTTTCATATATGTCTATGTGTGTTCAGTTGTTTTCAGTCATGTCCAACTTGTGTAACCTTATTTGGGGTTTTCTTGGCAAAAATACTGGAGTGATTTGCCATTTTCTTCTCAAGCTTGTTTTACACATGAGGAAACTGAGGCAAATGGGCTTAAATGACTTGCCCAGGGTCACACAGCTAGTAAGTGTCTGAGGTCAGATTTGAACTCAGGAAGATGAGTCTTCCTGACTTCAGGCCCAGCACTCTAACCACTGTGCCACTGAGCTGCCTCTGTGTGTGTGTGTGTGTGTGTGTGTGTGTGTGTGTGTGTGTCTGTGTGCATACACATAAAAGTGTGTGTGTATGCATGTGTACACACACACACACACATGCATATGTCTATATAGCAAAAGATATCTATATCTCTCTATCATTTATCTACACACAAGTCTTCATCACTTCTCACCCGAGCTGTTGCAATAGCTTCTAATTAGTCTCCCTACATGAAGTCTCTCTAGCACATCCTCCACTCAGCTGTCAAGTGATTTCCCTAAAATCAAGATCTGATCATTTCACCCTTTGCTCCAGTTTAGTGAACTCTAATGCCATACCTATTACCTGAAGCGTCAAATGAAGTCTTATTTGATGTTTAAAAGCCCCTCACAGCCTGACCCTTTCTTACCTTCTCAATCTTTACTCCCTCTATATGTGCCTCAATAATCCAGCCACCCTGTCCTCCTTGCTGTTGCTTTGTGTACAACATTCCTCCTGATGTCATGCCTTTGCACAAAGGTAAAGGCTTTCCCCATACCTTGGGATTATCTCTCAGCTTCCTTGGCTTCTTTCAAGACAGTTCAAATTCCACCATCTGCAGGCCTTTTCTGGTCCTGCACTTTCCCCCCCCCCACCAAGTGCCTTCCTTCTGAGACCACCTTCCATACCCTCAGGATATAGCTTATATGTACAGAGTTATATACCTGTTGCTTTCCCATTAAAATGTAAGCTCTTTGAAGGGAGAGTGTTTTTGGTGTTCTTTACATCCCTAGTGCTTAGCACAATACCTAGTCCATAGTAAGCCCTTAATAACCAATATCAATGCCAGAGAGACCTCTACCTCCCTTAAGAGACAATCTTAATAAGTTGGGGAAGCAAAAGAAAAAAAACCACATCACCTGGCAGGCTTCTGTGATAAACCTCTCTGAACCTGATTAGTCTGAGCCTTCGATGACAGACTGGCGCTGGGCATGTACTCAAAAGCTGTCCAGCTTTGTAGGACCTGTCAGAGCATATTTCCTGGCATTTCCTTTGAATTTCAAGGTTACATTCATTCAAAAATGGGGCATAGAAGGTTATTAATGGGAGTTTGTCACCATCAGCAGCAGCAGCAGAGAAAAACACCCATTTTAGATGTTGCTGGAGAAATATTGACTATATTTCTTTGTGCAAGAGCCCCTTTTTTTCCTCCATTCTCACAAACTATCAAAATATTGCTTATTTAAGCATATGCTATTTTTTCCTTTGCATTCATTTTATTTCTTGAGGATATTTTATTTAGGGTCACATAGTTTTCCACAGGCTTTAAGAAGCAATTAAAAATAGATGTTTTGGTGTTTTGTTTTGACACACTTGCCAATCAACCCCCAAAGTCCTTTATAAAATATAGCCCCCCCCAACATTTTGTCTATTAATTATTAACATCCTTTAACTTTAACAGTATAAAAATAACATTGATTGCTATATTTGAATAGAGTATTCTTACCTCTCTCTGTTTTCTTTATTTATTGTTTCAGTCATTTCACGTATGGCTCTACTTTTCCTGTTCTGCATTGGTTCATACCAACCTTTCCATGTGTCTCTGAATGATACATATATGTCATTCTTCACATGGCGTAGTAATATTCCATTACAGTTATATGCGATAATTTATCCAATCATTCCATAATTGTTGGATACCTATTTTGTTTCCAGCTTTGTTTGAGTTGTTATTACAAATAATGATGATTTAATCTTTTCATACAAGTTGGTCTTTTCTGTCAACAGCAGCATCCGGATGTAGCTCCAATGGAGACATATCTGGTTCAAAGAATACGTCAAGTTTAATAACTTTTCTTGTGTAATTATGACTTTTTTTCAGAGTGTTGAATCTGTGCGCTATCTTTCCATCGCTGTTCTAATTGTCATTTCCCAACTTTTAGCATCTTTGCTGGCTTGATGGGTTTGAGGTCAGGATTGTTTTATTTACTTTTTTTTTTTTACATTTCTCCAATTACTAATAACATTTACATTATTTAGATCATTTATCAAGAGTTTGTATTTTTTTCTTTGGAAAGTTGTTCAGATCCTTTTGTTATGGGAATCTGAAGATCTTCCCTGCCCCCAGGCCCTTTGATAGGCTTAAGTGGTTCTGAGAACCTTCCCTGATTTGAAAATATACTCTGCCCCCTACTAGGATGACTGTGGTCACATGGAGCCTGTGGCAGGAAGCTTGTTCTTCAGGAATGCCCACACCTTCTTGCTTTGTGATTGGGCAGTTGGTCAAGAGTGCTGTGACATTGTCCGATCCAGGAGAAGGCTATATACGCGCTGATGTGAGGTTTTGCTTTGGGGCTCACTTTGGGAAAAGTTGTGTGATTTGGCCAGATGAGACTCTGGGCGGCTGTTGAGCCCCCCGCCTTTGAAAACCCAGAAGTTGGTGCTTCCCTCTCTGGTAACTGACTAGGTATGGATGTAATGGTCAGACGACTGGAAGCCCGTCTGCTGATCTGTTTCTTTGTCTGCTTGTAGCTTGTGTTTGTATTCTGTTTGTATTCTCTGAAGTTCAGGGTGCTGACTTTTTCCCCTGAACTAGGTAAATGATATATGTTTGATTGATGAAAGTAAGATTGTTAACCCATTTTGAGTTGCTTTCCTTTAGAAAAGTAGATCTAAGAACCTGTGCTAGCAGCCGCCCTGGGTATGCTAGGGTGCTTGCTGATACACCTTTGTAATCTTAAGTGTCTCTGTTCATGGATTTAGATTTTAAACATCAGACTTATTGAGATACTTATGCAAAATTTTTTTCAATCTATATTTTTCTTCAGATTCTAGCTGCATCAGTTTTACTTGTGCAAAACTTTAAAAAAATATACATAATTAAGATTTTCTATTTTGCCTTTTATTTCTTTGTTCTGTTACTTTTCCCCCAAATACATAATTATGAAAGAAATGACCTTTTAATATCTGATTTTTATTGGTATGACTTTTAAATTTTACTTTTGAAATTTATGCTAGTAAAAGGTGAAGATAAGAGGCTGTATGGTGCAGAATATTGAAGATTGACCTTAGAGACAAGACCTGAGTTCTAGTGTATATGTATCTGGAAAAAATGACATAGATAGATGGAATGTGGTGTCTGAGGGTAAACTAAAAAATATAACCACCGAGGAACTTCATAGAAGTTAAATGGCATTGTAAAAGATATCACCAAGCAATTATGTTGTGAGTGAAAAGGATGAACTGTGTGGTGAGGGCAAAGGATTAGCATCCTTTGCAGGATGATAAGGCAGCCAGAGTGCTTCACTGCTACCCATGTGATTATTAGGAGAAAGTGAAGGATGCCTTTAGTACATTAAATGGATACCTTGTGGCAAACTTATGGAAGCACATGGAACAGAGAGACATAGGTAGATGGGCTTGGAGGGGCTGTAATCTGTATTATTTTAGCTAACTTCCAAATAAATTTGTAAATCCATTTCAACAGAGAGCATAAAACCTATAGAATGCTTTGCATAGCATATTCTCAAATTTTTGCTATATGGGTATAGCCAGCTATGAACATTGAATTTCTATAGGAGGCAGCATCATACAATAAAAAGAGTACTGACTTTGTAGTGAGAGGACCTGGGTTCAAATCATAGCTCTGACCCTTATTCTCTGTGTGGCTTTGTGCAAGTCACTTATCCTCTCCAGGAATCAGTTTTTCATGTGTATAATGGTGAGGTTCAACCAGAGGTCCTCTAAGGCCCCCTTCAACTAGAAACATGTCATGCTACATATTTACCCATTATTTAGGTATTTAATTGCCATAAAATTGTTTTATAACCATTTATATGTGTGTTCCATGTATCTTGTCAAGTGAATTCCTTAGAGATTTAGTGCATTTTGTTCTTAACATAAAAGGAATTTATTTTCCTATCTCTTCCTCTAGGGTTTTGTTAGTAATAAGCTGCAATGCTGATTATTTTGGTGGATTTATGTCATATCTTGCTATTTGACTAAAGCCATTAATTGCTTCTATTAATTTTTTCCTTGATTCTCCAGGGTTCTCTAAGTAAACCATTATATCATCTCTAAATAGAACTACTTTGCCCAAATTTCTTTGTCTTATCTAGATATATCTAGCGTTTCTGACATTATATGAAATATTAGTGGAAGCAGTGGGATTCCTTGCTTTACTTTTGATCTTCTGGGGAAAGCTTTCTTTGTTTCTCAGTTACAAATAATGCTAGCGCTTGTTTTTGAATAGCTATTTTTGATCATGTTAGTGAAAAGTCCTTTTATTCCTGTGCTTTTTAGTGTGTAAATCATGAATACTGTATTGTGTCAAAGGGATTTTCTGAATCTTCTGTTATATCTTGGGCTTAACTGCTCATTAGTGGCAGATGGTGAGTGGTTGGTTAGGAAGATGGGCCCCTTCTCCACAGGGATTACTTCCTTCAGTGATGTCTGTGGGGGCCAATATGGAAGCAGACCTGTTTGGGGTGTTGGCACTGCTATTCCCATTGCATTTGTGTTCAGATTTCTGAGGTTGTCTTCAAGAAGGTGGTAGTTAACCTGGTGGTGGTAGCTTGCCTCTCCTGGCACATACCACCTCCTCACTTCAGTTGGGTTGACTTGAAGAAGATAATGAAATAGCTGCTGAAGTTATTGAAGAGGAAGAAGGATTTAGAAGTCCACAGATGAGAGCAATAAGGATCTGGACATGATGGAGTGAACTTTAAAGAAGATCTAGTGTCTGAGTAATAGTGACAGAAGGAGGTTTGGAGTGTGGCAAGTATTTGGTAAAAAGTATGTTAATTCTTCCTCCTGGACTTATGTGTCAGGGTATTTGAGAAAAGGAACAAGCAGAAACCAAGAGAGATGGTGCCTTCAGGAGAAATTTGGATTTTAGTGAGCACCATTAAATGGCAAGAATGGGAAAGGAAGAGATCTAGGATGAAAGAGAGTTTCTTAACAGTAGAAAAGAGAGTTCCAGAAGGTATAATAGAATGGGAGAGTAGATAGGAACAGGAAGGATTGGATTTAATTTACTCTGGGTGAGGGGAAGAGGGTGAACAGAAATGGGATAGCTGTTGGGTATCTTCTACGCTTCTGATCCATTCATTAATCTAGGGCATTCTGCATGACATAAGTCTCTGAACCAAGCAGTGAATTAAAAGTAATCCACCCTGCTAAGAAAGGGTCCTTGTGGAAATAAGATGGTAGCCACAAGATTCTGGTGGCTGGGTGAAGGAAAAGGAAAATGAATGTGCTGGGACTGAGGAAAATGCACACAGATGTTAGCACCTGTGGCAAAGCTCCAATTCCTTTATGTCAGTTTTGACTATCACAAACTTCTCTGAATTTAGATAGGCTAAATTGAATGAATATCCATTACAGTTTGTCAATGGGCTCACAAGTGAAGCCTTTCCAGTTGGTAGGTACTACCTGCGATTGTACTGTGCCTTCAAGAACCCAAAGTCACCTCCATATAGGTTGAAAAATCAAAATAGGAAGATGGCGGTGTAGAAGCAGGAAAACCCCGTGGCTCCCCGTATAACCACCTCAAATACCTATAAAATATGACTAAACAAACATTAGTGCTACGGAACCCGCAAAGTGACAGAGAAACAAAATGCCTGCTGAAGGTAGCTTGTCAGGCAGACAGGATGGGTTCATCAAAGCACATTGGGAGCTGAGGAGCCCAGGGTTCTAGCCCCAGGGCAGCAACACTCAGACACAGCTGGAGGGACTTTGGGAGAGTGGATCACCAGCAGCTCTGGCCGTTTCCAGAATTATCAACTCATAAATGCCAAAAAAAAAAAAGTGAGAGGTCAGTGTGTTAGGTGGGAACAGTGGGACTGAGAGTGGGGTCCGGCCTCTGCCCTGAGAAGGGAGAAGCAGCTTAGGCACAGCGACTGTGCAGCTGCCTCCATGTGGCTCCTTCAGATTTCCTAGCCTGCAGATCACAAGGGGACCAAGCAACCATTCTGAGAGGTAATCATTCTTGCTTTAACCTGCTTGGGTCTAGATCACTGTCTTGGGTGGAGGTCCTGGGGTGTGTGACCAGGTGCCAGAGCCTGTGGACACTTCAAAGAGTACCCAACTAATAGCTCTGGCAGCTGTGAAAACTCCAGCAATTTGGGACAAAGCTCTCTTCTCTGGAAGCAGAGTTCCAGTGTGACAAAAAGCTCAAAAGTCAAGTAATTGAGTAGCAATATGAGCAAGAAACAGAAGCAAAGCAAGCACAGCAATCCAATTTTAGATTGCTTTTTTGGGGACAAAAAGGATCAAAGCACAGAACAGCAGGAAGACAACACAGTCAGAACTCCTGCACCAAAAGCTTCCAAGAAAAATATGAACTGGTTATAGGCCATAGAGGAGCTTAAGAAGGATTGTGAAAACCAAATAAGAGAAGTGGAGGAAAAATTGGAAAGAGAAATGAGAATGATGCAAGAAAATCACGAAAAGAAAGTCAACAACCTGAAAGAAGAAAAGAATGCCTTAAAAAATAGACTAACTCAGTTGGCAAAAGAGGTTCACAAAGCCAATGAGGAGAAGAATGCCTTAAAAAGCCAAATTTGCCAGATGGACAAAGAATTTCAAAAGCTCACTGAAGAAACAATTCCTTCAGAGTTAGATTGGAGTGAATGGAAGCTAATAACTTTATGAGAAATCAAGATACTATTAAACAGATCCAAACAAATGAAAAAATAGAAGGCCATGTGAAATAGCTCATTGAAAAAACCACTGACCTAGAAAATAGATCCAGGACACGTAATTTAAAAATTATTGGACTACCTGAAAGCCATTATCAAAATAAGAACCTAGAAATCATCCTTCAAGAAATTCTCAAGGAAAATTTCCCTGATATTTTAGAACCAGAGAGCAAAATAGAAATTGAAAGAATTCACCCATCACCTCTTGAAAAAGATCCCAAAAAGAAAA
>CM053582.1:374633090-374647121 GCA_028627135.1 Pseudochirops cupreus | reverse complement strand
TTAATCAATCAAACACATATCATTTACCTAGTTCAGGGGGAAAAGTCAGTACCCTGAACATCAGAGAATACAAACACAAGTTACAAACAAACAGAAAAACAGATCAGCAGACGGCTTCCAGCGTCTGACCATTACATCAGTTACCTATTCGGTTACCAGAGAGGGAAGCACCAACATTTGGGTTTTTCTTAGCGGGGGGCTCAACGGCTTCCCAGAGTCTCGTCTGACCAAATCACACAACTCTTCTCAAAGTAAGCCCCAAACCAAAACCTCACATCAGGGTATATATAGGCTTCTCCTGGATCAGAGAATGTCACAGCCCCCTTGACCCACTGCCCAATCACAAAGCTACAAGGCACGGGCATTCCCAAAAAACAAGCCTGGCGCCACAGGCTCCACATGACCACATTCAGCCTATTAGGGAACAGAGTATACTTTCAAATCTGGGAAGGTTCTCAGTCACGTAGCCACTTTAGCAAAGGGCCCAGGGGCAGGGAAGATCTTCAGATTCCCATAACATCATTCCCCCCCCCCAATCTCTCAAAATCTGATCATATTCCTCCATTGTTCAAAAACTTTCACTGACTCCCTATTATCTCTGGGAAAATGTCAAATGTCAAATGTCAAATTTAAGAGCTTCTGCAATATGGCTTCAACATACTTTTCCAGCTTATTTCACATTATTCTCATGTACATATTTTATATTCCAGTCAAACTGGACTACTAGCTATTCTTCAAACTCAGCTTAACAATATCCACCTCTGTATATTTGCACAAATTACTCTCCTTGACTTATTTCTTCTTTTTATAATCCTATCTTGTAAGGATCAGTTCAAACATCACCTACTCTAAGTGACCTTTCTTGACCCCCTTCAGGCAAAAATATTTTCTCCCTTCCCAAATTTTCCGGGAGCACTTTATTTTTCAGCTTCATCACTTCATACCATGCATTATATTTATCTGTTTACATGTCATATCCTCATTAGAGGAAAACCCTCTTGAAGACAGAGACCATGCTCATTCATATCTTTGTATTTCTAGGGTTTGACAAAGCAATAGACGCAATAAAAATTTGCTATATTAATTTTTATTGAAGACACAAAGAAGATCTTCTTATAATGGTATCAGTAAAAAAAATTGAACAGAAATGAAGATTAAGTAATTTGAGGGCTATCCTATACCTGTAGCTGGATTGAGGCAATACAATAAAGATGTAATATCTAACATGGAAACCAAATTAATTTAAATATTTAAGAAAGAACAAATAAAAACACTCAAGTTATTTTATCAATAGTCACCACAACATGCAGAAACAGAGAAAAAAGGAATTAGGTGGTGTGTTTTTTTTAAATGGAAAATTTGCTCTGCATATATTAAATTATGTGCTGAAGTAATAATGATTAAAATGAGCTGTTATCTTAAAATAGATCAATAGAATAGGATAGATAATCCAGAATTAGCAAAAAAAGATATACAATAGGATAGCGTTTAAGGAAACCAGGATTATTGTTTTGATTACAAAACACTGGAGAAGGGAATCAATATTCAACTAACACTTTAGGAAAATTATTTAATAATATAAGAAAAAGTTAGGTGAGATCCACATCTAACATCATAAACTTACAATAGATCAGTGATCTAAATATAAACGGTCATAAAGTAGAAGAAACAAAATGAGGTATCAAATGCAATTTTGAAAAGGAGAAAATATCCTGTTAAAATTGTAGAAGACAAAGAATTATAGAAAGGAATATAGGAGACAAAGCAAATGGATTTTGATATAAAGAAATGATGAGTTTGTGTGCAATAAAAATGATTGCAGCCCCAGTCTGCCTCAGTTGGAATCTTTATTGCTCATTCATTAAAGCCTAGCTCAAATGAAATTTCACCCCATCTTTCTAATGGGATCTTTCCCTCACCTGGTTTCATAATACTTTATATTCACTTTCTTCACTTAGGTTTTTGTGTACCTGACTCATCCCCAACTCACCTCCACTAGATGGCAAGTTCTTTGTGAGCAGCCTATGTGAACATGTCTCATTTAGCCTTTATTCCTCAAATGGCTTAACAGAGTGCATCATGCTTGGCAAGGATTCAAAAAGTGTCTGTTTAATTAGAGAATGAATGAATTATTAGAAAGTCACATGTCATTTCAGTGATGGAAAGCTTCCTTGGTAGCTGTTTGTGTGTGTTCTTATGTTTATGTGTGTTCTGGTGTTTGTATGTGTTCTGGTGTCTGAACCCAATTTTACTAGATGTGATATTTCCATTAAAAATCCTCCTCTGATGCCTTGATCTTGGGTTCTCAATGGCTATCACCAATAGAGTGGAAGCACTAAACGTTTTTTACCAAATGAGAAAGATTTCAAATATGAGTCCTTCTATTCAAGTGTGAGATCATTCTGGAGATCTGTTATCTGAGAACCAATCTAGCTAAGTTTGGAAAGGTTTGTCCACTATGTTGGCAACAGAACAATGACTTTTTCTTAGCTAAAGTAATTCTATAAGACCATCTTCCAAGCCAGAGAACAATTGTAATCTGCATTTGTGGAGGTAGTCAGCATTCATACTAATAATATTATAGTTCTTTGAAGTACAGCAGAAGATTCCATTTTTTAACTTAGAGTCAGAAATTCAGTAACTTCTCAGTTTCAAAATATTAATGAATGTCTATTGGACTAGCCATGAATTGTTACTTTGAATTCTCTATAGATATGATTTGGATCCAACCTCTATCCCTCCACTCTCTCCCTCTCTCTCTCTCCCTCTTTCCCTCTCTTTCTCCCTCTCCCTCTCCCTCCCCCCGCCTCTCTTTCTCTCTCCTCAGCTCAACTGATGGAGTCACCAGATTGTAGTGCAGATAATGAGGTAATAATGTAGAAAAGTGTTAGCACTTTGCTGAGAAAGGGCAGTTCCATTGACTAGACTGAAAATTTGCTATGTCCCTAGTTTTAAATAGTCTAAGCCCCAGAGATAGGTGGCAGTTTGACAGTTCATGAATTAGCCATTATAGGTTAGGCTAGAATGGGGGCCATCATGGAAAAGAGCCCAGACTTTAAGAAGACCTCCCTTGGGAAGCAGGAGAAGAAAAATGAGAGGATTTCTCTCTTCCAACCCCTTTGCATCAGCCGTAACATCTAGGAGGGGAATTGGCAGATCGGGATGAGACATCTCATACAAGCAGCTGAAGAATAAGTTAGAGGCAAAGTAAGTTGAGACACACATGCCAGACAGGCATGGATATAAAGAGGTAGTCACTCTGAGAGGAAACAGGTTTCAGGGGCATGATCTTTGGGAGCAAATATGAGAGTCAGCTATGGACGCAAGTGACAGCTGGCCTTAGCAATCAAGAGTTGAGCCATGTAAGGACTCCATAGGAGAGAAAAGCCTTCAAGGTCCAGCAGTACTGAACAAGTAGCTTTGGTCACATCTCTTCCCTATAAGACAGCCTCATTATCATTGTGCTCTACTTGTGTCCAATGGATATTATGTGTATTAATTAGTGGAAGGATGCACTCCCTTTTTCTAAGGTAAGGGGATATTTTGTGACTACTTTTTTTTTTTTTACTATGCCATCTTAATTAAATGCCTTTCAAAATAATTAATAATGTCTCCTTACTGACTGTTAATTGAAAGTACACCATTAAGGATTTGAGTATTTTACATTTACAGAGTATACCTAGAACCTAAGATATCATTCACCTTCAAGGGATTGGTGGAATAGAACAGAGGGAATACTATAAGATGGATGACAGAAGACTTATTCAGATGAATAGACATGAATATTTTCTAATTAGAAAATTCCTTGAATGTAAATGAATGGATCTCTCCTATATAAAAGTAGTTTTCTCAGATACATTATTTATAGCCCCTTAAAATCTTGTTTACTTTGTCAATCAGTATGGCAAACACTCTGTCTGGCAAAACAACTCTTTTAATTCAGTTTTTCTGCAATAGGAAAAAGCTTCAACTGGGTCACTTTCCTTCCTTTTGTCACCAAAGATATGTTCCCTCACTAATAACATCCAGCAATGCCTTATTAATACCATTTTCCCAGAGTACCAGGAACTAACCCTTCACCAGAACTGTATATTATGCACCAGTGATATTATTAGCAATACATTTGCATTTGGACATGATCTTCAAGAAAGAAGTAAGTTAGTACTGCTATAATTCTTGCTGTTCTTTTTGTATAATTTCCTTTTTTTATTGGGAACTTAATTGCTATCAACAAACCTACAAAGAACATACAAAGAAGGAAAAAAGCAAATTTTAAACAAACATGGATTTCTATTATATCACTTTAAGCATATATGAATTTTAATACGGTAGTAACAAAACTGTCCTGTTTATTCTTGTCCCATTCTAAACTTCTTTCTGTGTATTTTTAATGCTTCAATATCACTCTTTGTTTTCCTCTTTTTTTTTGGACAACACTATCACTACCTACTAAGCTCACTCCACCAAAACTCTCCATACCACCGTTACCTCTATATAAAAGCTTTCCCTTGAAACATTAGCAATCTGTAATTGAAATGGTCTGATTTCATTACTCTACTCCTATTCCTTTCATCTAGCTGAGACCCTAATCGTCACATTTTTATACTTTCTTCTCTCCTTTTAAGTATCATTTTAAAATCTATACTCTGAAGCTAAAGCTTTTTTGCTTATGCCTATTCTTTTTTCCAGTCTACCTTTCCTCTTCAATCCTGCTCCCCTACTCCATTTTTTTTCTGGTGAATTTAATGTATTTAAACTGTGTGTGTGTGTGTGTGTGTGTGTGTGTGTGTGTGTGTGTGTTTTCAAACCTGCTTTGCCTGATTTAGATAAGAGGGAAATTTATGAGATTCCCATTTCCCAAATCCTTCTCCAGTGTTTGTTTATTCTTCATGTGCGTGCCAATAAAAAAAAAAGTTGTAAGTTCCTTTTCCTTCTATTTTATTGCTTCCCTAGTGAATTTCCCAAATCCCTCTTCAATGTTTGTTTACTCCTCATATGCACTCTAATAATAAGAAATAGTCTCCTTCTACTTTATTGCTTCCCTAGTGTATTCCTTTTTCTCTCCTTTTTGTTTCCTACCTTAAAATCAACAACACAGAGCAAAACCACCCCAAGTTCCTGTGATTTTTAAAAATTCCCTCTGAGATCTTTAATGATGGTGAGATTCTGGAAGGACATATGTCTTTGTTTACCATATTAGAATGTAAAATCCTGATCATTTATCTCCTTCCAAATCCTCTCTTGTCTCCTGTGTTTGTTTTTCAGAGAATATCACTGGTTCTGGTCTTTTTATAAGGACTACTTGAAAATCCTCTATTCTTTTAAAGATTCCTTTTTTTCACAGTATGATGGTAGTTTTGTAGGATGCATTATTCTTGACTGCAAGTCTTTATCTTTTGTCCTTTGGAATACTCAGTTTTAACATTTCCTCTTCTTTATACTGATTGCAGCATAGTTGTGTATGATCCTCTCTATGTCCTTGAAGAGTACTTCAACTCTTTCTTTCTGGCTGCTTGCAGCATTTTCCTATAATCTAGAAGCCCTGGATTTTGGCATTCTTCAGTGCTTTCAATTTGGAGTTGCTTTCAGGAAATGCTTAAAGAAATATGTCTGAGGGGCGGCTAGGTGGCACAGTGAATAGAGCACCAGCCCTGGAGTCAGGAGGATCTGAGTTCAAATCTGGCCTCAGACACTTAACACAAAACTAGACATGTGACCTTGGGTAAGTCACTTGACCCCAATTGCCCTACCTTTCCCCTCCAAAAAGGAAAAAATAAAGAAATATGTCTGTTTTTACTTTCCCCTTTAGTTCTAATGTACACAGGCTGTTTCCTTTTATAATTTCTTGAAATAAGATATCCAACTTTGTTAGCTTTTTTTGTTGTTTTCAGGGGGTCCATTGATTGCCCCCCAATAGTATTTTTCCCAATTATATGTAAAGATAATTTTTAACATTCACTTTTATAAGATTTTGAGTGGGTCAATTCATTCTTAAATTTTCTCTCCTTTACTTCTTTTATAAGTCAGTTAGTTTTGATGCTAGTTACTTTACATGTTCTTGTAGCTTTCACTTTTTAAACTTTGTTCTAATATTTCTTGAAGTCTCATTGGATCACTGAGTTCTGCTTGCTCCTTTCCAGTTTTTGAGGAGACCACACTATATTTTCCACTTTCTCTATCAAATTAATAATTCTCATTTTAATTGTTTTTTCTCAAGAACTACAATATCATTTCTTATCTACTCCTTCATTTCCTCCAGTCATTCTTAGAGTCTTTGTGGCCAAGATTTTTTTTTTGTTCCAAGAATCTACTTGCAACTTATTGTGTAATTATTCTCTTCTAGTTTAACTTCTTGGGCTTCCCCTTACTATTGGGAAATTTCTTCTGTCAACTTATATCTCCTAACTTAGTTCCTCTATTTAGATTTTGTGCTCAGGCCATATTTTACTCTAGCATTCTTAGACGAGTTGGCCATGCCTTGATCATACCTGTTTCCCCTCTCTAGTCTGAAAACCACTGCTATTGTCTTGCAATATTTCTGGATGGGGTATCTTGGATCATATCCCATTCTCTGTCACAATCTCTGGCTCCTGTCTCTATCTCCTGTTGGCTCAAAATCCATCCTAGCTTTGGACTAGTCTCTATCTCTTACTCCTTGTACAATCATAAACTGTCAATTGGCTTTGTTCTGTGCAATGCCCCTAAAATTCCCTGACCAGATATCAGGCTAGTTTCAAGCCTTCTGGGGGATTCTACATGTAAGCTGACAAAACTCTGCAATTTTTGATTTCCCTAGACTCTTATCAAGAATTGGCTTTGCCTGTTGGAGCAGATCTGACAGAACATCAAGACATGATGGTTTTAGGTCCTTTAGAAGGTTAGACCTAAGAAATGTACTTACTGTCTAAGGTTAAACACTCTTAAGTCTCTTTGCACTCTGACTGAAAAGCAGTTGATTTTCCACTTGAAGCTCTGACGGGCTGAAGTCACCATGCTCCTGCTTTCAGGCCCTGTTTGCTGGGACTACACTGGTTTGAGACCCCTTGCAGTGTCCTTACTCAGAGCTGCTGGCTATCATCTTTGGCAGTTCTTAACTACATGGAGATTCCCTTTGATTTTGTTGATTGCTTCTTTGCTAATTCTGGCATTCTTTTTAATTTTTCCTGAAGTGTTTATCGAGAGAGCTACCCTTGAGTTAGACCTTTCAATAGCCATCTTAATTAGAAATTTGCATTGGCATAATACTTGGTATATGTATATGGCACCTTTCTCCTTGGATATCACATACATGTATATAATGTTTACATACGTAATTATAGATATATAATATATAAAATATATAATATTGTATGTAATATATATTTTCTGATCCTCATCCTATCTTGGAGTCAGGGAATGATGATGTTTTTTTCTTCCCATTTAATCAATATGAAAATAGTACCAAGGAGGTTTCCTGATTAGTTAGCACAAGGTTTTTGGTTAGGTAGGACAGTTAAAGGAGAACCAGGGAGTTACAAGACCTAGGTCTGACTCTGACTCTAATAAGTTGTATAACTTTAGGCAAGTCACTTAAATACTTTTGGGCCACAGTTTCATCATCTGTAAAACAAGAGAATTAGACTAGAGGACCTCTATTGTTTCTTCCTGCTGTCACTTTTTTTAAAGTCATATTTTTACCTTTATTCTAAAAAGACTAAAATATATATTCTGTCTCTGTCACTTTTATGTGTTTCTGTTCTGTGGAAAGTAGTAGAAGGAGGGACATTTAAAGAACTTCAAGACCTGTCTCCAGCCTCCCTCTCCAAGCTTAATTTATATTATGACCCTTCCTGCATTTTCTGTGTCAGACCAAGTGCCCTATTTGCACTTCTCCTTGAACTTGGCCCTCCATCTCCCACATTCCATTCCTTTGCACAGGCTGTCCCTAAATCTACAATGCACTTTTCCTTACTTTCATTTTTTAGTCTCTTTGGAGACTAAAAAACTCTTTGGATTTCTTCAAAGCCAAACTCATGTGTCATCTCCTACAGGAAGCCTTTCCTGAGCTCCCTAGGTAATAGTCTACTTCCCTCCTAAGATAATTATGTATTTACTTCTTGTTTACCTTCTAAATCCTCCCTTCTCCCCCCTCCCCCAAGTTACTGAAGATAAAGACTGTTTTTCATTTTATTTTTGTATCCTCAGCACTGGGCACAGAACCTGGCACATATTGGCTATTTAATAAAATTTTACATGGGCCTAGTTTGGAACAAAAACACCTTGGGAAATAAAGGTGAGTATGTTGGGGTGCTGAAAGCCAGACAAGAGATATGGTTTTCAGGTGTTCAGTGGCAAAGGAGGTTATAGCCACCCCCAAAGGAAAGACATTTCATGAGGAATATATGGTATGGTAGAAAGAAAACTGCTTCTTCAGACAGTAGACATGAGGTTCAAATTGCACCTCTGATGAATGCGGCCTTGTAACCTCAAGCTATTTACTTCACCTCACATACTATTGGTTTACTTATTTGTAAAATGAAGGTTTGGACTGGATCACCTCTGAGGCTCCTTGAAATTCTAGATCTAGGGTCTCTATTCTTATGAACAAATCACAGATCCAAATTTCTGAATTTATATCTTTTTTCCCCTCCTACCAGTAATTTCCTTAGATAGTGTGTTTGTATATGTGTGTGTGTGTGTGTGTGTGTGTGTGTTTTAATTAGAACTATCATTTCATTAGTATATGGAATTACCAGTGAGGAAAGACCCCCATTAATGTAGATAGAAAACTGTTCTTAATTTTAGTTTAGAGCACGCCTGGGGTTAAGTGTTAAGGTTAAATGACTGATTTGTAGCAAGGTCATAACAGTCAGTATGCATCAGAGATGCATGGCTTTCCATCATCTATGGCTTTCTACCAATCTCAAAGTTTTTGGTCCTTCATGTTCTGAAAAATCACTGAGACTCCCCTCCCCCATCCACCATGAACTTCTGTTGGTGGGCCATGCCTATTCATGTTTACCACATTCTGCATTATAACATCTTAATATTATTGTGAAATTATAAGAATTATCACACCTATAATCTTATTTGACCTGGAGGTTAAAAAAAGAATCTCAGAGAATTTCCAGGGATTCTCAGAACATGCTTTAAGAAATGCCTTTTTATCTCATATTAATAGGGGTTATTATTTGAAAATAAGTACTGGCTAAGAAATAAGCAGATTCTGAGGCATGTTTTCAGATCCTTTGTCTTGTGACCAGACTTACACTGGAAGGAAATGGGCCGTTTTGACTAGAACAGGTAGCACATAAAGGTGAATAATCTGAAATAAGAATGGGAAGATGAGTAATATAAGTAAGGTTTATCGTGGCAGGCTTTAAATTCCAGGCTGAGGAGTTTGTATTTTGCCATAGAGGAAATAATTAAGGCGGTAGAGAAACATTTTTTTTATCCAAAGCTATATTTATCATACCTTTACATATATTTAGTCTTTTGGTTATAAAACAGAACTGATAGGGCTGTTGAAAAGGATAGAGTCCTATTAATATACACAGAACTGTCAGCAGGAAATCACAGAGAATAATAATGCAAATAAAGGTAGTAAAATTACAATATCCATAGCAGGAGATATATTAAATTGGTGCTAATTACCTATCTTCCACACAGCATTTGGAGCTATTTCAATGGCTGCTTTTACTGTCATTTATTTCCAAAAAGTCTACTGTTGATTTTTTTTTTTTTTTGCTTTTTGGAGGGCAACTGGGGGTTAAGTGACTTGCCCAAAGTCACACAGCTAGTAAGTGTGTCAAGTGTCTGAGGCCAGATTTGAACTCAGGTCCTCCTGACTCCAGGGCTGGTGGTCTATTCTCTGTGCCACCTAGCCAACCCCTACAGTTGATTTCTTAACATTCATGCATGTACCCAGTCTTCAATTAATTAATTTTCAATTAATTTTCTTTACATTAGTTAGTAAGACCTGGTTCTGAAATACAAGGGCCAGTGTGATACAAGGGATTGAAGTGATGAGACAGCAAACTTTGACCTGTGCATTCAGCAGGGCTCAATATTCATGGACTCCTTACGCTGATAACTTTCTATCCCAAATGAACAAGTTCAGTGAAGGATGGCAGGAATAATTAGAAATGGGTCCTGCCCCTGATGCACCAGATAGATAAAGTCTATAAATCCTAAATCACATGTTTATGAGGGCAAGTGACATGTGGCTGTCCATTTCTTGTTAAATATTTTACTTGCTTAAAGATGGGGCAGAAATCAGGTTTCTGAAATAAACTGACATTTCACTAGGTCCTTTGAAGAAACTGAAGTCATACTTTTATCCTATTGATTTGAGAAACTTGGTTCTATCCTGACAATAAAGAAGATATTTAAGGCTTCATTGGAGCACGTTAGAACCTTTTATAACAACTTTAATCAGAAAATGTCTCTAGGGAACTAGGGACATTGTTGTATCACACAAAACACAGAACCAGGAGCGAAACCAGGAAACTTGAGCTCTAGTCTCATTTTTGTTATTGACTGGATAGATGACTTGGCTAATATATTTCCTCTCTATAGCTCTCAAGTTTCCTCTTTGGTAAATGAAAAGGATAGACTTAAGTTGAGATCCTTCTCAGCACCAAAATTTTTTTTATAACAAAGAATGAAGAAATGGAGTGACTTGGCCTATCTTTTAATTTCCTCTCTGTAAAATCAGGGGATTGGACTAGATGGTCTCTAAATTCCTTTCCATTTTTAATTTTCTGCTCCTGTGCATCTTGTTCATTTTATTGCGATTCAAACCTCTGGACAGTTGGCCCTAGGGGAATATCTTGTATCATTCTAGAATAGTGAGATTCAGAATTTCAAGGATCATAGACAAAACTTCACACTAAGTTAAGCTAACTACAGATTTTATTATATAATAAACTATGTGGACACATTCATACAAGAAGGATACAAAACACGTGCACATTTCTGGTCCACTTTGCTGCTATCCAGAGAGCGGCGTCTTTGCCAGACCACCTTTGTTTGGTGTGGGGAAATGAGGCTATTTCCTCATGGATCCCAAACTGCACTCCTCAAGCAGGGCACTACAATGAACTCTAGGGATGGGACTAGGTAGTTTATGTTTTCAAAAGAAATAATGATATTGGATGAACTGCTAGCTCTAGGTAGTCAACAGTCTAAATAGTAGATCATTTCTTTCCAGTGATGTTCTTGAAGGTTTAAGATATGTTTTTTATCTACCAGTATCTTTGTCTGTGCCAGGAACTTCTCAAATTTTCCTGTCTGAGATATAGTTTTGAGACACTGCATTTTCGCATTTGCTGTAATAAAAAAGCAAGTATTGTGTGAAATTCAATGTGAAAAAAGAAATAAAGATGGTTGTGTCCCATATGATGCCAAAGTTTGAGACACTGTGCAGTACCCAACAGTTACACATACCCCTTAGTTAAGAATGAAATACAATATTTTTTCTTTTATTTTATGTGTATTTTTTTTGCAAATAGTTACTAAGTTGATAGGGCCTAAGTATTTCTTAAGTTGTTCAGACTTTACTTAATAAAAAGAACTGTTGGATATCTCTTCTACCTTAGATGTGCTGTGAAAGAAAATCCTTTCATAAGTATACTAATCTTAAAGTAAAATGATCAGTCACTTCAGTGGTCACTATCTGTGTTACTTTCTTCCCCACACCAGGCAAGAGGAACTAATCCAAACAGGTTGTGTAGCATTTCCACTAAACAATTTCTTGTCTGTCTGCTTTTCAAAGTATTACAAGATAAACCAAGTTGGCAGGATAGTAGGAAGTATTACATCCTGCTGAGTACATTCTCACAACTACTCCACAAAGAACTAGAAAACACAAACCTAGACTTAATGGGAAATTTAACTTAAAAACAAAATCACAGGGAATCATGTTTTCCTAAGCAGGTTTGTACAGAGAAGTCTGAGGACACTGGTGACTAGGTCTCTCTAAAAGCACTCAGTCCTGAATCTTTCATCACATTAACTGACCAAGTGCCTGCCGCTGTCTATAGGAGGAGGTCCCATATCCAGCAAAGGGGTCCGACACTGTGCAGGAAACAGGAACACATGCCACAAAGGTAGGCTGACAAAGACAACACTCTCTAGGTGGCCGTAAAGTAGACCAGAGATGTGCACATATCACATCTTTCCTGTGTGAATGAATATATCCATTTATATAATAAAACTTATAGTTAGTTCCACTTAGCTTTGTCACTTATATTAAGGGTAATGGAGTATTATTTATTCTACCTTTGAAATATCTATTGTCTATGACCCCTTCTCTACTTTAGCAGAATGCTCAGTGGCACAGTGGAAAGAGAACTGGGCTCGGAATCAAAAAGACTCAGATTTATGAGTTTAAATATGGTCTCAGACACTAACTGTGTGACCCTGGGTAAGTCAACTGACCCAACTTGCTTCAGTTTTCTCATCTGTAAAATGAGCTGGAGAAGGAACTGATGAACCACTCCAGTATCTTCGCCAAGAAAAACTGAAATAGGGTCAAAACATATCAGACACACCTGAAATGACTGAACAACAAGAAAAACACCCCTCTAACACTGCCAACATCCTGACGTAGGATCTCATCACCTCATAACTAGACTAATGCAATATATTCTGATTATTCTCCTAGTATCAAATAATTCCCCATTCCAGGCCATCTTCCACTCAGTTATCAAAGTAACCTTCCTAAAGTATAGTATCACTCCCCTATTGGATAAACTTCAGTGGTACATTATTGCTACCATGATCAAATATGAAATCTCATGTCTGGCTTTTAACACTCTTCATGCCTTGTACCCTACCTACATTTCTAGTTGTTGTTGTTTTAAAAATAACTCAATCCCTTCCACATACTCTGTTGATCCTGTGACACCGCTGGCCTCCTCGCTGTTCCTCCTACAAGACCTTCTTCCTCCTAACTCCACACATTTTCACTGGCCGTCTTCTTGTGTCAGGAATTCTTTCTCTCCTTATCTCTGCCTACAAGTCTGGGTTCCTTCAAGTCTCAACCAAAATCCCACCTTCTACAAGAAGCCTTTCCTGATCTTCCTAAGTGTTAGTTTTCTCCCATTCTCCCAGATTATCCCCAATTTATCTTGTTTATATCTTGTCTGTGTATATAATCTCCCATTAGATTGTAAACTCCTTGAAGGCAAGAATTGTTTTCTTTTGTTGCTATTACTCCTTTTTTGCCTTTCTTTGGACTCACAGTGCTTCTCAGGGTGCCATTAATAAGTGCTTGTGGACCAAAACAGAAATATATTCAATGATATAACATATAAAATGCTTTGCAAACCTTAACATGCTATATAAGTACTGTTTTATTATTATAATAGCATCCTGAAAATCAGAGATTAACAAATTTGAAAGCAACAAAATCACATGTGAATAATAAAACAAAGGACTTTGGGGAAGAAAATAAAATAAACTACTTACTAATTAGATTTTAAACAAGAAGAAAACCAAATTATCAGTATTGAAAATGAAAAAAAGATAAATTGACAACAAATGAAGAAAAAAGGAAATTATTAGAAGCTATTTTGCCTAATGATACACCAATAAAAGTGACAATCGAAATGAAATATGTAAATAATTAAAAATATAAAATGCTCAGGTTAACAAAACAAGAAATAAAGACCTTAAATAAGCCAGTTTTAGAAAAAAGAAATTGTTCATAAATGAGATCCCAAAGGGAAGTGGGGGGCGGGGGGAGGAAACTCCAGTATTGATGGATGAAATATGAGGAAATTCTATCAAAATTGAAAGAAAAATTAGTTTCAGTATTATACAAAATGTTTAAAAAATTAGTAAAATAAAATATCCTAATGCAATATTGTTTCTGTTTAAAAAAGTAAACATAGGATCAAATGGATTATTCTGTTGAATTTGAAGGAATAAGCATAGATAAAGAAAAAACACTATCATCATTTTTGTTTCCAAATGATATGGTTTATTTAGCAAACCTTAGAGTATCAACTAAAATTAATTGATACCATTAATAACTTTGGTAAAGCT
>CM053582.1:374609887-374632590 GCA_028627135.1 Pseudochirops cupreus | reverse complement strand
TCTCTCTCTGTCTCTCCCTCTCTCTCTCTCTCTCTCTCTCTCTATCCCTTCCCCCCTCTCTCTCTCTTTCTCTCTCTGTCTCTGTCTCTCTCCCTCCCCCCCTCCTCCAATTCTACTCGTGTCCTCCACATAGCTTAAAAAGCCCAATTACACATTTTTCTTAGTATTTATCATAGGACTCAGATCCTCTTTTTAATTTTAGTCGCCCTCACACTACTGAACCTTGCAGTCATCTTGACTGTCACTCACTCAACATACTCAATCAGTGTCAACATACTCAAGTGTCTATCTCTGCAGCATCTCTTGCATCTAAGCGCTACTCTATATAAACACAACCACCCCTTTAGTTCAGACCCTCATCATCTTTTGCCTAGATTGCTTTAATAGCCTCCTCATTGATCACCCTGGCTCAAGTCTCTGCCAGTTCCAATTGACTTTTTAACACTTTTACCAAAGTGATTTTTCTTAAATGCAAATCTGATGATGTCACTTCCCTATTCAATAAATTCAAGTGGTTCCTGGTTGCTTCTAGGATAAAATATAAACTCCTTTGTTTAGTTCTTAAAACAGGGGCAGCTAGGTGGCACAGTGAATAAAGCACCAGCCCTGGAGTCAGGAGGACCTGAGTTCAAATGTGGCCTCAGATACTTAATACTTACTAGCTGTGTGACCTTGGGCAAGTCACTTAACCCCAATTGTCCTACCTTCCCTCCTCCAAAAAATCCAAAACTTTTACAACTGGCCCAACCTATTTTTCATTCATTACTGCCCTCTGAGTTGCTGTCGTCCAGCTAAAATGGTCTCATCTCTCTTCTTCACCCACTACGCTGTATCATTGACTTCACTATTCTGTCTCCTTGACCTCACAGGATCCTTCAAGATATATCTAAGCTGGGCTTGATGGCACAGGCCTAAAATACTCAGGACTGGAGAGACTGAGACTAGTGGGTTACTTGAGCTCAATAGTTCTGAGTTGCAGCAAGGTTAAACCCAGTTGGGTTTCTGCACTAAATCCAGCACCAATATGGTGAGCTCTTGGGATTGGAGGGCTCAGAGAGAGGAGAGGGAAAGAAAGGAGAGGAGAGGAGACTAGATAACACGAGATATAGTTAAGATACTATATTCTATAAAAAGCCTTTCCTGACCTCCCCTCCCCCAGCTACTAGTCTAGTACCTTTCCACCATAACTACTTCATATTTAGGATTATTTCATAGTCAATTCTTGTCATTCTCTGTAGCTTTGTTTTATCAAGCTGCTGAAAACACTGAGTTAGTGAATATTGAATAACTGCTCCTAAGTGAGATACAAGGTTAGGTTTCTGTGAGCCTCTGGTCATATTTACTTCAGCACTTTCTGGAGTAGCCTCACCTACAGATGGTCAAATTTCCTACCCCCCCTCCTCATACCTTATTGTTGATTCATTAACGTTGAACTCAACCAACAGCACTATAATTTGTGCTTGAATGAAGCTTTTCAAATACATTTATTTTCTCCATTAAGATATATCAAAGCCTTGTTTTGCTTAGGAACACTAGACAACACATCAACACTGTGCTTGGGGGCCTTTTTAAATAGTGAAATCAACTACAAAAAGCACAAAAATGTGGAAAATGTAGACCTTGAAAAACAATACTTCTTTTTAAAAATATGAGTGATGAACCAAGAAGACAGCTTTGCCTTGTTCATCCTCAGCTGGGGATGTGCACGTCCAGTGTCTCAAATTTTTCGCTACTCTGAACATGTCCACAAATTACTGTGAATATTGATTTTGGGATCAGAAATAAATTTTAGCAAGTAGGTGAATTCACAAATATGCAATCCATGAATAATGAGGATTGGTTCTGTGTGTGTCTGTGTATGTACATGTGCATACATGTATAAATATATATGCAAGTGTGTATATATACATGCAATTGTTTCATTATAATAATGTGAGTTTCTTATGAATAGGGATTCTTCCATTCTTTATATTTGGATTAGAAGTGTCTAGTGGACCTGGTACATTGTAGACATATAAATGCTTAATGATTGATTGATTGATTCTTTTTAAAATAGTATCTTTTTTCCAGTTACATCTAGAGACAAGTTTTGACATTCATTATAAAAAATAATTTTGAGTTCCAAATTTTCTCTCTCCCTCCTTACCTCCCCCCCCTTAAGACAGTAAGCAATTTGAGATTTTTTGTACATGTGCAATCATGTAACATGTATTTCCATGTTAATCATGTTGTGAAAGAAGAAACAGACCAGAAGGAAAAAAAATAAAGTGAAAATAGTATGCAATTTTTAACATTTTTTAAAAATTTTGAGTTCCAAATTTTCTCTCCCTCCTTTCTTCCCTTCCCCCCCTTATTGAGAAAGTAAGCAATTGCATGTGCAGTCAAGTGAAATGTACTTTCATATTAGTCATGTTGTCAAAGAAAATATAGAACCCTCCCTCACACACACATAATAAACAACCCAAGAAAAATGAAGTTTAAAGAAGATGTGCTTTGATCTGCGTTCAGACTCCATCAGTTTCTTCTCAGAACGTAAATAGCATTTTTCATCATGAGCCTCTTGGACCTCTCTTGGACCATTTTGTTGCACAGAATAGCTAAGGTATTCATAGCTGATTATTGTAAAGTGTTGCTGTTAATGTGTATAATGTTCTCCTGGTTATATTCACTTCATTTTGCATCAGTTCGTGTAAATCTTTCCCAATTTTTTCTGAAATCATCCTGCTCATCATTTCTTATAGCATAATAGTATTCTGTAAAATACATTTGTAACAGAATTCAGCCACTTCCCAATTGTTGGGAATCCCCTCAATTTCCAGTTCTTTCTATCCCAAAAAAAGAACTGCTATATTTTTGTTCAACTAAGTCCTTTCCTGCCCCCCCCCCCTTTTTAAAAATTCATTTAGGATGCAGACCTAGTAGATGTATTGCTGGATCAAAAAGTATGCATAGTTTGATTGTTCTTCGGGTATAGTTCCAAATTGCTCTCCAGAATGGTTGGATCAGTTTACAATTTCACCAACCGTGCATCAGTGTCTTAATTTTCCTTCATCCTCTCCAATGTTTATAATTTTCCTTTCCTGCCATGTTGACTGATTCTTACACAGTGATGCTACTCTTCACTTCCCCTACACCCATTCTCAGTTACTTGCCCTCACTTCCTTCTTGTTCTCGTCATCTCTGTTTCTAATCTGAATTTGTCAAGAGTTCCACTTCACACCTGGAATATTGATAATGGTTTCACAACTGGTTTCCACAGTCCCTGAGTTCTATCTAATGCACTCTTTCCTACAAATAAAAACTGGCCTAATCTTTCAAATCTTCTGGTTTGCATTCATCAGTACCCTCCTCAAAGACCTCATTGATTGCCCACTGCCTATAGTATCAAGTCCAAAATCCTGTTCATGAATTTCATTATCCCATTTCCTTGTTGTGTATGTGTGTGTGCACATGTATGTTTTATGTATATATATATATATATACATATGTATATATACACATATATGTATATATAATTTATATATTTATATGTATAAATTATATTCCTATATATGTGTATATTTTCTCTTTCCTGCCCCTCTTTAGAATGTAAGATTCTTGAAGGCAGGAATTGCTTTCTTCTTTGAATGGCACAGGGTAGTTGTCTGCTTGATTGATTGGAATGTCCTCTCCTTGCTCTTAGTCTAAATTGTACTTTTCCTTCAAGGTCCACCATGAAATCAAATCTCCACTAAGTTTTCCATATTCATCCTAGCACTTAGACATTATCTTTCCTTTGACTTCCTAGAGCCATTACGATCTATACCACTAATTTGTCACAACTTATGCTGTTTTATTGAGAGTCAATATGGGTTAGTAGAAAGGGGACAGTAGTTGAGTCAGAAAACCTGAATTTTTTGTTTTATCTTGGACTCATAAGTGTTCTGTGACCAAATGCAAGACATTTGTAAAACCTTAGTTTCCTTATCTGTAAAATGGGGATTTTAATATCTAGCTCAAAGGGTGAAAAAATATTTTTGTAAACTGTATAGTGCTATATGAATGTGAACTAATAGTTATCTTTTTTTTTTTTTGTGAGAGGAAGCCTGAAGTGGATAGAGCTGGCTTTAGAATCACCAAGGGCTGGTCTGAGTCCTGCCTCTGAGAAATACTGGATGTTGGAACCTGGCAAATCCCTTATCCTTTTAGGGCAGCCTCAGCCAACTCTCTTAAGATTCTTAAGTTGAAGAATCGGGATCTAATCCATATGGATAGAGGGAATTTACTCCCTAGACCAGTGAAGTCATAGATCCAGGTCAAAATGTGTAAAAGAGAGGAGCTGGAGGCCAGAATTGAAGTCTTACCTTTGACACATGGTATGGACAAATGACTTAACTTCTTAGGGCCCCAGTCACTCTCTTAATACTATAAATTACACTGAAGTTTTTGATCTAAGAGGATTTCATAGCACCAATGAAATCTCAGCTCTAGAACTATCTCCTCCTATACCTCATTGCCCAAAATATGGGCCTTGCCAGAGGTGTCCTGGAGCCACCTCCAACTGGAGAGTCAGTTGTTAAATTTTGAGTGGAAACATTTACACCTCACAACACAACTAATCTGGCCTTGGTTTATTGTTCCTTGATTGTCTGCATTAAATTTTAAAGGGTCACTGTACAATTCCCTCCCACACCATTTTGTTGTTTAATTTTTAACCAGCACATAGCACTGCCTATACCCCAAGAAGACTGTAACTTCCAATAGGATAGGGGCAATGTCTTATTTGTTTCTGTATCTCCTGTGCCTTAGTGTACCACACAGGAACTGCTCGATAAATACTTATGGCTGAAATTGCCATTGATCAGAAGTGCCTGATGAAGGCTGCAGAGGTGGAATGCAGGTCTTTCCAGAAGAGGATTCCCTCATTTTAATTAGGGGTAAAATATTCAGTGATCTCTGCAAATCAATGGTGTCTACTAGAAAGAACACTGTCTGAAATCAGTCTTATTTTTCATTGTCTCATAGAAAAGTGAGTTTAAGCCTCTAATTACTGCTATCAGAGCCAGAACACCTGCTGGTTCTAGCTGCTGCTTCCATTAACATATCGCATTTTCTTCAATAGTTTCCAGGCTGATGATCTAAAAGTTAAATGACTTTGGATTTGGGAAATTGTTGTGACATTGTTCCTAACCACTCTCCAAGTCTATCACTTTTCTATCCTTTCCATATGAGGGAAGCAATCAATGGACTTTTTAATGTCTTCCTAAGTGTTTATGAAGTACTGGCTCTCAGCTTACTAAATAAACCTCTTGGAAACTCAGGGATGAGACTACTGGGTGCAGAGACTTGAACATCCAGGCTTATGTGTATGTTTATACATGTGTGGGCATAGGCAGTGGTGGTCCAGGGTAGGTATAGGGTTCTGGAAGGGAGATCATGATGGTACCAATGTTTCCTCACTTCACCTTGCTGCCAGATTTGGAAGATTATGATTCTCTGGGACCTCCACCAATCTTCCACCAGAGGGGGAGCCCCCTCCTCACTCTCTTGCCATTGCTCCACTCTATTAGCAAGCAATAAGCACAATTCTAGATTCCTAAAGTAATTGGAATTATTTTCTTGGGGATTTGGAAATTGGATATTTTTATATATTCTCTTTATTTCTCTCTCAGTCATAGTTCTTGTGGGAGTTCATATATCCAGAGCCATAACTAGGGCAAGACAGCTAAGATTCTTTTTTCAGGGTGCTGAAATCCAGGTTGAGAGGGATGCTTCCTTCCTGTGGTGGTCCAGAGGCTGCCTTCCCCATACACTATGGGCCTCACTGTTTGACTGCTCTCATTTCATTAACAAGATTGCACCCACAGTGGGAGTGCAGCCCTATGTGGGGCCCCTCCTTCCCACCCTCCCTGCCCCCCACGTTATCTTCCTTCTGTATGAATTCTCACTTTTCCCTGTGTAATTGTCCTAAGTCACACCCAGCCACGCCCTCACCTTCTCTGGATTGTTCTAGACCAGCTATCAGTACCCTTCTATGCTCTTAAAAATTATTGAGGCTCTCCAAAGAGCTTTTGCTTTTATGGCAGATATCTATATCTATATCCATGTCCATATCCATATCTATATCTGTATCTGTATCTATATACATCTATACACACATACATACAGATACATAAATATGTATATATACAGTATATATGTGTATGTGTATATATGTGTATATACACACTTATATACATATAGTTACCATTTTAGAAATTAAAATCTTTTGTTATGAAATTAGTTTTGATGTCATGGAGCATTAGAAAGGGTCTTGAGGACCCCTTTATAGCACTTTGACGCATGCTATTCTGGACTGTCTCTGTACCACTGACAAGTGACTGGCAGCCAGGGTAGAAGGACCTGACTAACCAGCCACTGAATAATTGAACTGACTGACACTTGATAGGAGAAAAGACTTTATGTCAGACCTTGCCCTTTTCTAGTGTTGATCAGGCATTTCCCTGCTGTTAGGAAAGCCTAATTTCCTTAAACTGAAGATCAACTCCCTCTCCTCTGATGTTTCTGAACTTTCCCCCTCCCTTTTCTCTTTCTCAAGTCCAGTCCAGCCATAGATCTAGGAAATGACTTGACCCAGGGTCACTAAGCTTATACAGAATGAGCATAAAATAATTTAAAGTTGGGGAGGAACACTAAAAATTAGGACATCAGGAAAGTTCTCTTGGAGTGTGTGGCACCTGGGCTATGCTGTACAGTATACTGGTGATTCTAAATGGGAGACCCAGATAGTGGGGACAGTCTGTGTAAATCTGGGAGCTGAGGGTGGGTAGGCAGGGGATGCTGTTGGTCATAAAATATCTTATATAGCCAGTAGGTCAGTTCAGCTAGAACTAGAGTACATGATACTGTGTAATTGGTCTGGAAGGCTAGAGCCAGACTATGGAGGGCTTTACATTCCAAACAATTTTATATCCTAGAGTCAATTAGGAGCTGCTAGACCAGAGGTCTACAGGTTCTGTAAAATTTGGATTTAGTTTAAAGGCCTCATTTAAGGATCTATGTGTGGCCTCAAGGTGGCAGGTTCCCCTCCCTTGCCCTAGACTGTCTTGAGCAGGTGAATGCCATAGTCATACCTGGGCTTTAGGAATTCCAATGTGGCAGCTGTGTGGAGGATGGAGTAGAGAGATGATATGGGGAAAGATTCAAAGGCAAGAGGCCCATTAGTCAGCTGCTACAGTAGTGCAGGTAGAGATGATGAGGCCCTGAAGTAAGGAGGTGTCATTTAACTGGATCAGATGATTTGCTAAAAGCCAGACAGGAAATAAGCAGCACCTTTTGGATTAAAGCATTACCTCTAGGCAGCCCCTGTTAAAAGGCAAGTGTGTCACTTGTGAAGGATGACCTGTTAGCACTAGAGCTTTTTTTGAATTTTAAGATTAATTGGTTGTCACCTATCACACTCAAGGCCCTCAGATGGTATGACTCATTGTGAGTTTTAGAAAAATCATAAGGTCAGAATGTAAAGAAGAGTGGCATAAAAATCTCAGAAGTCTAGCGTGGCCCACCTTGAATTCTGCATTTGTTGTCAAAAGGCTTGGATTTAAGTGCCAGCTGTATTACTTATCCTATCTGTCTGACTTGGAACGAGTCCTCTCTGAACTTTAGTATCTTTATCTGTATCATGAAGGGGATGGACTGGATGATATCTGAGGTCCTTCCCATTCTTGATCTTATTACTCTTCTTCCATTTTTGTCTAAGGTGAGACTTCAAAGAATACACAGGCACTAGGAAATAACCAATGAGCCCTTGGGTCCACTCTTTTGCAAGTAATGTTCCTACATCACAGAAAACACTGTGCTGAAGGATTCTGATCACTTCCCTCATCACTTTTATTTTAAATGTAGAAAAGCAACCAAGTCAGGAGCTACCAGGCAGAGCCTTCCCACATAAATTTTATCTGAAAATAATGGCCCTTTTGTTCCCTGTCCCTTGAATTAATTGAATTGACAAATGGCTTTGGCTCAGAGAGTAACTGTCTGTTCTTTTCCTCCTGTGGTTCATCTTTTACTGTGATGGGTCTAAGAAGTTGCATACAGGTGACAGGCAGCTGAATTTCCTGTTGACTAAGGAATGATACTAAATGTTCCATCTTTTTCTTCTCACTACCAGCTGGCAAGAAGAATAAAAATGGAGTAGTCATTGGACGGGAAACTGTAGAAATGACAGTGTTTGTTGTATCTGGTAAAGGACAGAGGATAGAACAGAAAGTTCTGTATTCACAGGGCCATAGAATTTACGTATGAAAGGGACTTTAAGAAAGTTCCTTAACTAATTCAACCCCCTATTTTACAGATGAGGAAATAGAAATGACTCACCATATACCATGTGTAATGACTTAAACATGCTGGGAATATCTTCACTCCCCACCTCCTCCCTCCCTAAATCCCTTCTTTCCTTCAAAGCTTGAGTACTCACTCAAGGCAGCATGGGGCCTTTTCCAGTCTATCTGTCTTGTTGCTAGTGCCTTCCCCACCACACCTCCATCCTCAGGTACATTGGATATATTTTGTATTTGCTAGCATGTGCACATATTGTCTCCTCTGGTACAATGAAGTAGGGACTCTTCATTTCTATCCCCAGGACCTAAAACATTGCCTTACCTTTGGTAAGGGCTTAATAGATGCTTTTTTGATTGATTGATTTCCCATTATCACAGAGAGAATAGATAGCAAAGCCAAGGTCCAAATCCATCTCTTCTGACTTCAAATCTGATGTTTTTACTAGATGGAGACGCTGCATTCACAAGTGCTCTGCCCTTCCCATGGTCGATATTGTTTCAACCTGGTCTGAGTCCTCCAATATTCCACAAATGTTTGTCTCTATTTGGAAGCAGAAAAATACACCTGATCTCTTTCTTGCTGCAGATTCTGCTAAATCAGTATACATGTCAACCCCAAAGATATATTTTCTTTGACCCATTCTTTCTCTATGCAGACTCAAATCTTATTCAACCTTTTGTTCCATCTATTCCTCTATCCCTCTACCTGACTCCAGTTATTTTCTAGGTCTTAGGATCTCCCATGTTTGCTTGTTATCCACAGCATTAGGGAACCCTTCCCACAAGGGTTTGTTTCTCTCTCCTCACAGGAACTGGTTTCATTCCTGGGAAAGCCTGACCCCAAAGAGTGGAGTCAGACTTTTCTTGATTTCTGTTCTCCAGATTGTTATGTTCCCACCTGAGAGTAAGACTTTTGGTAAAGTATATAAAATAAAACTTCATATGGTTCACATCTAAAGTCTCCCCCCAAGAGGATTAAGAGTATAACTTTTAGAAGACACACAATGTACCAAAAAATCATTCTTAGCCATAGGACAACTATTTATTTCCTCTACCACAAAAGAAACACTTAAAACACAAATGATTCATAAACATACATTAAAAAAGACTTCATACATAAAACAATAACACATTACCATCATTATACTTTCTCGAGAAAGTAAAGGCATTTATGGGGGGGGGGGCAGCCAATCAGACATTTTGCTTTCACCTAAAACCTGTTTTGTCTGAGTGACTTAAAAGCTCCAGGTATTTGAGCATTTAGTCATGTTTCTAGATCCTTTAGGTTTGGGATTATCTTGTAAAGAGGAATCACCTCCCTCTGAGCATACAATATTGATTTAGGAACCTAGTCAATCTCAAATTCGTGAGGAAGATGACTAAGCCAGAAACTTTCATCTCTCAGGATGAAACCAGTGTTTCTGAACGTAGATTTATACTCTAGGAAGTGTTGCAGCAGCCAGATGTTCAGATTCGTGGATACAAGTGAATACTGTTCTTCATAGTCATGTACTTGAGCTATGAATTACAATTATTATTGAGGGAGGAAACTGAGAGAAAAATTCTCTCCCCATTTTGCTAGAAATCTAAGGGAGAAGCTTCCACTGAATGTGCTCCAAAGAAGGGGTGGGGTCGGAAAAGAAACCAGACTGACTTGTTCTTAATTCTTATGCCAGAAAGGATTGGACTTTCCTAACTTAGTCACAGGTCATCTTCCATATAACCTGACACAGCCCCAGGCATCCAGGGGATTGAACATCATAACTTGTTATGTCCTGTTTCATCCTCAATCAGGATCCATGTTGCTGTAACTGTGACACTAAATGGTATGTTGTTCTTTCTGCCTGAATCTTCAGAGTATCTGTGGTTTTGGTGAAGGAGGGAGAAATTACTTGGAATTAACCAGAGAACTTACATTTGAAAAACTTTTCCAGAGGATCAGAGCTAAGAACACATGGTAGCTACTATATTCTCTCATTCAGACATTTTTGTCTAGAAAAATTACACAATCAGATTTGCTTATCCTTTTAAGGGGAGGGAGGAGGTAGATGTAGAAAAACTTAGAAGGAATTGGAATACTTCTGGAAATCAAGTATGAGATTTGAAGTCTTGTGCTTTAAACTAGAATTGGTTCTTGTAATTCGCTAGCTTGTTGTAGTGGAAAAAATCCTGAATTTGGAATCAGAAAACTCAAGTTGGAGTCTTCTCTGTTACTTAATATCTGTAGGAACTTAAGCAAATTACATTCTCTCCTTGATCCCCAGTTTCTTCATCTGAAAGGATTCTTGCACCTCTGTAAATCTTAAAGCACTGAAAAAAAATGGAAGCGATTTGTTAGGGAACATTTCTAATATTTTTGTTGCTGTGATAAAACAGAAATTTGACTACCACATTGCTACTAGCTTATAAGCCATAGTGAATGGCCTTGGGGACCAAGGCCATTATATTTAAAAAAATATTATAGTTGGTTGGCTGGCCATGGGGAAAAGCTAAAGGCTATTTACCAATCACCAGGAGTACCAGAGCAGAGCCCATTAGGGGAAGAATTTTTGCTGATTGGGGAAATATCTAAATATCTAAATATCAAATGATTCCATTTTTAACATAAAAACTCAGCAAGACCCCAAGTTAATTACTATACTCAGCACTTTCTAAGGTTCTAGGCAATATATTTAATGTAGAAGATCCCTTGAAGCTATAAAGTTCAAGACTGACCCTGTTCCCAACCTCCTTTCTCTATAGGCATGAGGTACTACTACTATTCCAAAGTTACTTAGACTTTCAGTTTTTCCCTTTGTATAATGAAGGTTATTTTTTGTAAGATGAGGGAATGATATGGAATAGTCAAAAGAGTTTTGGAGTCAAAGGACTTCGGTTCAAATTATGGCTAAGCTACTTGAGTGTGTAAGTTTGTGTGAAATCAGGCAAATCACATCTATGAACCTCAGTTTCCTCCTTTGTCAAATGAAGGGTTTGAACTACAAGACCTCTGAGGCCTCTTCTATGCTATAAATATATGATTTTGTGATATTTATGAACAGAATGGGGAAACACAGGAATAGAAACTCAGAGGAATTCATTTTTCTCCCTCTCTATTTCCAAACTCAGGTCTTTTGACTACAAATTCAGTTCTCTAAAATGTCATTTGGGGGCAAACTACTCCTTTCTTCAATACCTTCCTTTCTCCCTCTCTCTTTTCTTCTCTCCCTTTCTTCTCTCCTCCCTCCTTCTCTGAGTCTCACTTTCCTTGCCCAGAAATACTACTTGTACCATCTTATAGTACCGTTATAAGGATTAAACGTGATGATGTTTGTAAAGCACCTTGCAAACCATAGATCATGTTGTAAACCATAAAGCACCATATAAACGTCAGGTATTATTATCATTCTGGCACAAACTGATATAGTAAAAGTACATAAATTCATGGGGATTAATGGGTTTGGGGGATGGGCTGTGGATGTATTATTGTAAGACAAGTATAAGGCATGGTCTCTACCCTTAAGAGCTTTATAGACCAGTAAGAGGACAGAGCGAGGACTTCTAGCCCCAGAGTGGCAAAGAATAGAATGTATTTAAGAATCACTGAGTGCATGTTCTGTCTCAAATAAAGATGTCTGTGGAGGACCTAGAATTCTATGCAAGCAAGTCTGGGCAATAGGGAGCCACTACAAGTTTTTGAAAATGAGAGTGGCATGATGAGTTCTATCAGACATGGGCTACTTACTCTGTTTCCATCCCACTGGATGGACTCTTTTGATTTGATATTCTCAGTTCTATCCAGTGTCTGGTCACTTAAAGCTAGAAAATAATAGTGAAAAATTCAATTTTCTGCAGGAGACATCATTTTGCCTAGTTAAAAGTCTGTGCTTTTTCTGTACCCTCTTTCACATGGCAAAAGAAGGAGTCTCTCAGGCTCCTCTCAAAATAATTGTCATTCATTTCTGTCCTTAACCCCTTTGCTCCTTTGAAAGCAGCTTGCATTTCTCAGGGGGCATTCAGTTATAAGAGATGGGAGAGAAAACTCCTCTGGCAATTGGACACTTAGGTAAACAAGTCAAAGTCCCTGTGAATCAGCTTCCATGGAGACCACTGGTTATGAAGAAAGAGAATGAGCAATGGAATAGTTGGAATAAGGGCAAAGAAAACCCACATCCTTCCTCTTAGGCATTTATAGAGGAAAGCAGAAGACTGACATGCTGATTCTGTTTGCTTAAGTAATTTTGCATGTCCCCAGCTTCTTAAATGTAGTTTAAGAGGTGACACATATAGATATTTTTCTTTTAAAAAATACTTTATTTTTCCCCAATTACATGGAAAATCAATTTTCAATGTTTGTTTGTTTTTTATTTTGTATTCCAAATTCACTCCCTCCCTCTCTTCTCTTCCCATCCCTGAGATAGTAAGCAATCTAATATAGGTTATACATGTGCAATCACATAAAACACATTTCCATGTTAGTTATTTTGTGGAAGAAAACTCAAACCAAAAAGTAAAGAAAATAAAGAAAGTGAAAAATAGTATGAAGTCTGCATTCAGATTCTTTTGCTGGAGGTGGATGGCATTTTTCATCATGAGTCCTTTGGGGTTGTCTTGGATCGCGTATTTCTGGGAATAGCTAAGTTATTCACAGTTCATCATCATCACCATGTTGCTGTTACTATGTACAATGTTCTTCTGGTTCTGCTCATTTCACTCTTCATCAGTTCCTGTAAGTCTTTCCAGGTGTTTTTCTGAAATCATTCTGCTTAGAATTTCTGATACCACAATAGTATTCCATTATAATCCTATACCACAACCTGTTCAGTTGTTCAGGAATTGATGGGCATCTCCTCAGTTTCCAGTTCTTTGCCACCACAAGAAGATCTGCTATAAATATATTTGTACAAATAGCCCTTTTCCCCCCTCCCCTTTTAAAAAAAATCTCTTTGGGATATAGATCTTACTAATGGTATTGCTTGGTCAGTGGGTCTGCATGGCTTTATAGTCCTTTGGGCATAGTTGCATTTTGCTCTACAGAATGGTTGGATCAATATAACCCTTCAGCAACAGTGTATTAGTGTCTTGATTTTCTCACATCCACTCCAACATTTATCATTACCTTTTTCAGTCATATTAGCCAATCTGATAACTATGAGGAAGTACCTCAGAGTAGCTTTAATTTGCATTAGAACATTTTTTTAAAAAAAATATGACTGTAGATAGATTTGATTTCTTTGTCTGAAAATTGTCTGTTCATGTCCTTTGGCCATTTACAAATTAGGCAATGACTTATGTTATAAATTTGACCCAGTCTTCTATATATTTGAGAAATCAGACCTTTACCAGAGATACTTGGTATAAATACACCCCCCCAGCTTCCTGTTTGCCTTCTAATCTTGGTTGCATTGATTTTCTTTGTGCAAAAACTTTAAAATTTAGTATAATCATAATAATCCATCGTGTAATGTGCCTGTGGTTTGGTCCTAAATTCTTGTTATCTATAGATCTGACGGTTTAACTATTACATGTTTCCTTAATTTGTTTATATCACATTTTGACCTTACCTTGGCATATGGTGTGAATTTTGGTCAATAACTAGTTTCTGGCAAACCATTTTCCGGTTTTCCTAGAAGTTTTTGTCAAATAGTTGAGTTCTTGTCCCAAAAGCTTAGATCTTTCGGTTTATCAACCACAAAAAAATGGTCATTTACTATTATGTATTGGATGCCTACTCAATTCTACTAATCCACCACTCTGTTTCTCAGCCAATGCCAGATTGTTTTGATGATTACTGTTTTATAACATCACTTGAGGTCTGGTACAGCTAGGTCTTGTTCCTCTACTTTTTTTTTTCATTGATTAGCTTAATATTCTTGACCTTTTATTTTTCCACATGAATTTTATTCTTTTTCTAGCTCTATAAAATAATTTTTTGGTAGTTTGATTGGTATGGCCCTGAATAAGCAGATTAACTTACATAGAACTGCTATTTCTATTGCACTGACTCAGTCTACCATGAGCAATTGATATTTTTCCAATTCTTTAGATCTGATTGTGTTTGTGTGAAAAGCATTGTGTAATTGTCTTCATATGGTTACTGGATTTGTCTTGACAGCTAAATTAACAAGTATTTTATATTGTTTATAATTATTTTAAACAGAATTTCACTTTCTGTCTCTGGGCAAGTCACTTAATTTCTGTTTGTGGGAAGCTTGCTGTTGGTAATAGAAATCCTGATGATTTTTCTGGATTTATTTTATATCCTACAACTTTGCTAAAGTTGTTAATTATTTCAATTAGTTTTGAAGTTGATTCTCTAGGATTCTTTAAGTATACTATCATATCACCTGGAAAGAATGCTGATTTTGTTTCCTCGTTGCCTATTCTAATTCCTTCAATTTCTTTTCTTCTCTTATTATTATGGCTAGCATTTCTAGTACAATATTGACTAATGGTGGTGATACTGGGCATTCTTGCTTCACCCCTGACCTTATTGAGAAGATTTCTAGCTTATTTACATTACAGATAATCCTTGCTAATGGTTTTAGGTAAATAATACTCAGAATTTTAAGGAAAGCTCCCTTTATTCTTATGCTTTCTAGTGTTTTTTAATAAGAATGGGTGTCATATTTTTTTCCAAAGGCTTTTTCTGCATCTGTTGTGATAATTTTATGATTTCCGTTGGTTTCATTATTGATATGGTCAATTATGCAGATAATTTTCCTAGTATCGAACTAGACTTATATTTCTGGTATAAATTCCACAAGTTATAATTCTTTTGAGATATTGCTATAATCTCCTTTATAGTATTTTATTTTATTTTTGCCTCAATATTCATTAGGGAAACTGGGCTATAATACTCTTCTTCCCTTCCCCTCCTCCCCATCATAGCTCTTCCTGGTTTCAGTATCAGCACCATATTTGTGTCATAAAAAGAATTTGGCAGGACTTCTTCTTTGCCTATTTTCCCAAATAGTTTATACAGTATTGGGATTAAATGTTCTTTAAATGTATGGTAGAATTCATTTGTGAATCCATTTGACCTCAGGGATTTTTTCATAGGGAGTACATTGATGACTTTGTTCAGTTTCTTTTTCTAAGAAGGAGTTGTTCAAGTATTCTATTTCCTGTTTTGTTAATGTAGGCAATTCCTATTTTTGTTAATATTTAATTATTTTACTTAGATTGTCATATTTATTGGCACATAATTAGGTAAAATAGCTTTCAGTAATTGCTTTAATTTCTTCTTTATTGGTGGTGAGTTAACCTCTTTCATTTTTGATACTAGTAATTTAGTTTTCTTTCTTTTTTTAAAATCAAATTAACCCATAGTTTATCTGTTTAATTTTTTCCCATCAAACTGGCTTCTAGTTTTATTTATCAGTTCATTTTTTTAGTTTCAACTTTATTAATTTCTTTTTTGATTTTTTTCAGGATTTTCAATTTGGTGTTCGGTTGGGAATATTTGATTTGTTCTTTCTCTAGGTTTTTTTTTTTTTTTTGGTTGCATGCCCAGTTCATTGATCTGGTCTTTATTTCCCCTAAGTAATGCTTTGACTGCATCCCATCAATTTTGGTATGTTGTCTTGTTATTCTCTTTAACGAAATTATTGATTTTTTTATGATTTGTTTTTTGACCCATTTATTCTGTAGAATTATGCTATTTACTTTAGAAATAATACTTAATCTATCTTTTCATGGCCCTTTATTAAATGTAATTTTTGTTGCCTTATGATCTGAAATGGATGCATTTAATACTTCTGTTTTTCTGCATTTAATTCTGAGGTTTTTATCCCTAATGTATGGTTAATTTTTGTGTGGGTGCCATGTACCCATTCAGCTTTCTCCAAAGATCTATCATATCTAACTTTTCTAAAATTCTATTCTCCTCCTTAAGTTGTTTTTGTTTGTTTCTTGGTTAGATTTATCTGTTTCTGAGAGGGAGAAGTTGAAGTATAGTTTTACTTTCTATTTCCTCCTCTAATTCATTTAACTTCTTTTTTAAAACCATTTAGTGCATTTATGTTTAGTACTTCATCATCTTTTGTAACCTTTAGCATATATAGTTTATATCCTTATATCTTTTAATTAGATCTATCTTTGCTATTGTTTTCTCTAATATCATGAATGCTACCCTTGTTTGTTTGTTTTTATTTCAGCACAATATGTTCTGTTCCAATCCTAATCCTTACTCTGTGTAGCATGGGAATGCTATCATGCAGCTTGAAGGGAGGCAGAATCGATATTTCTAACCCCATTCTTCTCTAAGGAAGACTTTGCTTCCTGCCAGGAGGGGAAACAGAAAGTTGGGTCCAGCAGGTTGGCCACTTTGTTCTTCTCAGATAGAGAGGGTACCAGGGAGTGGCTGGGTGGCACAGTGAATACAGCGCTGGCCCTGGAGTCAGGAGGACCTGAGTTCAAATCTAGCCACTTAACACTTACTAGCTGTGTGACCTTGGGCAGGTCACTTAACCCTAATTGCCCTGCTTTCCCCTCTCCAAAAAGAAAAAAAAAAGGAGGAGAGAAAGAGGGTACCAGGTTAGAATTATATCTGTCTCTTCCCTTAATATTTTTACTTTAGAATGTATAGTTTTCAGGTTTAGTGTAACTTCTATTCATTATCGAGGTCAGCAGGACTTCAAACTCTATATGGGAGGCTTGACCCTTCCCACCAAATGCCAGTTCCACAATGAATATACATGACAAAAAGACAAGAAATAGACATTTACCAAACAGCAAAACAGAAATCAGATAAATTTTACAAAGGAGAATATATGAAAAGAGAGTCTAGATCTGCTGGTCTAGAGCTGTGGAATTCTACATTTTTGTCTGGAATTTACATAACCTAGGACCAGAGCTTTAGTAAAGAGTGCTTAGATGCTTTCCCCGATTCAGCATGTATCGCCAGGTTCTGAATTTTAGTTAATATATAATAAAAGTTGAAAATTATTCTTCTTTCCTCCTTGAGACAGTTCATATGTGGCTTCCAGGTTTCTCTTTGTAATCTTATTCACTGGATACTAATAAACTTATTTATTATACTGATTAGAAAGGGAGCACAAGAACAAGATACAATAATAACACATGGGGGTAGCATCATTCATCTTCTCTCTCAGAACTGGAAGCCAGAAGTGCTTCAAGTCCAAAGATGCTCTAACAGAGCATGAAGGAGAAGCCCTTCCTATTTCCCTTCCTTTCCTCAGGAAATCCTCAGCAGCCACAGCACCTCTGCCCCTCAACCAAATGTGGGGCATTAATATCTACCAGTTAGAAGACAGTCCCATACCAATGGGATTTGGGTCTAGGCTTACATAAAGACAGTCAGCACAATGACTAACTACAATTCGAAAGAATTATTATGAAACATGTTATCCAGCTCCAGATAGAGAGCTCATGGACTCAGATTTCAGATTAAAACACTTTTTCTTATCTTCCTTCCTTCTTTCTTTCTTTCTTTCTTTCTTTCTTTCTTTCTTTCTTTCTTTCTTTCTTTCTTTCTTTCCTTCTTTCTTTCTTTCTTTCTTCCTTTCTTCCTCTTTTTGGACATGGCTAATATAAGAATTTCTTTTGCATAATTACATATAGCTTTTGTTTTTCTTGCTTTCTTAGTTGGGGGAGGGGATAGGAGGGAGAGAATTCAAAACTAAAAAAAAAAGATTGAATTTTATAAAAAGGAAAAAAAAGTAGATCAAAAGATTATTGATCTAGAGTTGAAAGGGGGTTCTCTGTTCTCTAACTCCCTCAATTTATAGATGATGCTCAGAGAGAGTAAGCAACTTGAGATATTTGATACATTTGATTCATCAGATATTAGACACACATGAAACTTATTAAGAACTTGTAGGTTATGAAAATGATGCCTTTTATTCACCTGTCTTTTTTTTTCCCCAAAAGGGAGCTTCACAGATGATATTCAAAGTTTATTTTATATTTAAAAAATGAGTTAGGAATATCTGTATTCATCCTCATCTTTTTTAAAGCCTCCGTTTGAATTCAGACACTAACATTTTATCTACATAAATCACTTTAATTAAGTGTAATTACCAGTTCTTCCTAATAATCTCTGTCTATTCCAAGAACATGTAATGTTTGGATCATGTAAGTTAGCTGTGCTTGCAAGAGATGAATTATTCTATTTGAATTGATGCCAATGTGTCAATGATTTCTCTCTCTCTCTCTCTCTCTCTGTCTCTGTCTCTGTCTCTGTCTCTGTCTCTCTTCCCCTCCCTCCTTCCCTCTCTCTCTCTCTTTCTCTCTCTCTCTTTCTCTCTTTCTTCCCCCTTCCCCTCTTCTCCCAACAAAGCTAGCTTTCAATTAATCAAAACATTTATTAAGTGCTTACTATATATAAGCCACTGTGCTAAGCCTAGAGAAATAAAGAACAGTAAAAACAGTAACAAATATTCAAGGAGCTCACTTTGTGATGGGGGAAGACAACTTGTACATAAATTGTTACAGACAGCCTAGATTCAGTAATCCCAGAAGGGAAACCATTAGCTGCTGGACATGGGGAGAACAGAGGATCAGGAAAGACCTTTGACAGAAGATAGGATTTGAGCTGAGATTCAAAGGAAACCAGGGCAATGAGAAAGACTGCTTTTCCACACAGCACCGTGCCCCAACTCCCTCCTGACCACCCCCACCCCCTCACAGCCCCCTTCTCCTACTGGAGGGTTTTTTCTGAGAACTTCAGTTTTGAGAAAGGACCCCAGAATAGCCATCTCTTATTTTCTAGACTTGGCCACCATACCTCCTTCCCCAAACCCCTTGCTGCTTTTCAGTTCCTCTTTTATGTGTTGTCTTCTCTCATTAAAGTGTCAGCTCCCTGAGGGCAGGTACCTGTCTTTCTTTTTCCTTGTATTTCCTTGCATTTGTATCCCCAACCCTTAACACGACGTCTGGCATAAAACATTAATAAATACTTGGTAACTGACTATTGAGTGTAAGGAAGAGCAGCTAGGACAGCGAAGGCTATCATAGCTCCACCTGAACCAGAAATTTGATTTAGAGTTTCTCAGGTGGCACTGAGGGTAATTAGTATTTTTCTGTGGGAGAAAGGGAACCTGGTTAAAGACAGCTCTGGTGAAGTTCTCTCATTCTCTCTGAATAAAATGATGGGTGTGAGTGATGGGGAGGGGGAGGACCACGTCAGGATTAGGCAATTACTTCATATGTCCAAATAATCATCACCTATAGAACAAGATTCCCTCCAGAGTTTGGAGCAATAGATGGCAGATACTTTTCAATAGGTAATAATGCTTTTTTAAAATTTGTTTTTGGTTTGAGTACTGTATTAGAAAATGGATCATTTCTTGATTACTTGAGGTCATTAATATGAAATAAAGTATCATAGTTACTTGGTCGCAAATAGCCAATTTAGGTCCTCAGGATGCATGAAAGCTTGTAGCATATTTTCTGTTACACTAAATGGTTCTAGGTTACTTTGATATTTTGCTTTTTACGTTAAACTATTTTTTTAATTGACAAAATCAAATTTCCCTTCCTCCAACCCTCTCCCCGCTAAAAAAGAAAGAAAAAATATTGTAATAAATTTGTATAGTCAAGCCCACCCCCCACAAAAAATCCTATATTGTCCATGTCCAAAATGTGTCTCTATCTTCCTCCATCCCCCGCTTCTCTATTGGGAGATAAGTAGCATATTTCATCATGTGTCTTTGGAATCATGGTTAGGCATCGCACTGATCAGGATTCTTAAGTTTTTTTAAAGTACTTTGTCTTATAATGTTCTTGCTATTATTGTCATTATTCTCCTGATTTAATTCACTTCACTCTGTAATAGTTTATATAAGTTTTCCCAGAATTTTCTAAAACCACTCTCTTCATCATTTCTTATAATAAAATGGTATTCATTTATATTTTCATAAATGTATATTTTATTTTCATACATATATTATATTCATAAATAATTTGTTCAGCCATTTCCCAATTGATTCAGTCCACCTTTGTTTCCAATTCTTTGCCACTACAAAAAAGCTACTATAAACATACATGTGCACATGTGCATGTGTGTGTGTGTATGTGTGTGTAAATGAGTCCTTTTCCTCTTTTTATTTATGTGTTTTTGGATTCTATACCTACTAGTGATAGCAAAGGGTTGTAACGGAAACCACACGGGCATACCCAGGATGGCTGCTAGCACAGGTTCTTAGATCGGCTTCACTAGGAAAAATAGCTGTTTAAAGGGTCAACAATCTTTTTAATTTACATTCACTAGTTCAGGGCAAAAGTCAGTACCCTGAACTTCAGAGAAAATACAGGCAGACATAAAGACCAATAGATAGGGCTCTGACTGCCTGAATCAAAGCAATATTGCCATATGCATTGCACACATCCCTGGATCAAGAGAGTCTTTACATCTGAGCAGTCGGGGAGCTCTGGACATAGGGCCACTCAGAATCTTGACCAGGGAATCACAAGATCCTTCTCATAAGCAAGCCCAGAAAGCAAAATACCAACTTAGAGTATGTATACACTTCTCTAAACCAGAAGGCATCACAATCCTTCTGACTCAGTGCCTCATTAGAAATTAGCATAAGATGTGAAAGCCTTTCAATAAGCAAGCCTCCCTTAAGCAAGTTTGTCTTAATGGGCTCCACTGTGAGGCCTCTTAATGGGTGGGGAAGATCTTATATCCTATTAGTATTACAAGGGTGAAAAGTATTCACAGTTTGGTAACTTTGGAAGTGCAGTTCCAAGTTATTTTCCAGAATCACAGTGTTATTATTTCACAGCTCCACACAGAATAATGTACCTGCATTCCCATAGTCCCTTCAGCATTTCTCATTGTCATTTTTTTTTTGGTTAACTTTACTATTCAGATGGATATGTGATAGAATCTCAATTGTTAATTTGCATTTCTCAAATTATCAGTGATCTGGAGCATTGCGCCCATATGGTTATTGATAGGTGGGATTTTTTTCCTCTGTGAACTGCCAGTTCATATCCTTTGACCGTTTACCAATTGGAGACTAGTTCTTAAATAAGAATGATCCATAAAAATTTAAATCAGTTAAAGGTGGGATTTTAGCTGAGACTTGAACAAATGTGGAACTTATCTTAGTAGACAGCAGAGATGTGGTCTATATTTACTTGCTTCAGACTTTCCTGTTTTCCCAGGTGTTTTTACCTAATAGTGGGATTCTTACTTCAATAGCTGGGGTATTGCATTTGCGCAAGCCTAGACTACTTTATTAGTGTGTCCCTGTATGTTGTGAACCTAAGCTGTTCCATTGATCTAATTTTATTTCTTAAACCAGTACCAAACTGTTTGATAATACTGCTTTGCAATATAATTAGAGAACCTCCTACTTCTATACCCCCTTGCTTTGCACGTTTTTTTATTTTCCGTTTCATTTTTAAAGTTTTATTGATGTTTCATTTTTATATTACAAACATTTCCAGATTACCCATGAGAGCTTTCCTGTCACAAAGAAAAACAACTAAGCAGAACTAACAAGAAAGTGACCTTATCTGAAAGTGCACGCAACATTCCACACCTATAGCTCCTTCCAATCTCAATTTTTTAAAGTGATTTCTTTAAAATTTATAGAAATCTATTTTTTCTCACTCCCAGTTCCCATCCCACTGAACAGAAGGGGAAAGAAAAGTAAATGCCTTGTAACAGCTCTGTCTGGTCAAGCAAAACAAGTTTTCTAAGCACATCACTGTTCTGTCTGGAGGTGGCTGCCATGTTCCGTCATCATTCTTCAGGAATCGAAAATAGTTATTATAGTGATCTTTGATTTTACAATGTTGTTTTTCCTATAGAACTTTCTCTTCTGATTTTGTTCCCTTTATAGTTTATCAGTTTATAAAAGTCTTAATACTGATGTTTTAGTTTAAATTATTCTTTCAAATTGTTTCATTATTTCCCTAATGATTCTTGACCCTTTTGTTCCTCCAGATCAGTGATTCTCAACCTTTGGGTCACAACCCCTTTGGGGGTCGAACAACCCTTTCACAGGGGTCACAGGGGTCACCTAAGACCATTGGAAAACACATATTTCCAATGGTCTTAGGAACCAAGACACCACTCCTCTATCCATCTCCAGGCATGTCCACCCACATGCAGATAAGCCCACATACGAGTATTAAAGGGTCCTGGCATTAGGAAGATTGAGAACCATTGCTCCAGATGAATTTTGTTTTTATTATTTCTAGTTCTATAACATAATTCTTTGGTAGTTTGCTTGTCATAAAGCTGAATAAGTAACTTGATTTCAAGAGTACTGTAATTTTTATCATGTTGGCCCAGCTTACCTATAAGGAAAGAATATTTCTCCATTTATTTAAATGCCTTGATTTGTATAAAGACTCTTTTATAGTTGTATTCATATAGTTCCTATCTACCAATGCCTTTGTAATATATATTATATATTGATTTTA
>CM053582.1:374590107-374607607 GCA_028627135.1 Pseudochirops cupreus | reverse complement strand
TTAGCTATCACATTTCTGTGGATGACTCCCAAATAGAACTGTCTTCCTCTCTGACTCTTGCTTCTTTCCCATCTCTCTCCATTTTCCTTTCTTTCTGCCCTCTCCACATTCTCTTTCCTCAATTCCAGCCTTGTCTATAATAGGTGTTCACTGTCACCTCAACCTGAAAAGTGGGGCCCAGAATATTAACTATATCATTTTCTCTACAGCTGTCCCCCCATCCTACACACTTGCCAAGAGAACCCCCTTTTCTTAGCTTTCTTTTCCTAATCCTTAAAAAAAAAATGAAATGACAATTCTAGAAGACAGCCTTGTGTCCTAGATTTTTGTTTCTTTTGTTTTAGAATCTGAAAGCCAAGGTATGGCAGAGAATGGAAGATGTCAAGGAGACAAATATTTGAACAAAGCTCATAGATGGATGCATGCCAGTCACTACATTTACATATTTTAATGATAACAGGAAAGTGAAATGGTGTCACAGGGCACTTTGGGGGAGTGTCAGAATAGAAAAAACAGCTTTGGGAACTAGGGGACAACCAAGGTAGGCCCAGAATCTGTTGTCCTTGCCAACTATAAATGGAATCATTTCCTTACTGTGGCTGGAGCCAACAGGAAATGTAAAACTGTGCAAATTAGGACAAGCTAAAAGAAACTGGGTAGACTTGAAAAAATTAGAGAGACAAAAAATGGAATTTAACATCCTCCCTCCCTTGCTCCCTCCCCTCTCTCTTTCTCTCTCTCTCTTTCTGTTTCCACCCCCCTCTTTCTTATTAGGCTATGCCCTGGGGTCTGCGATTGCAGGATTATTGGCACATAAGTTGATCTATTAAAGGTAGATGTTTATAGTTGCTAAACTTATGACAGGTCAAATCCCCTAAGACCTTCTCATTTTCTGCCCACAGGGAAATTTTGTTATATTTAAAATACTGCCAGAAATTTCTAGCCTGTTTAGGATATTCAGCCTCTCTGGATTAAAAGAGCAAAATTAAATACACTAAATCCTATAGAAGAAGAAGGCATCATGTACGTGCTACTCTTTTCTTTTTCCTGACTTTTAAATCCTTTAGTAGAGTGGCATTTTAAAAAATTGGTGGAACAAAATTTTTGCCATGATTAGATCAGTAATGCATCATTAATATGAGTTAATTTAGCAAATAATTCAGTACAATTCTTGGGACGTCCTGTATTTTTGTATTTAGTAATTTTACATCTATTCCTTTCCCCTCCTACAACTAGGCTATAAGAGGTTTGAAAGCAAGGACTATATTTCATTCTTCTTTCTATTTTCAACAGTGCCTGACACAGGGCACGGTAATGTACTATGAGAATGGCTGAAAATAGAAGTGAAGGCTAAGCTGTAAAGGGCTTTAAAAGGAAAACAGAAGAGTTTATACTTTATCTCAGGAGCAAGAGAGTGCCACTGGAGTAGGAAGTGACATGGTTAGATTTGGCAGCTGTGTGGAAGACTGATTGGAGTAGGGATAGACTTGAGGCAGGGAGGTCAATCAGTAAGACATTGCAATAGTACAGGCAAGAAAAGGTTAAGGTATAAACTAAGGAAGGCTGAGAAAAGAGGTCAGATATGAGAGACTTTGATAGAAATGGTGAGATTTGGTAACTGGATAGATGGAGTGAGGCAGAATAAGGAGTCAAGAATTATAACAAGATAATCAGAAGTAGAAGTATGGTATTTCTGCAAACAGAAGTTTGTTAGAGGTTTGGGAAAAGTCACTTTAACATTCAGCAGAAGTATAGCTAGTACTGTGTAAATGCCCCCAAGGTGTCAACTATGAGGAAGGGAATATGCTTCCCCCCACCCCTTCCTGGACTTCTACTAGGATCCCATCACTCTGGTATTCCTCTCTAAAGTTCCAAAAATCCCTATGGCAATGAGAGCTAGACTCTCTTTGGGATCAGGATTAACTATCTTCTCCAGGCCATGGCTAAATTATTTCTCAGTGCCATGATTACCTTGTCACTACTACCTTCCATTAGTCTGTCCTTTGCAATGTCCCCTCACCCGCTCCCTGATCGATTACTTTTCTTCCAGGTGAGATAATTCCTAGTCATAGTTCTATCCGACTCTATATACATAATTCCTTACCTTCCTTGATTCTGGTGATTTTCATCTCTATTTCACATCAGTGATTTTCCTCCAGTTTTTCTAACCATTTCTTCTTTATTTCCTATGTTAGTTCATCTTCTTTCACCATTTAATACGAGCATTCCCAAAGTAGCCATCTTCTCTCTTTGTGCTCTCTCTCTCTCCCTTGGTACCGTCATTCACTGCAGTAGCTTCAATGACCACGTAGTCGTGGACAACTCCCAAATCTCTATTTCGACTCCTAACCTCCCTTCCAGCATCCATATTTAAATCCCCAACTGCCTGTTAAAAATCACATTCTGAATGTCTCATGAATTTAACATGACCAGACATGAGATACTCATTTTTCCTCCTGCCCCCAATCCCCTCCTGAGTGCTTTTTCCTATAGTGCCACCAACTACCTACTGTCCCTTGTTCCGGGGTATTTTGGAGACCTGGTTGCAAATCCTGGTGTGGCTATTTCCTATTTACTATGGCTCTGGAGAAGTCATTTAGCCTCTTTGGTCTTCAGTTCCTCATCTGCAAAATGAGAGGTTTGAGCTCTGAGGTCTAAATTTTCTGAATCTATGATCCTGTTGGGGACCTTCTCTCTGGGAGATCCCAGGGGAAATCATACCCTCCAGCTGGATGGGCCACCTAGGAGTCAAATAACTTAAGTAGCCAACAGAAAAGAAAAAGATTTTTTAGCCTACTGAGGAAGATGGTTCTGGCGCATAGCAGCTGCAGCTTCCCATAGAGGGACAGATTTGGGTTTGGTAATTTTTTTTGTGTCCACTTAGAACACAGAGCCAGTTAGCAGCATTCTGTGGCAATGAAGTAAAATCTTTCACAAGAAAGACTGGGTATAGAAAAAGGAAGACTCATTCAAGAGAGAAAAGTGTGGGGTATTTGGAATCTAACTGGCAGGATATATTATCAGAATGAGAAAACATTCCATATAAAAAGGCAGGAAAAAAGAGGTGACCCAATACTTTTCCAAGTATTAAGGAAGTCCATTTGTTTTAAAACAGGAAGGTTGAGATAATCATTTAGAGAAGGCTCTTCTTATCTAAGGTCAAAAAATTAGTTTTGTATTAGTGGATGAGGTAATATGCATTACGATGTCCTTGCAAAGTTTATTATATTTTATTTCTCCTTCAATCCTATGAATTTTCTTTGACTTGCCTCTATTCAAAGCCCTTCAGAACTTGCCCCACCTCTCACCTTCCCAGTCTTCTCATACATTTCACTCTGTACCTTCAATCCTCACACTGGCCTCTTTGCTATTAATTCCTCAAAGACATTCCAACTCCCAACTCTGGACATTTTCACTGACAGTTCCCCATGTTCCTGGAATGTTCTCCCTCCTCATCCAGGCCTCCTCGTTTCCCTCAATTCCTTCAGATGTGAACTACAATCCCATATTCTACAGAATGCCGGTTTTGGTACCTCTTACTTCTAGTGCCTTCCCTCTGTTGATTTACATGCTGTTTCTCCCATTAGATGGTGAGCTTCTTTTTTTTTTTCTTTTTGGAGGGAGGGAGGCAGAGCAATTGGGGTTAAGTGACTTGCCCAAGGTCACATGGCTAGTAAGCGTTAAGTGTTTGAAGCCAGATTTGAACTCAGCTCCTCCTGACTCCAGGGCTGGTGCTCTGTTCAATGGGCCACCCTAGCCGCCCCTGATGGTGAGCTTCTTGAGGACAGGGACTGTCTTTTGCCTATCCCCAACATTTAACACATGAACATATCTTGACTGACTGACTGACTGTCAGATACAATCACTTGCTAAGTCCTATAGATCTTGCCTCCACAATACCCATTCACCTGACCTTGTCTCTCACCTGCTATTGTCTCTATACCTCGTACAGACCCTTATTGTCACCTGAATGAACCACTGAAAAAAGTGCCCTTTTATGGATTTTCCCCACTTCATCTCCTTCTCACCTTTCCTTTCTTACTGCTGCTAGAAAAAAAAATAGAATTCTTAAGCATAGACCTAATCATATCACCCCCTGCTCAAAAATCAGTCATTCTAGACTGCTTACTGAATAAGATTCAAAATCCATTGCTCGGCATTCAAAACCGTCTGTAATCTGGACTCCCACTACCTTGCCAATGGTACTTCACACTACCAGGTGATGATAGTTTGTCACAGTACACTACACTGAGAATGTCCCCGACAGGATCATAGAGTAAGAGAAATCTTGGTTCCGATCCTGCCGGGGCAACTGAGCCAATGAACACTGACAAATCACTTAATATTCCTGAGCCTCAGTTTTTCACCTGCAACATAGGGGTAATTATAGTGGCTGTAAGGCGATTTAGAAAACGTTGCTAAAACACTTTTCACACTTGAGAGTATTTTGTAAATTCAGTTCTTATTATCACCCTTACCATCTTTGCTCCAGACAACCTAGATGCCTTAATCATGTCCGCTCACCTTCAGGTCCTGCTGCCCTCCCTTCTCCTTTTCCACACACAAATTCTTAACTATCTTTAAATTTAAAAAAAAAATTAAAAGCTAAATAAAGCCTTCTCTGATTTCTCTTTCCCATAAATGCAATTGGGAATCTTTCCCCTTAGCCTGGCAACTCCTTGGTGTACATGAAGCCAATGAAACAGGCAAAGGATCTGTGATTTCATCATGATGGGGAAGTGTCAGGGTGGAAGCTTCCCTTCACCAAAGATTTAACACCATTATGACAAGAGATAAATCTGAGGAAATTGGGTCTGAACCGAGGTCCTCCTAATTCCAAGTATAATACTATATCATGTTGCCTCTCAAATATTTATCACATGTTAGTTTACATTGTAGTTATCTGTGTATGTGTCTTATTCCTTTGTTATATTGTGAGCTTCTAACCCAAGGGTGAGGCGCCTGCAGCCTTGAGGTCACATGTGACCTTCAAGGCCCCTGGATACAGTCTTTGGACTGAGTCTAAGTTTTACAGAACACATCCTTTTATTAATGAGATTTGTTCTGAGAAGTCTGGATTCAGTAAAAGAGCCACACTTAAGGATCTAGAGGGCCACATGTGACCTTGAGGCCGCAGGCTCCCCATCCATGTAATTTAACCTTTATCTTATCCCCAACAGTTCCAAATACAGCATTCTGCAAAAAAGGGGGCATTTAATAAATGTTTGCTGAACTTAACCAAATTAGTTATATATAACGCCACACCTTAAACCTCCTAGTTTTAAGACACTGCTTCTGTAGCCCACAAATAAAAGCTACTTGGTGCGAGATGTGTTCAACAAGACGAACGCCACCACACCCTCCCTCAACTCCATCACACCACCTAATCTACAGTTTGCTTCCAGTATTGGATTTAAAGTCATTAGTTCTCTTCATCAGGAAAATGTTGTGGGTTACCCAACTAGGGTAATACCTCTGGCCAGGATTTGATTGAATTGGCAACTGTCCCCTTCCAAAATCCATTCATTGCATCCACATTTTATAAAGTAATAATACAGTCTTCAAGGCTGGGCCTGCCAAAGTTAGCTAGTAAATTAATATCTGTAAAGGTTGATGTGATCATCACAGTCAGTGAGATTTCCATTTGGCCGTCCATTGCTTATTACACATTTATCTCCATATGCTGTCTCTGTCCAGTGGTTGTGGATCAGTGGACAACGGCTGAGGAAGCTGAGGCCGATCAGAGGCGATGCTGTAATCAGCACTGATTGGCTCCCGGGCACTAGCTAGCATGCCCCACAATCCAAACTGGTGTAAATGATGATGTTAACAACAGGCTACCACTTCCCAGTCATTTGGATAAGGATTCTAATGCCTCCTGATGAGCTCCATCTGCTGCCAATTCACACTGGGCATATGTCTCCTTGCTCCATCATTACATTGGCTCGGAAATTCATTACAAAACATGTCAAATCTTTGCAGGCATCAGAAGCTGGGGCATGTGGAAGCTCTCTTAAAGCATCTGTGATTCAGAAATGCCAGGTGGGGAGAAAATGCCCCTTAAAATCACCTCACATTTTTCTTCCCAGCATCCTGCTCAGACGACGTGTAATTATATAAACATAGAATTACATCTCTCTATATATACATATATACACATATGTATTACATTTCTATATATAATTTATATAGATAGATACACACATATATAGGTTCTATAGTCACCAGACATATATGTCTATATACATCATGCATGTATGTAAATTGTGTTTATAGATAAATGTGTATATATATGTACATATGTGTATATATATATATATATATATATATACATATATACACACAGATACATATGTGTGTATATTCCTCACTAGAGGGAGATATATCATTGTCTTCAAATGAAAAGATTGTCATATAGAATATGGATTAGCCCTCTTCTGTTTGGCCCCAGAGGGTAGAACTAGGAAAAATGAGTCGAAGTTACTGAGAGGCAGATTTAGTCATAATTATTATTACTGTAATAACAGCTAACATTTGCATAGTGCTTTGAGATTTGTAAACCTCTTTACCAATATCATCTCATTCTTTTCCTTACACCCCTGGGAGACAGGTACTGTTATTACCTCATTTCATAAATGAGCAAACTGAAACGGAGCTAAATAACATGCCCAAGGTCACACAGGTTCTAAGTATCTGAGGCTGGATTTGAACTCAGGTATCCTGACTCCAGGCCCTGTTCTCGACCATCTCCAGCAAAGATCCATTCTAATCAGACTGTTTGACTTCCACATCACCTTTGCACAGGCTCACAGGAAGTTACACACACACACACACACACACACACACACACACACACACACACACACACACACACACACACTATCCCTTATCAGAATTTACTCCTTGCAGAAATACTGCTTAGCCTAGCATTCAAAACCATTCACAAGCTAGTTGCAACCTACCTCATCATCCTTAATGATCTTCACACAATCAAAATGGTCAAAATGGACTATGAATGACTTTACTCATTAGTCACCCTCACCCCTGCTCCTGGTCCTCTTACCGTAAACTTTGGAGGCTTTGTACATTTTCATGCAGGTAACTCTCCATGCAAGGAGCCCATTCCCTCCATACCTTGATATGTAAGAACACTTGACAGGTTTCCAATCCCAGCTCAGGCACCACCCCCTCCCTGAAGCTTTCCCTGATCTCTCCGGAAGTTAACAGCAGTATACTCCCACTTTTTCATAGTCACACAAATGGTTCTTTCCTGGGCCCCTTAGCCTAACCTGTCTCATATTGGACAACCTGGATCTGTGTATGTACTGGATCTCCATTATCAGATGGCAAGCTCCTTGAGGGCAGGGCCTATGCTGTTTTTCATTCTTGTATCCCCAGGTTTAAGCACTTTGCCTTGTGCATAGGGTTGGACATAGGGACTGGACCAGTGATTTCATTGGCATAGAGTCCTCCTCACTATGGAAACTCATCGTACCCTTAGAGTTTGACACCATCTTTTCAATTCCTGTTTAGAGACCTATGTTCAAGGACCTCAAGGGGCCACATAGGCAGCGTGTGTCAGAGGCTGAACCTGAATCCAGATCTTCCTGGTACAGAGACCTGCTGTCTCTGCTCTCACTACTTGTACATAACAGGTGTTTATTTGTTGAATTACATTGGAATTGAAATGAAATGCAATATGATAAAGACCTGACTTCAAATCCAGACTCACGTACTTGTTGCTAGGTGACCCTGGACAAGTCACTTAACCACCATTTGCCTCATCTGTAAAATGGGGATAATAATAATAAAATGGGGATAATATTTCTCTCACAGGGCTGCTGTGAGGCTACAGTGAAGTACTAATCACAAAACACAGTGCCCAGGCACATTGCCCAGTCATTCAGTTGTGTCTGTCTTTATGACCCCTGGGGACGACAGCACACCAATGCCATCCGTGGGATTTTCTTGGCAAAGATATTGGAACGACTTGCTGTTTCCTTCTCCAGTGGATTAAGGCAAACAGAGGTAAAGTGACTTGCCCAGGGTCACACAGCTAGTAAGTGTCTGAGACTGAATTTTAACTCAAGTCTTCCTGACTCCAGGCCCAGTGCTCTATCTGCTAAGTCACGTTAGTCACTGTTGTGCAGTCATCCCCTTGTGTCTGATTCTTTATGATCCCATTTGGGTTTTCTTGGCAAAGATATTGAAGTGTTTTGACATTTCCTTCTCCAGCTCGTTTTACAGATGAGGAAACCGAGGCAAACAGGGTTAAGTGGCTTGCTCGGGGTCATACAGCTAGTAAGTCTTGCTTTTTACCTCCCTTTATTTGTTAGAGTTCCAGCTTCTTGAGAGCAGGGATTGGGTTTCTCTTTGCCTGCATCTGTATGCTCAGTATTTAGCACAGTGCTCAAAACACAGTATTTAATAAATGCTTCTCCACTTGACTTGGCCCTGGCCCCCAACCAGCACTTTCTCCTCACACGGTATTTCCTCTAACCACAGGAACACGGACATCAGGCTTTACCTCTCTACGATTCCCTTTTATCCTCTGAAAAATGAAGGGATTTCATTACATACTGCCCAAGGTCCCTTTTAGCTCCAAATTCTAGGATTCTAGCAATTGCTATCCCCTGTGTAGAGCCCCACATGTACTTTTGCAAGCCTCCATTCTGTGCACACCTTGAAGTCCAACAGAAGGCAGACCTCTTTCCTCTAGGAAGCCTTCTGGTGATAACATTATTCTAGGGCTTATCTTTTTCTTACACTGGGACTCAGAACCTTTGTACTCAGGCTAGATAAGGCGATCAGATATTGACTAATAAAATAAACATTTATTATTAAAATTGCCCACGACCAATATTTTTATTTCTTTTGCTTAACTCTTACAAGAGAGACTGCCCTGAGGTACACAGTGCTTACAAGAGAGGATTCTCTCAGAATGCGATTGGGTGGGGAGGCTATTGATAAGTAATAACATTGTAGAAAAAAAAAAGCATCAATGAACATTTCCCCCAAAACAATAATCTGAATATTATCCTGAAAGAGATCTGAACAGGAGGAACATTCAGGATGAATTAGTTCCATCAAATTCTGGAGTTTATGATCACAGTTAAGGCTAGAAGGAAACAACGCTACCTATTTATTTTCCATTCATTGATTTAAGAAAAAAATTAATACTTCAGAGATAATCAAATGATTGACTGAAAAATGAAAAGAACATTTATTATGACAAGCACTGGGGATACAAAGGTAAGAAATGAAGTCTGTACTCTCAAGGAACTTACAGTATAATGGGGTCAGAGGGTCAGAGAAGGGCACTTTGATCTGAAAAGTTGGTGGGATGTGGTGAATAGGGCTGTAAGGGAGTAGATTAACATATCCCATTCAAGATCAATGTTAAAGTTGCTATGGTTCATAGTTTTAGAATTTGTGTGTGTTGGGGGGTGGGGGAGACTGTCAAGAGTCATATAGAACGATATAGGGACTAAACGTGTAATTCATGATTATAAGAAATTCTTAGATGAAGTTTTTCTACCAATAAAGCACCTTCTTTGTGACATACAGTCTTCGAATTACTTCGAGCAGTAAAAAGTTAAGTGACTTGCCCAGGGTCATAGAGCCAGTATGTGCAAAGAAAAGAAATGGACCCAGGTCTCACTGGCTGCAAGACTGGATCTCTATCCATTAAGTCAGTAGTGTCAAACTCCACAAGAAACAGAGAGCACTGAGACAGGTATACATACAGGTACACTAGGATAGGGTCACATATTGACTTACTTATGAAATGTAATGTTATCTAAGTTTTATTGTATTTTTACTTTACTGCATTAATATTTCCCAATTATATTTTAATCTGGTGCTGAGTTCACTGAGGAGCACTGCAGTTTAGCCCAGGGCAGTGAGTTTGACTATACTAAACTGCCTTTTACAATAGAAGCATTCACAACAGCATGGCAAGATGAGGCAGCAGGGGAGGACTTGATCAGAGAACATTGAATAGCAGCATCCTGCATTTTTCCTCTGTGGGATCCTAACCTAGGAGCTAGAGTACTAGCCTCAGGCTCTAGAAGCCTGGCTTCAAGTCCTACCACTTACAGTTGTTGCTTTGGATGATGCTGGGCAAGTCAACTCCACCTGTCTGTGGTGCGAGGCACCTCCACCATTTCCACAACAAACATAGAGTTCCTCAGGTACAGGGAGCTTCCTAATCAGGTTTTCTTTAAAATAATGAACTCACAGGCCCAAGTCAATAGTGATACAATTTAGCAAAGAAATGCTGCTTAATGGTTATACTAAGATACTTTATTTTAGTTTTATTTATTTTAGTTTTCAACATTCATTTCCAAAAAACTCTGAGCTCCAATTTTTCTCCCCTTCTCTCCCCTACTCCCATCCTAAGATGGCAAGCATACTGATTATCCCTTCCCTTGTAGGTGTAGGGCAAGATGGATTTCCATACCCCCTGCCTGTATATCTTATTTCCTGGTTGCATGTAGAAACACATTTTAAATATTTGTTTTTAAAACTTTGAATTCCAAATTCTCTCCCTTTATACACAGATATTTTAATAAAGAGAATTATTTTTATTTTTTTAAATAGGAAAATATAGGGAGAAAGCATTTTATTTGATCTTTAGCAACTATGTTTCAGTAAACCAGTCTGTAGCAAAGGCATCAGAATTCATTTGGTGGCAATCTACCTTACTGGTGGGCAAAGAACCAAGCAGGGAGCAAGCAGCTTCTGGCCTCTGAAAACCAAAGTCTCTAAAGTGACAGTAGATGTCTCTCTCCTTGACAGTTCTTTCCCTGGGTCTATGGCCTGTGGACATATGAGCAATAGAGTAGTTAGTGGATTTGGCTCAAGAGTCTCATCAGAGAGGGGAAGGTAAGCTCTGTTGACACATCAGGGAAAAAGTATTCCAAGATCAGGTGATGCTTAAAGTTTCAAATCATTGTAGAAAGTCTTGGTGTCAGGCATACCTTCAGTGGAAGATCACAGAATTTGAATCATCACTGTATTTTTCCTGCGCAGACTGACAGGCAGCAAACTGGCACATCAGCACTCAGCATTCAGCCCAGCTTCATTTCTTAGGATGCACAGTCATTTGCAATTCTGGTATCACATACTCCAAACCTACTAGAATGAGAATATATATCCACTATACCAAGACTCATCTCATTTCACTGGAAATCATCTTCATGCTCCCTTCAAAGACTGAGGAAAGATTTGAACTGAATGGAATATTTTGAATTTGAAACTGAATGAAATATTTTCCCCCAAGACTTTACGCTTCTCTCACCAAGAAGGAAGGAAAGAAGGATAGAAACAAGTATTTATTAAGTAATTACAACTGGAAGGATAAAAATGCAAACAAAGTGAAAGCCATTCTCTGTCTTCAAAGAGTTTATGTTCTAGTAGAACTTACACAAAAGGAAGCTAGAAAGTGGAGGGGAAGGAATGAAGTTATTCTGAGTGGGGTCTGATTTTGAAATTCTAGGCACAGGGCTAGGATGGAAATGAAAGCTGGCCTGTGCCCTTCCAGTCAGTCAATCAGTTTATAAACATTTATTAAACTTCTACTATGAGCCATTCACTGAGCTAAGTAGTAAGGGTACAAAGAAAGGCAAAAAACAAAAACAAAACAAAAAAACCAGCCTCTGCTTTCAAGGAGCTCACATGAGATTACCAAGTGAAATTGGTTGTTGGACATCACTATATTAGAGTCAAGTTGTGGCTGATCAGACCAATACAATTAGAATGCTATACCACAGGTTGGGCACAAATAGTCCATGTGAACATTTGGGGAGAATTCTCTCAATGTGCACATTTCATATTTCTTTTGAGCTACTTCAATTCTGCTTTGCTTATAGAGCACAGCACCTTCTCTGGTAAGGACATGCCATGCTGAACAGTCCTGTGCACATGGCATGCATCTCCCATGTCACATAATCAATTCCAAAGTTAAGAGAGGCCTTGAGAGTGTCCTTGTACCACTTCTTGTGAACACCTTGTGAATACCTGTGTAAGTTCTCCATAAAACAGTCTTTTAGGGAAGTGTATGTTTGACATTTAAACAATTTAAACAGGCCATCATAGCTGTGCTTTCTGCAGTAGAGTTTGAATGCTTGGCAGTTTAGTTCAAGAAAGGACCTTGGTTTCTGGTATCTTATCTTACCAGGTGATCTTTAGAATCTTCCTAAGACAATTCAAATGGAAATGACTCAATTTCCTAGCATGCTGCTGTTATACTGTCCAAGTTTCACAGGCATACAATGATGAGGTCAGCACAAAAGCCCTGAAGACCTTCAATTTGGCGGTCAAATACCTCTTCTCCCCCGTACTTTGCTTATGAGCCTCCCAAACACTGAGCTAGCTCTGGCAATACATGCATCAGTCTCATTATCAGTTGTGTAAAGCCCTAGAAGTCAGTTCCTCCCTGGTTGAAGTTCCAACTGCAGAAGAGGTTTTGAATGGCATTAAGCTTTTTTCATGTGGCAAAGCACATGGTGCTGATTCTGTTCCAGCTAAGATTTCTATGTGGGGGGGCCCATTACTCATCCAAAAAAAAGAATTGACTGACCAAGTGAAATAGTATGGAGGCAGAAAAGAAGAAGGTCCAGGACAGAGATTTGGGGGACACCAACCTCTAGAAGATTAGGGGAATGGCCTGTATTAAGATTCAGCAAAATAGATTCAGAAAGAATGGACAGATATGTAGGAAGAGAATCAAGAGACAGTAGTGTCATAGAGAGAAGAGAGTGATCAAAGAAAAGAGAGTGATCAATGTTGTCAAAGGCTTTAGAGAAGTCAAGAAGAATAAAGGTTGAAAAAAGGCCATTAGATTTGACAATTAAGAAATAACTGGTAATTTTAACAAAGAGAGTTTCAGATGAATGATGTGGTAGGAAGCTAGACTATGAAGAGTCAAGAAGTAAAAGAGAGGAAAGGAAATGGAGAATTGATTATAGATAATTTTCTTAAGGAGTTGAACCAGTTTAGAGACATCTCTACTCCAAATGTTCAAATGGACCATTTATGACTGATCTGTGGTAGAGCCTTCTGAGCTTATATTGATCAACCATAAGTCAGACAATATACTTTGACCTCAACATAGTGATGTCAGTTTGGTCCTCTTCAAGAACAAAGGAAGCAGACCATGCAGGGGAGGTGTGTGGAGGCCTGGATGAGGCCTGGTCAACGTGGTGGCAAGTGGATCCCCCAACCAAGACTCATCTCGTTTTACTGGAAATCATCTTCATGCTCCCTTCAAAGACTGAGGAAAGATTTGAACTGAATGGAATATTTTGAATTTGAAACTGAATGAAATATTTTCCCCCAAGACTTTATGCTTCTCTCACCAAGAAGGAAGGAAAGAAGGACAGAAACAAGTATCTATTAAGCAATTAATAAGGGCCATTCCTAGGCCTACCCCCTCAAATGCAGGGCATGCAGCAGGGGCAGCAGCAACTCCTGGGACTACCAATCCATAGCCTGGAAATTTAAAAAGCATGTATCTGAACTTCCAGTGACCAGGATGGCAGAGTGAAACCTGGCTGCTCCAATCCCCCTCTCAGACCCTGAAAACACATTAACTACTACCCCAGAGCAAAATTTTAAACAGTAAAGGATTGGGAGCCCTGGAGGAAGGGCGTGGCTAAAGCTCTGCCTCAAAATGGGTAAAAAACAGATCACAAAGACAAAGACTCTAGAATCCTATTATTGTGAGTGGAAAGAATCAAATTCAGAAGGAGACAGCATTGACTCCACGCCCACAGCTGAAGCCTCAATAGGGAATATGAACTGGTCTCAAGCACAGAATGATGAGCTCAAAAAGAACTTTGAAAACCAAATTAGAGAGATAGAAGATAGAATGAATAATACTTTTAAAATCAAAATTGTGAAATTAGAAAAAATTACACTGAAGAAAACAGCTCCTTAAAAAGAAAAAAATGTGTGAAATAGAAAAACATATGGAAAAGGAGCTTCAAAAACTGACTGAGGAAAATAATGTGCTAAAAATTAGAATCAACCAAATTGAAGCTAATGACTCTATGAGGCACCAAGAATCAGTCAAACAAAACATCAATAATGAAAAATTAGAAAAAGTGGTAAAATATCTCAAGGAAAGAAATAATTGATCTGGAAAACAGATTCAGGAGAGATAATCTAAGAATTATTGGTCTGCCTGAAAATCATGATGAAAAAAAGAGCCTGGACAACATCTTCCAAGAGCTAATCAAGGAAAACTGCCCTGAGATCCTAGAACCAGAGAGTAAAATAGAAATCGAGAGAATCCACCAAATACCTCCTGAAAGGGATCTCAAATTGAAAACTCCATGAAATGTCACAGCCAAATTCCAGAACTATCAGGTAAAGGAGAAAATACTGCAAGCAGCCAGAAAGAAACAATTCAAATATCTCAGAACTACAGTAAGGATCACACAGGATCTGGCAGCTTCCACACTGAAAGATCAGAGGGACTGGAATATGATATTTCAAAAGGCAAAAGAGCTCGGGTTACAACTAAGGATCAACTATCCAGTGAAACTGAACATAATCTTCTAGGCAAAGAGACCATTCGGTGATATAATGGACTTCCAGACCTTCCTGATGAAGAAGCCAGAGCTCAAAGGAAAATTCAGCCTCCAATTACAAGACTCAAGAGAGACATAGAAAGGTAAATAGGGAAAAATCACACACATACACACACACACACACACACACACACACACACACAACTTGTTATTTAATAAGAGCAAACTGTATCCCTATAAGGGAGGCTGATACCTGTTAATACTGAGAATTCTATACTTATGGTAACATCTAAAAGGATATAGATAAATAGAGGGTGTGGGTATAAATTATACAAAACGATGATAAAAAAAAACCTTATTAAGGGCTGCAAAGGGACGGCAATGGAAGAAAAGGAAAGAATGAAGCAGAAAAGGATAAATTATGCTATAGAAAGAGGCATAAAAACATCATAGTAGAGGGAAAGAAGGAGGGAGATGAACATAATATGAGCTTCTCCCTCAGTGGTTCTAGTATAAGGAGGAAATAACACAATCAGTTAAGTATAGGACTCTATCAAGAAGAAACATAAAACCTATTATAATAGAAGGAAAGGGGTGCAGGGGAGGGGGAATCTCATGAGATATAATCTCACCAATCTTGGTGCAAGGAAGAAATAACATACTACATTTAATATAAAAACCTATCATATCCTACAGGGCAGTAGGAGCAGGGAAGGGCCAAGAAAGGGGGAGGTGGGATTGGTTAGAAGGGAGGGGAGAAGTAGTAAGGGGCAAGGTTAGGAAAAGGGAGGGGGCCTGATAAGGAAGGAATACTGAGGGAGGCAGCAATCAAAAGGAAAACTCTTAAGGAGGGGAAGGGAGAAGGGGAAAAATAAAAGCATAAACAGGGGAGGGAATAGGATGGAGGGAAAGACACAGATAGTAATCATAACCGTGAATGTGAATGGGATGAACTCTCCCATAAAACATAAGTAGATAGCAGAATGGATTAAAAACCATAATCCTACAATATGCTGCTTACAAGAAACACATCTGAAACAGCGGGATACACACAGGGCAAAGATAAAAGGCTGGAGTAAAATATATTATGCCTCAGCTAAAGTAAAAGAAGCAGGGGTATCAATCTTTATCTCAAACAAAGCAAAAGCAAAACGAGATCTAATTAAACATAGATAAGGCAGGAAACTACATCCTGCTAAAAGGCACCATTGAAAATGAAGCAATATCATTACTAAACATTTATGCTCCAAGTGGTACAGCATCCAAATTCATAAAGGAGAAGTTAAGGGAGTTAGAGGAAGAAACAGATAGCAAAACTAAGAAAACTAACTTCAATCTCCCCCTCTCTGTACTTGATAAATCTAATCTCAAAATAAACAAGGAAGAAGTTAAGGAGGTAAATAGAATCTTAGAGAAGATAGATATGGTAGACCTCTGGAGAAAATTAAATGGGGATAAAAAGGAATATACCTTCTTCTCAGCAGTACACAGCACATACACAAAAATCGACCATGTACTAGGGCATCAAAACCTCACGATTCAGTGAAGAAAGACAGAAATATTAAATGCATCCTTCTCAGATCATGTTGCAATAAAAATTATATGTAATAAAGGACCATGAAAGGATGGGCTAAAACTAATTGGAAACTAAATAACTTAATCCTAAAGAATGAGTGGGTCAAACAATAAATTATAGAAACAATCAGTAACTTCATTCAAGAGAATGACAATAATGAGACAACATACCAAAACCAGTGGGAAGTAGCAAAGGCAGTTTTTAAGGGAAGTTTTATATCTCTGAATGCATACATGAATAAATTAGAGAAAATGGAGGTCAATGAATGGGGCATGCAATTGAAAAAGCTAGAAAAAGAACAAATTGAAAATCCTCTATTAAATACTAAATTAGAAATAATGAAAACCAAAGTAGAGATTAATAAAACTGAAATTAAGAAAACTAATGAATTAATAAATAAAACTAAGAGCTGGTTTTATGAAAAAGCCAATAAAATCGATAGACCTTTAGTCAATATGATAAAAAAAAAGAAAGAAGAAAACAAAATTACAAGTATCAAAAATGAAAAGGGTGAATCTACCTCCAATGAAGAGGAAATTAAAACAATAATTAAGAATTATTTTGCGGGGGCGGAGCCAAGATGGCGGCGTAGCAGCAGCAACATATTGCAGCTCTCACAAAGCCACCCCAAAATACCCATAAAACAGGACTCTAAACCAATCCTAGAACTCCAAAATGCACACAAAGATACTTCCCACTAAAGTCAGCTCGGCTACGAGGAACCACATCAGCACTGCGAACCAAAACCAGCCTGGCCTGAAGCCGCGGCTGTGCCCCGGGGGCGGCTGGATGGGAGGAGTGGAGGAGCTTCAGGTGAGCTGATTAGCGGCAGCTGCGAGGGGGAATTGTGAAAGGGGGAGATAAGCAGTCCAGTCAGAAGGCCTCCAGAGCAGAAAAGCAAAAGGCAGAGGTTTTGCACCCGCCTCGGCTTTGCAGCTTCCCGCCCCAGCCTGCAGGCAGCAAGGGGACTGAGCGATTGTACTCAGGTCAGGGCTCTCCCATTGAGCGGCCTGGACGGATTGCCAACTTGGGCCTTGGTCTTGGAGTCCTCGCTATCCAGTCAGCCAGAAGTGTATAGGAAGAGTTCCCAGCCTCTCCCTAAGAGCTACGGCAGCCGGGAGGACCCCAGAGATTTGGGACAGAGCTTTCCCTTCTGGAAGCAGAGCCCCACAGAGATTTAAAAAAAAATCACAGTCTGAAGAACCATGAGTAAGAATAAGCATAAGAAGCAAAAGATCATGGGAGAGAGAGGGAGGAGGAGAGAGCAGCCAGAGCACCCCCACCAGGGGCCTCCAATAAACATGAAGAATGCCTTAAAGCTAGAGATAAGCTGAAGAAAGATTTTCAAAACCAAGTAAGGGAAGTGGAAGAAAAATTGGGAAGAGAA
>CM053582.1:374512356-374589607 GCA_028627135.1 Pseudochirops cupreus | reverse complement strand
ACATCCAACTGGAACTTGAGATGCACAGGCACTGCAGTTGGGAGATCCATTCTGCCCTACCAAAAAGTGACATAGGAGAGAATAGACTGGGGGAGAGGGGAAACACTGGGATGGCTGTTTTGGGTGGTGGGTGGGGGAAAGACAGGGAGAAAATATGTAACTCAAAAAAAATTTAATAAAATAAGTTAAAAAAAAAAGAATTATTTTGCCCAATCGTATGCACATAAATTTGACAATCTTAGTGCAATGGATAAATATTTACAGAAATATAAGTTGCCCAGATTAACTGAAGAGGAAGTAAATTATTTAAATAACCCCATTTCAGAAAAAGAAATTGAACAAACCATCAGTGAACTCCCTAGGAAAAAAATCTCCAGGGCCATATGGATTTACTAGTGAATTCTATCAAACATTTAAAAAACAATTGATTCCAATACTCTACAAACTATTTGGGAAAATTGGTGAAGAAAGAGTCCTACCAAATTCTTTTTATGACTTAAATATGGTACTGATGCCTAAATCAGGGAGAGGCAAAATGGAGAAAGAAAATTATAGACCAATCTCTCTCATGAATATAGATGTAAAAATTTTAAATAAAATATTAGCAAAGAGACTACAGCAACTTATCACAAGAATAATATATTTTAATCAGGTAGGATTTATTCCAGGAATGCAAAGATGGTTCAATATTAGGAAAATCATCAATATTATTGATCATATCAACAATAAAAATAGCAGAAACCATATTATTATCTCAATAGATGCAGAAGAAGCTTTTGACAAGATACAACAACCATTCCTATTAAAAACACTAGAAAGTATAGGAATAAATGAAGTTTTCCTTAGAATAATAGGCAGCATCTGTTTAAGTCATCAGCAAGTATTATATGTAATGGGGATAAACTAGAAGAATTTCCAATAAGATCAGGGGTGAAACAAGGATGTCCACGATCACCTCTCTTATTCAGTCTGGTACTAGAAATGTTACAGTAGCAATTAGGGAAGAAAAAGAAATCAAAGGAATCAAATTAGGCAAAGAAGAGGCTAAGCTATCACTCTTTGCAGATGATATGATGATATACTTGGAGAATCCTAGAGAATCAAGTAAAAAACTTCTTGAGACAATAAATAAATTTGGCAAAGTTACAGGATATAAAATAAACCCACATAAATCCTCAGCATTCCTATATATTTCTTATGAAATCCAACAGCAAGAGATAGAAAGAAAAATCCCATTTAAAGTTACTGTAGACATTATAAAATATCTGGGAATCTACCTCCCAAAACAAACCCAGGACCTATATCAGTGGTTCTCAACCTTCCTAATGCCGCGACCCTTTAATATTCATATGTGGGCATATCTGCATGCGGGCGGACATACCTGGAGACTGATAGAGGAGTGGTGTCTCAGTTCCTAAGACCATGGGAAATATGTGTTTTCCGATGGTCTTAGGTGACCCCATTCGAACCCAAAGGGGTCATGACCCACAGATTGAGAACCGCTGACCTATATGAACACAACTACAAAACACTTTTCACACAAATAAAGTCAGATCTAACTTACTGGAAAAATATCAATTGCTCATGGCTGGGTTGAGCTAATATAATAAAAATGACAATTTTACTGAAATTAAATTACATATTTTGTGCCATACCAATCAGTCTACCAAAATATTACCTTATAGAGCTAGAAAAAATAGTGACAAAATTCATTTGGAAGAATAAAAGGTCCAGAATATCAAGGGAATTAATTAAATTAATGCGAAGGAAGGTGGCCTAGCCTTACCAGATTTTAATCTGTATTATAAAGCAGCAGTCATCAAAACCACTTGGTACTGGCTGAGGAATACAGCATGGGATCAATGGAACAGATTGGGTACATAAGACTCAGCAGTCAATGATTATAGTAATCTACTGTTTGATAAAACCAAAAACTCTAGTTTTGGGGATAAGAACTCACTATGTGACAAAAACTGCTGGGAAAACTGGAATATAGTATGGCAGAAACTGGGCAGAGACGATCATCAAACTCCATATACCAAAATCAAGTCTAAATGGGTGCACGATCTAGGTATAAAGGCTGATAATGTAAGCAATCTGGGAAAGCAAGGAATAGTTTACCTGTCAGATTTATGGAGAAGGGAAGACTTCATGACCAAACGTGAGTTATAGAGCATTATAAAATGCAAAATGGATAATCTTGATTACATTAAATTGAAAAACTTCTGTACAAACAAAATCAATGTAACCAAGGTTAAAAGGGAAGTGGGAAACTGGGAAAGAATTTTTACAACCAGTGTCTCTGATAAGGGCCTCATTTCTAAAATATACAGGGAATTGAGTCAAATCTATAAAAATGCAAGGGATTCCCCAATTGATAAATGGTCAAAGGATATGAACAGGCAATTTTCAGAGATAGAAATGTATTATTTATTACAACATGTATTGCAGCTCTTTTTGTGGTGGCAAAAATAATTATTGCAGCTCTTTTTGTTGTGGCAAAAAATTGGAAATTAAGTGGATGTCCATCAATTGGGGAATGGTTAAACAAGTTGTGGTATATGAATGTAATGGAATACTATTGTGCTATAAGAAATGAGGAGCAGATGGACTTCATATTTACCTGGAGAGATTTATATGAACTGATGCTGAGTCAGAAGAGTATAATCAGGAGAAATTTGTACACAATTACAGACACAACCTATGCGTGACAACCAACTGTGATAGACTGGACTCTTCTCGGCAACTCAAGGTTATAAGACAATGCCAAAAGACTCATGATGAAAGAGATGTCTACATTCAGAGAAAGATCTAGAAAGAACAGAGTTTAAATGGAGACTGAAGCAAACTACCTGCTATCTTTTTTTTTCTTGTTTGGTTTTGTTTCCTCTTTCCCATAATTCAATCCATCGATTACAACCCTTCTTTACAATCTGACTAATGTTTAATGTGAAAGTATTTGCAGATCCTATACTTGATTGCATGCTGCCATGGCAGGAGGGCAAGGAGGAAGGGGAGAAAATTTGAAACTCAAGGGGCTGTGGAACTGAATCTTGTAAACTACAAGAAAATAAACAAATCAATTTAAAAATCCAATTAAAAAATAAATTAAAATTAAAAAAATTTAAAAAGAACAAAGGACAACAACCAACCAACCAAGTAGCTTCAAAAGGGAGGAGAGATATGGGATGATAGTGGGGATGGATCGACCAAGTGAGGGTTTCTCAAGGAGGGAGGATCTGATACGGATATGTTTCTAGGTTGCAGGGAAGTGACCAGTAATCAAGGAGAGATTAAAGATAAGTAAGAGGGTGTTAATGACAAAGGACAGTCTTTTGGAGAAGATTTGATGGAATGGAATTACTTGTGCTTCTTTAGAGGGGTTCATCGTGGCATGGAGCATTCAGTTCCTCAATCCCCTGAGTTTCAAATTTTCTTCCTTTCCCTCTCCTACCCCTTCCTCCCACCCCCGCCATGGCGGCATGCAATCAAATATAATGATCTCAATTTTTTCAGTGAGATATGAGTAAACATTCTCAACAAAGAGATGGAGTGAGGGGGAACCATGAAAGTTTTGAGGAGGGATGGAAAGGTTCTGAAGAACTGTTGTGCTAAGTATAATAGTGAGTTAAATACAGAAGTGTAAATGGATTGCCTTGCCATAGTGAAGGACCAAATTAAAATTATGTAACATAAATCTAGCACTGTTTCATGATTTTCTCCAACTTCGGGAAGATGTGTATACACTCTCTTCCCTTTCCAATCTTAGGCACTTGATGCATCAATTCAGCTTTACATTGTTCTCTTCTCTAGAGTCTCTTGCTCCTTATTTCTATCTCTAATCTTGTCCCTCCAAGTCTCACAGTTGGATCACTCTACCATCCATTGCCTTGATCACAAGTTGGAGATATGAGTTCAAATCCAGCCTCAGACACCCTAGTTGTATGAGCCTAGACAAGTCACCTCCATGAAACATTAAAGTGTATATAAATGTTAGCTATTATTATTAATACACCGAAGTAGCTTCATTTTTAAAATCCTGGAAAATAAATATATATGTACACACATACACACACACAGAAGTTTAAGCTTTAATGTCTCAGATCTACACTAATACTTTCTATCATATATATATATATTTTATATATATATATATATATATGTATGTACATATGTATTCATATCTACATTAGAATATCCTGTATATAGACATACCTACATATGTAAATGAATGCATACCCACATATGTACATATAAATACATGTATCATTTTACATTTTGCAAAGCACTATTTTATTTTATCTCATTTGACCCTTGTAACAAGTCTGTGAGTTAGAGCTATTATTATCTTCCTTCTACAGAGAAGAAGCTGAGGCTGTGAGATTTGCCCAAGGTCACACAGCTAGCATGTGCCTGAGGCAGGATTCACACATACGTGTTCCCGATGCACATCTAGCTCCCTCTACACTATGCCACCGAGCTTCCTCATGTGTTCCTCATGTTCCTCACCTTAACTCCCAATCCCTGGGTCACCAAAATATGCCTCGGCATGCTGAGGCAGGGGCTATATTACAGAGGTACTCAGTATTTCTGGAGGATGTAAGGCCCATTTGTAAGAGCCTCTCTCTTGCTCCTAATTTCCTAAGTCTCAGGACCTCTTATAGTTCTGAGACCTTGACATTGGCATATAACTACTATAGAGATTGGGTCCTTGGAGGTTATACAGTCACAGCTAGAGGTGGGAGAAGAAGGACCATTAGAAACATCTCTCCAAATCAACTATACAGCCAGTCCAGCAAATTATTCTGGATCCAACAGGAGATGGGTATAGTGAGAAGTTTCAGTCGATCTTTTTGATGTCAATGCAGGCTACAGAAAGTTACAATTCCCCCAAACACCACAATGCCCTTTCCAAAGCCATTATGTAACTGTTGGTCAAGAATTTATCCAAAACCTTTTTAAAGCTATTTCTACTTTCAGCCTGTACCACACCTTGAATTAATGAGTTTCATCAGTTTCTCTCCTGCTGTGTAAAGTAGGATTTCCTATCATTCATTGAAAAATGATCTCTCTCAAGCTTCAAGGGGAGGGGGAAAGCAGTCTTAGTATCCTGGGATTAGACAAACAACCCTTCGTTCATCCTGCCCATTGTCTTCAAGATTTTATAGACGTCAATCACATCTTAAATTTACCTTATCCATTCTTGCTCTGCCAATCTCCCATCATCATCTCAGATTCTCCTCTCAGGACCTGCTCTGGCTCTATCACCTTTTTTCTGGAATGGCGAACAAAATTGTCCTCTTGCCTCTCCATCCCTTCGCACTTACCTGGTCCCCTCAACTAACTCCCATTTCTGGTTTGGAGAGGAGGGTGTGAAACAAAGGCTAGGCAGCTATATAGGAAAAAGTGGATAGATTGAGTCCACAGCTACCTTAGAAGTGATCTAGTCCAACCCCTTCATTTTACAAATGGGGAAACTGAGGTCCTGAGAGGTTATTAGTTTTCCATCTCTTGACTCGGTGTCTCTGTACAGTCTAATCTCCCATACTCTGAATGCTCTTCTTCCTCACCTTGCTAGAGGCAGCTAGCTGGTGGTGTGGTGGATAGAGCCCTCTGTACCGGCATCAGAAAGACTTGAGTTCAAATCCTATCTCAGACACTTAGCAGTTGTATGACCTTAGGCAAGTCACTTTACCTATATGCCTCAGTTTCCTAAACTATAAAATAGATATAAGAACAGAACCTATGTCTGAGGGGTGTTTTGAGGCTCAAATGAGATAATACTTGGATAAAGTACTTAGCAAAGTGCTGGTACATAGTAAGTGCTTCATAAATATTTATTCCCTTCCCCTTCCTTACCTCTATTTTAGCACCTTCTAAGGTGGCTCAGATCAGGTGCCACCTCCTACAAGACACCTATTCTGATTTCCACAGTTGTTTGTTATCCAAGTCCCTCCCCTCTCCCCAGTCCCTGCAAAAATCACAGCATATTTATTTGGTATAGATATTATATTTTCTCATCTGTAAAAATGTGTATCCCCCAATATACTTTAAGTTCTTGAAGGCAAGGACTTGTCTCAATTGTGTATCTGTATGCCCAACATTTAACATATTAGCTACAAAGGTAGGTGCTTAATAAATGTTTGTTGTTGACAGATGGGTTGCCCAGGGTCACAGGATTTGAACCCAGGTTCTCTGACTCCAAATCTCATGCTCTTTCTGCAGGAACACATGGCCACAACTAGATGGAAAGAGGGGGCTCCTGAGAAATAAGAAAGACAGTGAATTTAAAAGGATCAGAGAACCATTTGCCTTGCCTCCCTTCTTCACTCTCTCCCACTTCCATCCTGGATGCACAAGAGCTAGGACTGTCTGTATCCTGGAGGCACAGACAGTAAAGAGCCTGTGTCTGCTGCATGGTTTCTCAGAATTTAACCAAGCACCTTTTGAAAATCAACAGCCATTTGCTTCATCCTGATTATAATTTCAATTTATTTTTTTATTGTACTACCCTCTCTTTCTTTCACAGCATTAGATAACAGAGTGATGGAAGAACAGTAAACTTCAGTGCAGATTACAAATGAACCTTTATCTCCTGAAGAGACAAATTGGAAATTAGTGGCTATCAGAGGAGCTTACTAGAGACATAATACTGTTTTGAACAATGAGCTATTGCTTGTGTTTTGATAAACTTCAGAAAGCTAAATGTGCTTTGAAAAAGGAAGAGAAAGAAACTAAAGTACTATTGCTCACTCTCACCTTGGAAAAGCCCCATTAAGGATGCATTATCACAAAGTTCTCCAAGAACTGAAAGCAAAATGCAATTGGTGCTGGGGAAAAAAAAGGGAAGAAAAGATGCATCCTCTTGAACCTATCAAACTTTAAAGAACTAAGCAGATAATTCAAGGCTCCCCATTCCACAGTTCTCAGGTCAGCAGTTGGGTCCTTCTTTTTCCCTTCTTTGCCTTTCACATCTATCAGGCTTTATAATCAACAAACTGCAGTGAAAGCACAGAAAGGAATTTTGCCAAGAGAATTTGAGCAATTCTGAAAACAATTTGGACCTTAGTAGCCCAAAGAGAATCTGAGGGCACATGTACATAAAAAAGCTATGAGCTGGACACCTCAGAAGGAGAAGTCATACACTTAAATATAAATTTTACATGGAGTCATAGTGATGATTAGATACGTGGAATCACCTGGGGAAGCAAAGTGTGCCATTGGCTAGCTAACCGGCACAAACCACAGCATATTAAGGATCATAGACTTAGAGCTGGACAGGCATTTGGTCTGAATTCCTCCTTTTACAGATGAGGAAACTAAGACCTAGAGAGATTATGTGACTCGCCCAAGGTTACACGGGCAGAATGTGACAAGTTCAGCATCAGATACAGGTCCTCTGATTCCAAATACAGAGTTGTTTTTCTAATACCACATTTTCCTAAGATGACCCAAGAGCATGGGAACCACCAAAATTTGACAACGGCTTTGTGAAACCGGAAGCTGCGAAGCAAATGACAGACAAGATGTGCTGATACCAGAACTAGTAAGTGAGCAGAACTCCCCTGGGAAAGCAGGGGAGTAGAGATGCATGGCTGCTATCATCTTCAACAAGAGCTCCAACTCAACTACTGGGATTTCCCTATGGATGTTTCAAGCTTTCCTTCCACAGAGAAGAAGGCTGACCGTTGTGAAAGGAGAAAGGAAGCAATGAAATTCCCCCATGACCAGTCTTGGACGGGAGCCTCTTCTCACTTTCTGGCATACTGTATCCGCTCTATGTTCAAACGCTTATTGAGAGCTTCTATAATCCCATCATACTTTGATCCTCTAATGCTTGTGAGGTGGGAAATGGGACAGAATATTGCTTGGGGTGAACTCAAAATAAGCTAAATTCAGATGCACCCAAGGTTTCTCTTGGCAGTGGCATAAAGAAGGGCATGCTTATTACTCCTTAGACATCAACAAAATTGAACTCAGCTTGCCTGTCACAGGAAAGGAGTCAAGGGACTCCATTTTTCAGATGTGTTACAAAAACATAAAAAGAGTTAGAGCTAGAAAGGATGTTAGAAATCATTTGATTCAACTCCCATATTTTTAAATAGTATTTTATTTTTTCCAATTATATGTAAAAAGAATTTTTAACATTCATTTTTAAAAAATATTGAGTTTCAAATTTTTTCCCCTCTAGCACTCCCCTCCCCTCTTCCTAAAATGGTAAACAATTTGATGTAGGTTCTATGTGTGCAACTATGTAAAACACATTTCCATATCAGCCTTGTTGTGATAGAAGAATTAGACCAAAAGGAAAAGAAACCACAAAAAAAGTAAAGTGAGAATATCATGCTTTAATCTGCTTTCAGACTCCCTCAGTTCTTTCTCTGAATATGGATACCATTTTGTATCATGAGTCCTTGGGAACTGTCTTGGATTACTGCATTGCTGAAGAGTTAAGTCATTCGTATCAACTCTCATATATTACAGATGAAGAATCTGAGATCCAGGGAGGAGAAGCAACAACATAAAGCTAGCAGATCTCAAATTCAAATCCAACTCCTCTGATTCAAAAGGCAGAGCTCTTGCCACTACAATATTTAGTAAAAATATCAAAGCCTCTAAAATGAGTTTCTTTCCAAGAAGACAGACTAAATTCCAAGGGCATAACTCACAAAATGAATGGGAAGAGCTGCAGGCCATGTATTATGGCCAACTCATATGACTTCCAGCACCGGCCCTATGTGACTTTTTTTTCATTTGATGTACTTGCTGATTCTATTATCTAGCACTTCTTTATTTTTTTTAAAGGTCATGACATTTAGAATAACAAGTCTGGGGAATTAAATGTTCCTTTACATTTTTAATTTCTGGCCATAATTTATCACCGAATATTATAGGAATGTGATTGAATGGGTGTGGAAAGGTTAATATAAACTGCTTTTAAATTGCAAGTTTGCCAAGTGCTTAGCCTTTACCCAGTTATACAACAAGCATTAAAGGAAAAGTTATGTCCTGGCTCCAGAGCTGGATTTACATTTTGCTAGGAGCCTTTGCAACATGTCTATGAGTTGTTTTTCCCCCATTGAGATATTACTGAGAGCAAAGAAGCAGCATTTTTTTTCCTCTTCGCCTTTGCTTCTTCCCATGTTTGTGTTTGAATGTATTTCACACATATAACTTCCAGTAAGTAATGGAATTAGACAATCATCTGTCAACATGATTTGTGTACCAGAGTCTAGCCCTCAGGTTTAAAACCCCATAAGAAAAAAATAAATTCATTTCCTAGTCTTTTCTGCTCTTCCAAACAACTCAAGTGAAGAGAAAGGGTTATTTCCTTGAGAGAGGATTTTCCTGGGGAAAAACTAGCAGCACATTGTTCATTTTTGTCACACCTTCCAGACTTGTAGGCCCTTCTCCTATCTCCTATTAGATCAAGAAGGGTTCCATTCTCCCCCTATCAATCCAACAAGGACCCAGAGGCTGCCCTTTCTTTACCCAATCTGCATTTCTTTCTCCCTGGAATGTCCAACATGAAGTGAAAATAATGAAATTAATTCCCAGAGATCTTCTCATCCTTGTTTCTCTGTTTATACCTTGGCATTAGAGATCTAGTCAGGAATAACCTTGTAGAAATGTTACCAGAAATTCTGGAAATTCCACCGACTGAGAAAAAAGAGTAAAATACTAAGTCTCTCCTCAAATGATTTAGATAGGAGAGGGTTTAGATAATGATCCTAAGCTTTTCATGGATTCAGCTCTATCCCTGACCAAGTTCACCTTTCCTTCTCTAGTTCCAGTCTGAAAAAAATGAATGGAATTAGATATTTTTTTTTCCAAAAAGATAATAGCAGTGACCAAGGGAAGCCATTTAAATAGGCTTCAGAGAGATGTGGGCCTGGAACCTTGCTGACTGGCCAAGGACAAGGATGCTTCACAAAACAATAGATTTAGAAATGGAAGGGACCTCTAGGGCCATCTAGTTTCATCCCCTCATTTTACAGATGAGAAAATTCAGTCTCCTTATCTGTAAAATGAAGATAATAATAACACCTGCCTCTCAGGGCTATTGTGAGGACCAGATGAGATAATAATTAGAATAGTAATATAGTAATTATATAGCAATAATTGATAATTATACAGTAATTATAATCATATACTAATTAGCTTGGAACAGTACCTGGCACATAGGAAGCACCATATAAATGTTGGATACTATTAAGATGATGATGATGATGACGATGGAGGTAAAATTACTTGCCCAAGGTCACACAGATAGACAAGATTTGAATCTGCACATCCTCTGAATCTACAGTTAGTATTTCTTCCATTTTATCACAGTTTGACTCTCAGGGAAAAATAGATAGGGCTTTTAGAGTGGGGAGAGGTGGAAAAGAGGAGAAAAAAAAAAGCTGAAATAGGATTCAAAACCCAAATTCATCCACCACAAACTCTTACAAAATCCACAATTTGATTTGATTCCATTCAATCTGATTCCATTCTATTTTCATATATTAAACATAGGGTGCTGGGTAGGCTGTGAATACAAAGATGAAAATGACAGAATCTTTTTCATCTTTGAACTTATAATAACAAGGCAGAAATGCATGCACCATGTAAGAACAATGTAGCTACACAAAGAACTGGACGATCAACTCAAATTTTTAAGAGGCCTTTATCAAAGACGGAAGTGAGGACAGGCAATTATAAATGAACACAAAAGAATGGCATGGACCCGTAAGAGAAGTTCAGAAGGAGTTTTAGCTGTCGTTAAATACTAAAGACGTCAAGAGGACTTTTTTTAGTGAAGTTGGGGAAAAGAGGAAGATCAAAAAAAAAAGGATTGCTTAAGGTAGATTGAGTGATAATAATAGATGATGGAGAGAAGGCTGAGCTGTTTTTGCTTCAGTTTTCTCAGCCAAAGGGAATGATCTTTGAACTGGAAAGGACAGAACAAAATTGGTCATTAAATGGCGAAGCTCAAACAAGCAATGAAATGAAAAAGGGAGGACGAAGCTACCTGCAGTAAGTTGAAGTTTGGGGGCTTAGGAAAACTATATCCCACGGTATCGAAAGAACTGATGGTTATGATGGCTGACATATGGTCAGTGATCTTAGAAAGGGGCTAGAGAAAAGGAGAGGGAACACAGGACCAGAGAAAAGAAAATATCCCACTATTCAAAAAAGAAAAAAAATTCCTACAGCCTTCAAACTACAGCCCACTCAGCCTGACTTCAATTACTGGCAAAATTCTTGATTCTGCCACGAATGAGTTGTTACAAAGGGAAGCGGTGATCACCGAGAGCCAGTATGGCTTCCTAAAGAATATGTTGGAAGGGCCTTAAGAAAGTGAAATTCATTGGTTTTTTGTTCTATTCTAATACATCAAGCTGTTATTTTGTGCTTTTAACATATAGCTAATTGTACCCATATGCACACCTTCTGTCTAGATCATCTCAAGCTTTTAAATGGACAAAATATAGAGCTCTTCCTACAGTATGCAGCTCAGAGAGACACTGCAGACAGTGCCAACAGTTGGGCTCAAAATTGAACAGGAAAAAGCAAGCTGGTTTACCTACAGAATAATTCAGGGCTATATTAATGGTGCCAAATTTCTCCTCAGACCATTTTTTAACACTAATATTCCACTGGTGCTATTGTGAGTTCCAAATTACGGAACATCTCTAAAGAATTAAAATTTAGTTTCACAGGCAATGGAGTGGAATATCAAGGGTACAAGCAGGCTGCAACATGAAACAACCTTGGAGATACAAAGAGCAGGAATTAAAGATATTATCAAAAAGAAATTAGACTAGTCCAGTGGTGAAAGTGAGAGACAAATCTGAAGTTGCCCATGTGCTCTCCTGGGATCATGAGTGAGCCTCTTGTATTGAACTTATGGGTGAACATGAACAAAAGGTAATGGATGATCTACAATTTGTATGATTGGAGAGAATACCCACATTGATGACAGCGAGAATCTAGCCAAGAATTTTCTTAATATATAGCTACACATACACACAAATAGTTTTAAAAAGAGGTGATGTCATCAGCATTGTAGGCAAAATAATTCATCACTTGATGGCTGATCTTTTATATAAATATATTGAAACTTAGAATGACTAAGTCTAAAAGAGCCCCAGTTCCATGAAACTGAAGCTAATGCTGTAAGTTATCAACAGAAAGAAAGGCTGAGAACTGCAATCCAGTCTTACTTTCTTCAGAATGAAAATGCCTGAATATGACAAAGCCCTTCCCTGATGTCTGCCCTCTTGCTTTAGAAGTAAACAAGTCTATCCCCAGGAAGTGCTTCTTTCATCTTCTTCCTTAAGCTTAGGGCTATAGTGACGAGCAGAATAAATTAGTAACTGGTCATTCTCTATGATTATGGAATCACCTCAATGCCAGTATGGAAATTTGGCCTTGAGAAGGTCAAAGAACCCAAGAGATAAGAGTTCAAGGAAGTCTAGTTCTTACCTTCAGCGATCCCCCTTCCTCCTTTCTGGGACACACCAGGCTCTCCTGGACAATGTCTAATTTTACCTTTGAAAAAGTTTTTTGTTTTTCTTTGCCTAACACAGTTACCCTCAAGAACTGTTAATATTTCATTTTCCTTTTAAGTCCTATTCACTACTATAGGCTATACTTGTATAGAAAAGTGCCTGAAGATCATATGGAACTCTTAGCCAAAAAGGCTGCCTCCAAATTCTGAATTCTGAACTCCTAACTGCCTGAGCAGCAGGCTAAGACAGATAAGCACCTGAGCCTCCCAGATCTACCTCCCCATAAGAAATGTCCCCCAGGATCCAAACTCACTGTTCTTCTCTGTCTTGTGCTTGGGAGGTTCTGGCTCTGGGAGGCATGGACAGGGTCCCTCACACTGGGTCGTGAAGCCTTTTCCAGAGGAACAGGAATGGAACTCCAGTTTGCACTGCAGAAAAAAAAAAGTTATAGAGGCCTTCAGAATTCTAGGAAAATAACTACATACATACGGTACTTGGCAAATGCACATTAAATAAGGAGGTAGAAGTGTGAATTAGTAAAAAGGCATATTTGGCAAGAAATACAGTTACATTTCTTTAAAATACAAGCATTTTCAGTAATTGCTTTTTAAAAAATGTCATCAGAAAAGAAAGGTTCCATAGATGCCAAAATAATCAGAACAAAACTTTCTGTGGAAGCAAAGAATTTGAAACAAAGTAGTAGCCAATTAATTACGACCTGGTCGAACAAATTGAGGTCTAGAAATGTAATGGATAATGGGCACTGTAAGAATAATAAAGATGAAGAATTAGAGGAACATACTGAGACTTCTATGAACTGATACAAAATGAAATAAACAGAACTAGGGAACCAGAATGCAGAATGATTACAACAACATAAAATGAATGAGTGATAAAATGGAACTGAACACTGTAATGATAGCAATCAAGCTTGGTCTTAGAGAAGAGCTGAGATAATGCACTTCCTTCCTCTTCACTACAGAGATGGAGGACTGTGGGTGTCAAATATTGCATATGTTGTCAGATATGGGATTTTTGCTAAACTATTTTTTAAAAATCTACCACAAGGGATAACTTGATAAGGAAGGGCTCTTTAGCCACAGATGTGATGGAACAATAAAAAGTATCAGTAAATTATAAAATGCTTTTAGATATAATTGACCCTACTTTAATAAAGAAATTAGACTCTATTGTATTTACCATATAAATCCTATATAAATGGTTGCTGCTAACAACAATTCTTCCATTTTTCTTTTAATTTTTTTCAACTAACAAAAATGCATTTTCTCTACTTTTCATCCCCATTGAAAAGGAAAAAAAAAACCTTTAACAAATATGCATAGCTAAGCAAAACAAATCCTACATATACTCCCCCTTTGAGGACAGGTAGGTGGCACAGTGGATAGAGGGCTGAGTCTAGAGTCAGGAAGACCTGAGTTCAAATCTAACCTCAGAACATTACTAGTTGTGTCACCTTAGGCAAGTTACTTCACCTCTGCCTCAGTTTCCTTAACTGTATAATGAAGATGATAACAATACCTACTTCAGGGGATTTTAGGGGATATAATATCTGTAAAGCATTTAATACAGTGCCTAGCACATAGTAGCCACTTAATAAATGTTTTCTCCTTTTTCAAGGAATTTAATACCTATCTTAAAATCTTCCTCTCCATCCTTACCCTTTGTCCAACATACAAATGGGTGTCCTCTCAAATACCTTGCCATCTCATTTCCTTAATCTCCTCAATTCCTTTGACTTACATCTTCATTACAACTTAATGTTTCCACATATACTAGCTCTTATCATCATCCAAAACTGTACCATCTCCAGTGCCCTGAAATCTGAAACTCCTCTCAATGATCATTTCTTTTCCTGCCATTTTTTACTCTGTTCTCTTTCTCTTAAACCTATTATTTGCCCTTACTATGTTCATCTAGTCCCTTTAATATTTCTGTTCTCTGTATTGGTCTCTTCTGCTCTGACCTTACTTGCTTTTTTTCCTTTTTTTTTTTTTTTTTGGTCTTGACACTGTAACTAAACAGTTAAACTATTTTATTATTCTCTGTATTCTTATTCTATCACAACTGACATCTCATCAGACCTAAATGCAATACCATCCACCTCCTCTGTTTTCATATACATGCTCCTAAATGCTACAGGAAGAATCCATAGTGCCTGAATTAATTATTGCAATAGCTATTAACAACTGGGTATCATTCAACCTTACCCATTAGTTTTTCCTCCATTAGTGTTTATGCCACTTATCTCTCTTCTGATTATCCTATTATGTGTCTGATGGTTCAATCTCAGTCACCTTGCTGGAACAGAATCCCCATCTCCTATCCCTTTACATGGATATCTCTCAAGGATTTCTGTGCTAGGATATTTTCTCTTCTTTCTCTACCCTTTCTCTCTTGACAAGCTCATCAGTTCCAATGGGTTAAATTATCATTTCTTTGAAGATCATTCCCAAATCTACATATCCAGCCATAATCTCACATCTGAATTTCACTCCCCACATTGCCAATTGCCTTTTAGATATCTATACTTGGATATTCCCCTGATATCTGAAACCCAGGATGCCACTCATCATCTTTCCCCCAAACCCATTATGCCTCTAAATTTCTGTTGTTTCTTTTGATGCTAGCCCAGTTTTGTGACTTTGAAGTGATCCTTGAAACTTCCCTCTTCTTCCCTTACCCTATAGTTTATCAATGTACAAGTTCATAGGATCAGAGACTTAGAACTGAAAGGGACTTTAAAAGACACTGAGTCCAGTGCTCTCATTCTGCAGATGAGGAAAATGAGGACCAAAGGTTGTGACTTATCCAGAATTGCTTAGCTAGGAAGTGAGGCAGAATATGACATGAAGTCAGGAATTCTTAGATTCTGACTCCACGGCACTTCTTATTTCATTCCCTTATCTCTACTTATAAGGCCACCATCCTCATTCAGACTTTAATCATTTCTCAAGTGGATTAATGCAGCAGTCTCCTAATTGGTCTTATTACTTTGTTTCTTCCTACTCTATTCCATCCTATATTCAGCAATCAAAATAATCTTCTGAAAGCAGTACTCTGACCAAATGTAATGGTAATGGTAATTTAAAGATTTTCCCTGCTCTTTAATAGACCTAAGGGAATTTGAAGATCTTCCCTGCCCACTTATAGGATGAATGTAATCACATGGAACCTGTGGTTGGAGGAGTTTGCTGAAGGGTAGAGCAGAGCCCACAGGAGGCTGGGAGTCAGAGTAGTTAGAGCTGCAGGGAGGATAGGACTCACCTAGGGAAACAGCTAGGCTTGTGAGTGTTTGTTTGTGGGAAGGTTAAAGGATGGTGTGGCTCTCTGTTGCATTGTGGTGTGTTAACTTCTATGTTGCTGTGATGAATTCATTTTCCTGCTGTTGGGATTTGGTTTTCTGGTGTCTGAATAAATGTTTTGCTTCTGTCTTCTATATGAAGAATCTGTTATATTTTGCAATTGAGAACTATGCTGGCATATTTACAGTTGTCATCAGTGCTGTGAATGTTGTGTTGACACTACATTTGGCAACGAGGATGAAATCACAAAATATCAGACCTCTATTTGGAGGCAGAAGGGATTTAGAAGAAGAAATGGATATCCCAGGATGGGAAGATTTACCTTATTCCTCCCTAGAAAGGGAGTGGGCTAAAAGTACAGGTTTTGTGAATACTGGGAACTGAGGCTACAGAAGGGAAAACCCCAAGATTTAGAGACATGTTTGCAAGGAATATCAATAAAATCAGGAAGAGGACTGGAAGGGATGTGTAGAAGAGGCTGGGTTTTACTATACTATATGTAAAAGCAGAGACAGAGTGTTGGAAGAAAAAACTCAGATGGAAATGAAGTTAGCTGATTTGCATGAGAAATTTTCTGTGTTGACAGTGTTTCAGCTCTCCTTTAGAAGAGTAAGCTAGAAGATCTCAGGTGGTCCAAGTGTGTTTGGTTCATAAAAATTGAAAAACTAACAGGAGGAATGTTTGCATTCAGTTTTGGCAGAGGCTGAACCCAGCTTCCATGACAACATCTGCCAGGAGAGTGTGTGGGTGGAAAATGAGACAATGTCACATGGCAAGGCTTTTACAAGGGCAGAAGTTCACCCCATAGTAAGAAGAAAGCAGGAGAAGCAGGGAGACCAAACAAAGTTCAGGGAGATACTTGAGGATTTTACTCAGCAGGAGGTTACTGAAATATTAAGCAGATTTACTCAAAGGATGGGAGAATTGTTAGCGTTTTGGATGAGGAGAATCAGTGATGAAGGGGTAGGAAGAATATGGGTAGATAATGTGGATTACTTGAAATTTATAGGTATTAGTCAGAATCCTTTTGTCCAGCAAGCTTTTAGAGATTACCATATTCAAGGAGGTAACAATAGGACCAATCTGTTAGCTTCTGCTGCCAATGGAAGCAATAAAATGTATCCATTGATTCTATGTGGCCTGGTGGAGAGAGACTCATTTAGATGCTGTATGAAAAAGTTTAAGCAGGAGGTAATGAAAACTGTTATCATGCTTGGAGGTGCAGATGTTTATCACGATATTCCTTTAGTAGTTTCTCATAGAAATATCATAGTAAAGATGGCTCCTACTGCTTCTAAACACCTCCTTCTGACTTTACTAATTGGTGAAATAAAGCACCCTCTTTTGGAGGTGCTGGATAAGATTTTATAGCTAAGTGACTTGGAAGAATGGAGAAAAGAAAAATTTCCTCAAGAGAGAAGAATAAATAGCCAGAAGATTCAAAGTCAGAACAGATTGACAAGAAAAGAATTGTTTACTGCTCTACTGAGAGCAGGGGTTGATTTTGGAAGAATTGATGGTATTCCAACTAATGAACTATACAAAATGTATCAAGAAAAGGGACTTGATGTTAGATGGAATAGAGAAGTAAAAACTGCCCCCACAGGTCTTTCTGAAGTATTTTTACGAGAGTGAGTTCATGGACTGACCCTATATCTGTTTCTTTTTAGCTTTATGTCTGTTAAACTTGTTTGCAAGATTTGTTTACTGAAGGTTTAGCACTCTCCACCTAAACATGCTTGAATGCTTAAGCCAGATGTCACTGCCTGTCCACAACTGTGATGGGTCACACCACGACTTTGCATCAACCAAGCTTCAAATGCCAGCTAAACAACTGACCTCTTGACTGGTACCTCTTGGGGCAGCAACAGCTATATGTCCAATTTCAGTAGGAAGTAGCTATGGAGAAAGAGACTTTCACCCCTTACCCCCAAGATTTTGAGCCCTATTCATTTGAGGAGGGAATGATGGGGTGCTTATGCTCAAGCCCCCATCCTAAGATATTGTTTTATGTGTTTATTTTCTTTTATCCCTGTTATATTGTTGTAAAGTTCTATTGACACCAGTTATCCCGAAACTCCCATTAACCTATGTAATGAAATGTATTGTTAATATATTTTTGCTATTTAAGGGACATGAAAAATCTTGGGGCTGAATGTATTGGTAATGGGAATTTGAAGATCTTTCCTGCCCTTTAACAGACCTGAGGGAATTTGAAGATCTTCCCTGCCCTCTTCCAGGATGAATGTAATCACATGGAGTCTGTGGTGGGAGGAATTTGCTGAAGGGAAGAGCAGAACCCACAGGAAGCTGGGAGTTAGAGCAGTTAGAGCTGGAGGGAGGAGAGGATGCACCCAGGGAGACAGCTAGGCTTGTGAGTGTTGGTTTGTGGCTAAAGGATGGTGTGACTCTCTGCTGTGCTGTGGTGTATTTACTTCTATGTTGCTATGATGGATTTAGTTTCCCTGACTCTGGGGCCAACTCTTTATCCATATGCCACATTGCCTCACAGATATAGCATATGAAGTAGAATAGCAATGGACAGGTCTAATTCACCAAAGACACATGGAAAGTAACTTGGTGTCATATAGAAAGGTGATCTAGTCTGAAGAAGATCTGAGTTCAAATGTTGCTTCTTGAAACTCACTGTTTCATCTTGGGGAAGTCACTAACCTTTCTAACTCTCAGTTTCTTCAGTACCATTCCAACATCTTTGCCAAGAAAATCCCAAATAGTGTCGTGAAGAGTTGGATGTGACTAAAAGGACTGAAATATGGGATATCTCATTCCCACTAGTAATCATGGAAAGAGAGCTAGCCTTGGTACTGAGATTATATCGTTCAAAATTAGACTCTGGCACACATTATGTGATCTTGACCATGACACTTAGCTCTCAACGTTCAAGGCCAGTGTAGTCAAACGCAAACTGACAAGAATCCCTGTGGCAGCATACTGACTTAGAAAACCACAAATTTGTATCCTATATGTTATACTGTATTTTTATTAATTTTGTTAAATATTTCCCATTATATTTGAATCTGCTTGGCCCAAAGTTTTACACCTCTACTCTAGGCATCTCTCTAAAACTGTAAGTTGCAGAGGAGGTATCAACCTGCATCTACAGAGGAAGCTTCCTCCCTGGAAGATCTCTGTGTCACTGATCTCACAGGTTCAGTCCCTATTCCTGAAGGAAAAATTATTTATTATACTACTTGGAAAAATTATTGTACTGTTTGTTCAACCATATGTGATTAAAGGTTATTTACACCCAGAACGTGGTTCAACCCCAATAACTCTCTAGGAATGCCAGAGATGGCTAAAAGGTATTTCCAATTCCCCCAGATCCCAGATCCACTCAAAGCATTCTTGTTTTGGGCTGTCACATCCAGGAGATCCTGAGGGATCCACCCCAAGCTTCTGTTTTGGGTTACAATTACTCATATCTATCTCAATCTACCTTGCTCTCAGGCTGCCATCTCAGCAAAATTGCTTAATAATGCATATGGGTTCCTGTGAGGGGAAACCTTTGTCAAAATCTATATAAAGCAAACCTTCCAGAACTTGGATGAAAGGGGATCCACATCTCCTTTTTGGCTCTCTGTGCTCTGCCAAATGACCTACTAAAGTTATTTCTAAAACTATTTCTGATTTTGGGGTCTGTTTTCATGAACAATATCCTCTTTTCTTTCACTAAACTCTAAGTCACTTGTTTTAATGCTACCTCTTCTAGAACCTACCAGTGCTTCAGTTTATTCATCTTTAAAATGAAGAAATTTAACTAGATCATCTTTGAGTTCTTCTCCAGCTATAGGTCTATAATGAGGTTGTTGTAATGGCATTGTAATGGGGTCTGGCACATGTGCAGAGTGCCTTCTAAGGGCATCTCTCCATGTGGAAGGGATTAGGAAGCTTGCTTCTGGAAGAACCATGATGATTTGTAATGGAAGTGTCTAGAGAGACTAAGAGCATGAATGGACATTTGCTAACTGGGTCTGGTCAGCAAGATAAGGTATGCTGACTGGTAGTGTTGTTGTTCAGTCATGTTCAACTCTTCATGACCCCGTGGACCATAGCATGCCAATAATACCCTTGGGGTTTTTCTGACAACAAAATTGGAGTGGTTTGCCATTTGCTTCTCAAGTGTATTAAGGCAAACAGAGGTTAAATGACTTGTTCAGGGTCACACAGGTAATAAATGTCTGTGGCCAGATTTGAATTTAAGTATTCCTGACTCCAGGCTCCATGCTCTATCCATTGAGAAATTGGTGGTAGATACATTCAAATCAGCTTTAGCCACATCATTTTTGGTTTTTTTGTCCTCATTTGACAACTCCCTCACTAATGGTGTCTTGTTAGACATAATGCTGTAAGGAAAGAAGCTATAAGACCTCTGTCTCTGACTTGTTCATTTGTGTTCTACGTTAAGAGAGTGAAGTCTCAGTGACTTTGTATGTTTCAAAAGGTTGGGAGGATGCCTCAGCACCCCAAAATTCTAGAGTCCAGTGGGTAATTTGGTGCCCCCATATTCCAGTCAGGTTTTATATTCAGTCTATCATCAATGTTCAGAGGACATCACCTGTGAAAACCTTGAGAAGAATTCACTTGGCAGTCATGATAACTCTTGATATGAACTGGGTGGGACCAATGTTATTCATGAACTGACTAAATTCAATCTACTTCCCTTTCAGAGAAAAGTAGTATTGGGAATAGTATGCTGCAAAGGTCTAGGGTGAAATGTTTGTATTTCTTCCTATATCTTTATAGTAAATATTCCTTTTTAAAATCTGATTGATGAAGATATACATGCTATGGGGTATAGAAATCCATCTTACCCAACAAGAAAGTAAGAGATAAGGGGGTAAAGGAGAAGGATTAAGGGATATATGAGAGGGCAGTGCTTACCATCTTGGGGTGGGGGGTAAGGGAGAGATGGGGAGAAAATTTGGAACTCAAATCCTGTTCAAATGAATGTTGAAAACTAAAAATAAATAAATTCTGAAAAAATCTAATTAATGTTAAGTCATTAAATGGAATAAGGGTGACAAATACTGGCCACAAAGGAGGGGGCAACACAGCCAATGGGGGCTCAAAATAATAATCAGAAAGAAAAGATACTCAAAAAGCCCCTTGGAGTACTCTAGGACACTGGGGACCAGACACTAGCCTTCCTGGCATTGGGATAGAGTGCTCAGAGCATATTTGTTATGAAGACCTGGGTTCAAATCCTACCTGTAAAGTTTACTATCTGTATGGTCTTGAGAGACCCATTTATCTTCCTTTAGCATCAGTTTCTCCATCTACAAAATGAGAAGAATTGGACTAGAGGACCTTCAGGTACCCTCCTAGCTCAAAATCTGAACCTATGAAAGGGAACAGGGTGTCAGCTTGCATTTTGTTCCATTATGGGGCAACACACACATACTTCTTCTTCCTTTCTGTTTAGCTGGTGATCTGTTTTCCATTATTATATCTTTAGACAATTTCCCAGGAAAAGGGTTATAGACCATATAGAAATAATGTCCCTTCTAAATAGCAGCCTCCACAACAGCTAGTCATTTGTAAAAGAGGTCACCATGGCATATTGAAAACGCAATTGTTTAACTTTCATTTTTTCATACAGAATGCTAAGCACCAGAGCCCAATAAAGAGGAACCCTAAAACTGTAACCAAGATACCTAAAATATAAGCTAGAGTAGTAATCTATTTAGGCTAAAGGGAAACTAAACAAAAAGTTTAAAAAGAAAATGCCTCTGAGCAATCTTCTCCTGGAATGTTTGAAGGTTCTCAGCTAACCACTCTGCACAGAGATCAATCCTCCCTTCCTAAACGTTATCAGGAAACCACTCAGCCATTCAGAAATATCAGGGAACTATCCTACAAAGGAAGCCCAATATAGCAGAAAAACTTGGGCTTGTCATTAAGTATATATCAATCTGGTCATTACTAGAATGTGAACCATAGAGCAGGACTTTACATCTCTCTGAGACTGTTTGCTAATCTGTAAAATGTAGATGTTACTATTTGTACTAAGTACCTCACAGTGATAATGGGAAGACCAAATGAGAGAGGATGGATTTCAAGTATAATTCAAATTACAAAACTCTATAAAATGTGAGCAGTTTATCACCATCATCAACACCACCAGCCCCATCACCACTACACCCAGCAAGTACTTACTAAGTGCTTGTTGAATGAATGAATGCAGTGGGAGGCAGCATAGCAAAAAGTGAAATAGGAAGAATACTAAATGAGAAAGAAAAAAAAACCTTGGCTTGGGCACTTACAACAGTATCACTGTCAGCCTCAGTTTCCTCATATATAAAATGAGGAGGTTGGACTAAATGATCTAAGATGACTTAAGATCCATCCCAGCTCCAAGTCTATGATTGTAAGTTCCCTTCAGTTCTAACATCCAATGACTCTAAACATCCATGATCATAGATGTTTCTATTAGCAATTTCAAAATGAAGATTCTTTAAAGTCTGAAAAGAAATTATCTGCTTGGACCAAGGAAAGCAGCCTTAGTTGACTGGTATCATTTGGATCATTCTCCCACTAGGCACTACTTCTATTTGTCTTGTAAAATTGAGGGTAAAGAAGAATGACCACTACCCTATTCAAATGGAAAGAGATTTGAGATCAGTTGTTTATAATTGATTGACTAATTAGAGTGTAGAATTAATGAATTTCTGGGTCAGTGTGTACCCTTAACAAGACATTTCCATTTTAAAGCTTTTAGCTTTAATTGCTCAGCAGAAGCATTTGCCAATGTCATGGAGAATGTCCAGCAGTGAGTACAAAATAAGGAGAGATTCCCTAAAAAAGGAGCAGTTCTTCAGATGCTCCTGTTAACAGATGACATTGTGCTATTTAAATAAAACCTTAAAATCCTGTAGAGCCTCCAAAATGAGATCCCAAATCACTCAAAATAGTCCAATCTAACACACAGGAAAACCGAAGAGAAGGAAGGATGCTTGTTCTTCAGTCTATGATATGCAGCTGTACAGATAGGCCATAGAGCTGATCTGTCAATGTCTTTGGACAGAGAATACAAACAGAAAGTGAATCAGGCCCTAAACTGAGATAACAGAGGAGAAAGGACTGAATTGGGAAATTGCACAGTTCATTTAATGACCCCAAGCTTCTCCCTGAAACAAAAGTTCATCACTTTAATATCAATATTCTTCCAGAAATACTTCCAGGTATGTCACTGACTATCATAGTTTCCTAAGAATTAAAGTTGCAGGTTACTGAAAGAGCATGGTGAACAAAAGCAGGTTACCACACATTACGAATGAAGAACGGTAGAGGTGAAACCATGTAAACAATATTATCAAAGAGACGTATGACTAGAAAAGAGAGGAGCTGGTACTATAATGAAAGCAAGGGGTAAAGGGTAACCTGCTTGGTTCACTGGTACCCATGTGATGTCAAGAGATCTAGAGAAAGGTCTCCAATATATTAGGGCAACCCTCCATGGAGGATTTGTAGAAGGACATGGACAAGATGAAAAGGAATAGAAGGATGTGATATACCCTATTAGAAGGAGAACACACACCAATGAGATAACAGATCTATTGAAATAACAACATAAACTTTATTACTGCTTTCATTCCTTATGGAATTTTAGGCATCAGCAAGCATGAAAGGAGAAATCTGTGGTAGGTGATAGGAAGCCAAGCTCGCAATATAGATAAAGGCTACCCAGAATAAAAGCTTGAACTATTTCTTTTAGACAACTGGTGACTGTAAGCTCAAAAATGGCAGTCATAAAATCACAGAAAACAAAATGTCAGAGCTGGAAAGGGCCTTCAAAGTTAATTAGCCCAGTCCTATAATTTTATGGATGAGGAAGCAGGTCCAGAGAGAGAAGCTAATTTGCACAACGGCACAGAACAAGTTAGGGTCAGAAGCAGGACTAGAACATAAGTTTGCTGACTCTTAGTCAGATGTTCTTTCCATTACATCACATTGTCTCTGCATGACACAAGCCAGAGGCCCTTCTGGATGGACTGCACTAGAGGTCAGGCTGGCTCCACTTGCTAAAGATTTCATGGATTCAATTACTCGATAAATATAGAAAAATCATGAAAAGTGGAGAATTTTATGTCTGGGGAAATATGAAGATAAATAAAATAATCTGCCTTTAAGGAATTTGTGGTCAAATAGGGAGATACATAACATAACATATACAAATATAATGGAAATTACATAATATTATCGTACTATGTAATTCAAAGCATCATCTGAAAAAGGCACGACCAGGAAATAAAAGTGGACAAGTCACACAGCAAGAGTACAGGATAGCTAGTGGGCAGGCCATATGCTATACTAGTGTGTGTGTGTGTGTGTGTGTGTGTGTGTGTGTGTGTGTGTGTGTGTGGAACAATGATGTCAGAAAGGTGATGTCTTTACTTGAAAATGAATTGGATTTAAGTGAGGCAGGGCTGTGCAAGGTCTTCAGCCTCACTCTCTCCTCTGGAGCCATTTGGGTCCAGTGGCAAGATACAGATAAGGAAGACTGGAGATGGCCCTGAATGCAGTGGGAGACTTTGGCCTTTTTAAGCTAAGTTCTTTCCCAGGTCTCAGTTTGTCTGAGGCAATGCCTAAGGCTAGGTAAGAAATGAGGCCAAAAAAAAAAAAAGGTTCCTTTTAGCTACTCAAAAAAAAAAAATCAGCCTGGAAGAGGAAGACTCTTGGAGTTTCTGGTCAGAACAGCAACAACTGCTATTTACACTCACTCTGAGCCATCAAAACCCAAACAAGGACCAAGTGAGTCTGTTAGCCAATCAATCAGTGAGAGTCAGAGAGATTTGGGTTTAAGGCAAGTTCTAGGAGCTCCATTTGAATCCCAATGGGTCTTATCTTGCCTCTATGGCTTCCTACCAGTTTGCCTTAGGATAAGGCACTTAACTTCTCCTATACTGGTTTCCATATCTCTGAAATGAATGAGTGAGATCAGAAGTCGGCAGTGGTAGGAACAATATCTGTCCCATGCTGGTTATGTTAGTCTTTTTTTTTTTCCTAAAAGGCAATGAAACCATCCTTGAGATTTAATCAGTCTAGTAGGCTAAGGCTGAAACCAGTGAAGTCACTTCCTGGTCACCTACACATAAAAGCTTAGCCCACACAAAGATTTGTACCACTTCTCAGAACTAACATTTCCTGATGATGAGGTGCATAACCCAGTTAAATAGCAGGGGGGCAGAAGAGCTGTCCCCAACTGAATCAATGAAAGAATTCTTACTGAACTTTTGTCAAATGTTAGATGTTGAACGGATATCTTCTTTCTTTCCATTTATAAGCCTGTACCCTCTGAGTGGCCTGAGTACAACTAACATTCCTTCCAGCACTAATTCTATGATCCTATGATCTTAAAAGGACACATAAAACCAAAACCCAGAGAAGAGAAATAGTGACTTGAAGGGCATTTGAGTAAGGTAACCCCAATAGTGAATGTAGAGAGAAATGTACCTGTGTGGAATTGGACAACAGTTTCAGTTGAGATAAAGGAGTGAAGGAAACAAATGACATTTAAGTGAAAGCCAAAAGAATATTGTTTAAAGACACAAATTGGAACCTAAGAAAACCAGATTAATTGTCCATGGATCATATATTGACCGTTTCTTCTCTAGTGGCTTTGCTCTAATTCTCACAAAGATACTTTTAGGCAGATGATTTATTTTATGAAACATCTCTGGCTCCTTCACAATGCACTTCCTAGAAACTTCTGGAATAAATAACAAAGGCTCATCATTTTTCTATGTTATCTCTCACAACCTGCTCAAGGCAACATCTGAAACTCAGCAAAATTGTGGGATATGGTGGGTTTTTTTTTTTTACTTTTTGTTTCATTTCCAACAAGGGTTTCTTCAGATAAGTATTTTCTCCCCATCTCTTTCCACGTCTGCCTCGGAAGATAATTAGAATCAACTGGAATGCTTTCACTCCTCTGACAAAGCACTATTTGTTTACTTGTATCAGAGTAGTGTCTGCCATGTGGACCAGACCTAAAGGTTCTGTCGGCAGTTTGATTGTAAACCTTTATTTCCAAGAGAGTCTGCAGGTTGGAGGTTAAAAAAAAAATAGTTTTGCTGGAGGCTGGAATTGGAATACATCTCAGCTTGAAAGCCATTTTTCTTTTGGAAAAATAGAGGGGAGGACAAAGCAAACACAAAAAGAAAAGTTACGCTTGGCATTTGGAATAGGAGAAATACACACACAAACACACAGTGTTGAAACGGGGGTGTGGCAGGGAGAGATGCTACAAAGAACCTAAGCCAAGACTGTCCGAAGAATTAGATATGGCTTAACAAAGCACAGAACCCTCAGAACTCAAGAGAAAACTCTTAATTCTTTTGGATAGACATAGATGCTGTCCAGATTGGCATTTCCCCAATACCCTGAGTACAAAGTCCCCTGTGAAGAATGATTTTCTCCTAGGCTCAGTCAAGCTCTGACTCCTCTTCATGCAAGGGAATCATCTCTGAGTGGATATAGGATAGGGCCCAAAAGTATCAATGAGTAATCAACAAGAATTGATCGAGCAGCTAATATGTGTAATAGGAATGGCATTTATCCCAAAATGTCAGGTTCTGCGCATGTGACTTTCCAGAAGCAGCTCTGTTTGGGCTGAGCATTGCATGAGTATACATAAGGCATTGTGCTATGTGCTGAGTGTACAAGAAGAAAAAAAATGAAATAGTCCCTACCCTCAAGGTTCTAAAAATCTAACTGAAGAAACAACGTGTTTATATTAGACAGCTAGGTGGCACAGTAGATAGAGCACTTAGAATCATGAAGACTTATCTTCCTGAATTCACATTTAGCCTGACACATTAGTTATGTGACCCTGGGCAAGTCACTTAACCCTGTTTGCCTCAGTTTCCTCACCTGTAAAATGAGCTAGAAATGGAAAAGGCAAACCACTCCAGTATCTTTGCCAAGAAAACCCCAAAGGGGGTCAGAGTCGGACATGACTGAAACAACACAATAATGAAACAGAAAATAAAAAGTAAAAACCAAACTGGGGTGGAGGCACGAATAGCTGGGACGACCAGAAAAGGTTTCATAGAGGAGACACTGAAGCTGATCTCCGAGGTGAAGAGTCTGAGTCAGGGAAATGACTGGAGAAGGGTGTTTGGGAGTAAGGACTCACAGGGAACTAGAAACACAGTGAATTAAAGGGAAATAGGGATGCTCACAGGGCAGAGTGGTAGGTAAACAAGGAAGGAACAATGATGGTCCACTCAGGCTTTTGATTTGACTGATTCCATGGTTCATATCACTGGGAAAAGATGTCCATAATTACAAAATATCAGAGTTGAAGGGACTTTATAGCTTATCCAGTTCAACCTATACCTGAAGAATCCTTTCTGTAAGACATGTGAACCAGGCACGTCCAATGTCTTTACATGAAGACCCTTGGTGAAACAGAACCACCTACCTCTTGAAGGAGTTTATTTTCCCTTCAGATAGCTATGATCATTAGAGAGTTTCCTTACAAGCTAAATTGGCCTATTTTCTTTTTTTTTGCTTCTTTTTTTTTTTTTGGAGGGCAGTTAGGGTTAAGTGACATGCCCAAAGTCATACGGCTAGTAAGGGTGTCAAATGTCTGACCCAGATTTGAACTCAGGTCCTCCTGACTCCAGGGCCGGTGCTCTATTCACTGTGCCACCTAGCCACCCCCTAAATTGGCCTAATTTCAATTTCTACTTATTGCCTCTAGTTCTTCCCTCTGGGGCCAAGGAGGTTGAGTCTAATACCTCTTCTGTTTGACAGTCCTTCAAATACTTGAGTAAAGCTACCCCTTTCTCTTCTCCAGGCTCAACATTCCTAGGACTTTTGGCCCTTCACCAATCTTTGCTGTCTAGCTTATTGATGATCTTCCTAAGATAGAATGCACAGAACTGAGCATAATGCTCGTGATGTGATCTGATCAGGACAAAGGAAGCACATCTCTGAGTAAGCACATCTATAGTGTTAAGATATTATACGGAGCTTCTCTAGATAACATACTGTGTACATCCTGTCCCCTCTTCCCCCAATATCCAGTTGTTTATGTAGATGGGGTCAGATTATGAAGAATATCAAGAAAAGCTTGGAAAGGGAAAAGGATGGGTTTCTCAAGCCCAGAGAGGGAGACGTGTGGGAAGTGGTGTCGCTGCTAATCACCCATCTGGAGGAATAGGGAGTTCCCTTAATTAATAACACTAATAAAAAAGACAAACAACTCATGTTTATGTAGTCCTTTGAAATTCACAAAACAATTTCCTCACAAGGTATCAAAAGCAAGGAAAGGAATAAAAGGCATGAAAAAAAACCCCTCATACTTTATTAATATGGAAAAAGGCAACCATGAGAATATCAGGAAGCAATGACAAACGCTTATTTTCCCATCTATACAAAATCTCCATTTGTGAATCGTATGCATCATGAATGAGATACTAACAAGAAACAGACAAGCTTTCATAGTGATACTCTACAGTGCGCCAAATCTTGACTGCCCTCTAATTGACTGCAAGATATAGAGAATTCAAGACCTCCCGTGCTCATTGTTCACTGACCATGAAAGAGCATTTGATTCAGTCAAGCAAAATACTACTTTATAGGTTTTCTTCAGAAAAGGTATCTTTGATCCATATATTGAAATAATTCAAGATTCCTGAAAATATATAATAACTCCTTGATCATAAACATCAGGTAAGGAATAAAATGGAGATGAGTGCTTGCCAGACATCTTCACCACTGTAAAGTTCAAATTGAATGAATGAAGGAAGAAATGAAAAAGCATTTACTATATGATGATTAAGAAGTTAGACATAGTTTCTGGGTAATTTAATCATTTTGTTAATAAGACCAGCAGGTTACTAATAAAAGGATGGTCATTTGGCCATCTTTCAGACCAAAGACCCCTAATGGGGGTAGGTTCGCAGTTTATATGCCCTTAAAAGAGGAGGCATTCCCAAGGGGTGACAAGCAACTCAGATTGGTTAACACAAAGATAGGTGTGAGCAATGTTAAAATGAAGGTCTTGGGGTACATGACTTGAGTTACTCATATCTTGGTCAAAGAGACATCAATTTCAATATCACCTCCCTTGATAACAGAGAAAATCAGCTTCTCCCCAGGTCTGTCAGAGCCAACACTATGAGCAGGAATATACCCATTAAGCTGTACTTAGAATTTATTTTACTGCCTGCATAGATGTTGGTCTGAGTAAATCACTACGAGAGATTTCCCACATTGGTTGATTTCTGGATGAGGAAATAGAAAAGGGGAACAACCTTGGTCCTAATACAGTAATTTGTTATTAAATATAAGAGAGAAATATTCATTCTCACACTAAGTGTTCATAATATGCTAATCATGGTGCTAAGTGCTAGGAATACAAATAGAAAAGACAAGATAGTCAAAGAGCTCACGCTCTAATTAGAAGAGATAAAACATAGAGGAAAGTTAGACCGCAGAGTGGATGTTAAGTCAGGTATTCTTAAGGATGCAATGGAGGAGCAACTGGCAAGGCCCAGAAGTCCTTAGTTGAACCTAAAGATAACAGGTTAGATAACAGTTTCACAGGTCTGCAATGTTTATAGAAAGGGCAGATGGTAAGCCCAGAAGACTTTAGAAAGGGAAGAGCATATGGAAAGTCCTGGTAACCCTCCATCTCACTAGAAGGAGCAGAGTTGGTGACAGTCACCTCATCTAAGCCAGCTAGGCAGTAAAGCAGCCCAGATGCATTCTGGGGATCCCTTTGCAGGGAGGAACTTTGAAGGGGAAATATAAGAGGAAAGGTGTTTCCAGTGGTATTGGGTCTTTCAGACATCCAGATTTCCCAGATATGTTATGGGACAGCGAGGGCCAAGGGGAAGGAGCCCTTAAGGTTGTTTCCAGCTCTAAATCTATGATGCTAAAAGGGGAACTACAGACATGAAGATTTAATGAGCTAGATTATACCCTATTTTTAAGTTTGTACTTTCAAAGTTTCTTGTAGCTTTATATGAGGGCAGGACAACTAGGTGGCACAGTGGCTAGAGTGCCAGACCTAAAATCAGGAAGACTCATCTTCCTGAGTTTAAATCTGGCCTCAGACACTTAGTAGATATGTGACTCTGGGCAAGTCACTTAACCTTGTTTGCCTCAGCTCCTCATCTACAAAATGTGCTGGAGAAATGGCAAACCACTCCAGTAGGTTTGCCAAGACAACCTGAAATAGGGTCACAAAAAAAAACTACTGAAATGATTGAACAACAAAAAGCTTTAAAGGAGAACTTTTAGTGGTGGCCTTAGGGATCACAAGGCTGCAAAAGAAGAAAACGTGAACATCCCAGCTTCTGTTGGGCATTGCAAAGAGTAGAGGGATCCACAAGATCATCTGTAACTCTAGACAAGGGAATGTAAAGCAAATAAACTGACATCTTTTGGCTAAAAATGTATGGAGACTGGGGGGAGGAATGAGAGGAAAGCCAGAGAGGATATGTGCTGGAGTGAACTAAAACAAGCTGGAGGGGTCAGAAACAAAGTAGGCAGGACCAGCAGATGTGCAACTGATGAGACCTAATCAATTCTACTCTGTAGCTTTTTCTTCCCTCCCAATTCCACGGGAAGCTAGGCTGAGGAAACTCCCACTCCTATTACCTGCCTGACCACCTTTATTTCTGTTATCTTTTTAACAGTAGGAAGCAAGGAGAAAAATCCACCCAAGCCACCACATTCAACTCACTATGTATTGTTTTAAATGTTGACCTTCATTTGTATCTGTTATTTAATATAATAAATTAGATTATCAATATAAATGAATTATCTTGCCCTTTGATTATGAGGAAGGAATCCAGTCCATAGGAGGAATTAAAAGTTTGGGTAAATTAGAGAGAAAAGGAAAGTTTTTTTTAAAGTAAATTTTTAATATATTCTAACATATACTTATTAGACTATCATAAATACAGAAAGTTAACAAGAAAATAAGGCATTGGAGGACAGTATGGTTGTCCTTGAGTACACCTTTAGGCACAGCTGATAGCCTGGCATCATCTGACACTCCAGTATCCTAAAAAACCAAAAAAAAGTCAAGGTTTCCAACTGCATGTGGGGCCATCTCCATTTTCCTTGATCTCTATCTCGCTACTGGACCCAGATGGTTCTGGAGAAGAAAGTGAGGTTGGTGACTTTGCACAGCCCTGTCTCACTTAAAACCAATTCACTTTCATGTCATGGCATCACCTCCCTGATGTCATGGTCCTCTTCAAGAATGAAGGACAAGTAACAACATCCTCCACAACCACATCCCACTTCAAACGAAGGGACATTATTCAGAAAAAATGGTAGTGGTCACTTTCAAACATGGCAGAAGTCAAGAAGGATGAGCAATGAAAAAAAAGGCCACTGGATTCGGCAATAAAGAGATCATTGGTAGCCTTAGAAAAAGCATGTTCAGTCAATTGGTGGGAATGGAAGCATGATTAGAAGGGGACAAGAAGTGAGTAGGTGAAAAACTAGAAGAATATTCTGAGTTTTCTAGGAATTTGACTGTGAAAGGATAAAAGCTTAAGAAGATGATATGGCCAAGTGAAGGGAGCTTTTGTCTTTGTTTTCTTCTGGTTTTAATGATAGGGTGACAAATGTATTTTAGCATCAGGGTAGCAGACAGTGGATGATGAAATATTGAAAATTAGGGAGAGAGAAGGGATTACTGAATGAACAATCTACTAGAGGAGACAAGAAAGAGTGAACTTGAGAAAACAAGAAAACTATTAATGTAGCCAAGGAAAAGCACCACCTCAAAGGATGGAATTACTTTCACTTCCATGTATCTTGCATGAAATTAATCATATCGGTGATAGTTCAGTGAAGAAAATTAGGAGCTTCAAAATTTTTAATAATCAAATAGGGAACAAAGAACTCCAAATGAAAACACCTCCAAATTCAGGAAGGGAAAAAGGCATAACGGCTTATATATTTTTTTGTCAATGCCATTTTATATTTATTCTCTTTTTCCCTCTCAAGAAACATGCCCTTGACCCTTTGTGACTACTTAAGTATATGATGGGGCAATTCCTCTAGAGGGATAATTAGGAAGGGAGATCCCCTACCATTCTATGCACCATGTCTTACCAAAAGGAAAACACATTCACTTACCCTGCAGGCTTACAAGAAAAAAATTGCAGGACAGGCTCCTTTTCATTTTTCTTTTACCACCTGGTTTCCTATGGGTATTTATTTGTGTTGAAATGGCTCAGTTCCTAGTCCATTATCCCCCTGGAAGTAAGGATCCATTGAGCAGAAGCCCCCGCAGACAGCCTGGGAAGACATAAAAGGTTTGGCCAATCTGGACTGACTTCTCCAGCAGAGAACTCTGCTGGGACCTCTGTGGTCATTTCAGAGACTTCTCATTCATAGAAAAGAAGAAAGATTAAAAATGCAAGTATTTGCATCGATTTTGGGATAAGGAGAAAACTACTGGTTGATATTTTAAGAACAAGTGGAAGCACCAGGAAAACATGAGGAGCCTCAGACACATGTTGCAATGATAAAAATGAGGACTATACTTAGGCTGTGGACACCTTCAAACCACAGCAGGGAGCAGAAAATACTTCCTTAATCACTGTAAAGGGAGGGAGGAAAAGAAGCAGGGTCTGCGAATAAGAAAAGACAGAAATATCCTAAATTCTGACCTATTTTAAAATAAATGTGTTAGCAGATTTCCCAACCTATTTTACTCTTTCTCACTCTATTTTATTTTTTTTTTCTCTCTGCATAACATTAGGATGAGTGAATGTTTTCCTGCAAATGGCCAGTGAGTCTTTTTCTCCTGTGATTTGTAAAGTGAAACTAATAACCTCTCTGTGGTTCATTGCTCACATGAGTCTCAACTGAGTACATTTCTCAGTCATTTCATACTGTTTTCTTTGCTTCACATGTTTCCTGAATTATTTTTTTTACATTAAATCGCTTTCTTCACTGTATTTCATCAACCCATCATCTATTTTTAACCAGATTGTTGACAGTTCACAGTTGACTGTTTTGTTCACAGTTGATGAATTCTGATTTGTTTTTGTCTCCCCCTCAAATCATGTCAGTCTTAGGAGAAGAAAGAAATATCTCACTCCTTGGCTAGTTTTTATAATTGGGCATAAAGAGAACTGGGGCTGGCTGACTGAATGACATATCTTATACAGATATCATTCTTTCACAGAAGAAGGTGCTGGCCAATAATCATTTCTGTGCAATTCAACAACCTGACAGCTTCCCTGAAGATGTCACACACTATAACACAGAAAGAATCATTCTCTTCAATCCAAGACCCTGGCCTCTTCACTGTCATGGCACCATCTCCAATTCTCTGAATTACTGGAAGTGAAGACTACTTAGTTTCTCAGCTTCACCGAATAACTACGGTTAAAGGCAGCTTTAGCCATTGTATACTGAGCCACCTAAAGCAGAAGCCCTTTACTTCATTATTACCATAAGCAAAAACTATCAGCCCTTCATTATTATTAAAATTTAAAAAATCAGGAAGCAGATATGTGCTGTGCCAGGCACTTTGCTAGGCATAAGAGATGAAAGCACCAAAAAAGAAACAATCTGTACCCATAACGGTCTATAACTGAAATTTAAATGATGCCTTTCCTTACCTGTCTCACTCAACCCGCTCCCCCCACCCCGGTCATTGGAACGGTTTCATATTGCTTTGGTTTTGAAGTTTCTGCACTGCTATCTTCTGGGTTTTTACATCATATTCATTACTAAATATTTCTCTTCCCCCACTGATTCATCAAAAGCTCCTTCGTAATAACTTCTTATTGCTTCCTATAAACTTCATATTTGCTTAAGTATCTTTAAAATGTAAAATTTAAGTTTTTTGAGGGTAAAAACAGTTTCCTATTTTAATGTGTTCTGAGTACCTAGCAAACTGAGTTCCATATAATTGGCATTTAATAAATCTTCATCGAATTGAGCTAAATTGATTTAAGCCCTTAATACAAGGGTGAGGAACCTGCCTTAATAATTCTCTTATTTGAGTCTCCAAACAACTTCCATTTTGCAGATAAAGAAGTCGCATAAGACTGAATAAGGTTAAGTAACTTATATTCTCTCATTTCAATCTGCAAACATTTCTACAATATGCCATTTTATAGCTGAAGAAACTGAGTCAGGGCAAGCAAGGTTAAGAGAGTTAATCAAAATATATAGGTAATAATGATTGAGTCAGGACTTGAGACTGGGTCTTTGACTCTTTTGATTATAGCACACTCACAAATAATACACTTAGTAGCAGGAATCACTGCATATGTACAACCTTTCATTGTGCAGGCAGAGAAACTAAAGCCCAGAGAAGAAAAATTACTCGTTTGAAGTCATTCAGCTAACAAGCAGCAGAGACAGGAGCAGAACCCAGGTCTCTTAATGGCAGTAACAGCTTTTTGAAAGGTGTGAAACATTTTACACAAGGGAAGATATGTGCCCAGGACCCCCAGAAAGTCAGTGGAGAAGCAAAAAGCATGGACAAAATTGAATGACTGCATGAATCTTTTGACTTTTCTTGCCTCACTGTGGATCTTTAAGGAATGTCTTTAGTTGTGACATAGGATTAAAATCTGGTTGGGTTCTTAAAGATAATATAACCTAATAATAAAAATAGATAAATGTAAATGTACATTAATTTCCATTAAGACTAGCTTAAACTAGCAAAAACTCTAAATGACAGGATATTTTAAAAAGAAATATTTTTTCTTACTTTCAAGTAGGCACAAAAATTATGTTTGTTAACAAACTATTAGAAAACACTTAACAATCTATGTGACTCTGGACAACTCACTTTCCCTTTCCAGTACTCAGTTTTCCTTCCTGTCTCCTAAAATGAGAGGGTTGCTTTAAATTATCTCTAAAGTTCTTTCCAACTCTGACATTTCTGTGGTTTTAGAAGTCTCTTAATGAATTAATAAGACAACTATAATTATAACAGATTTTTTTAAAAATTAACACTATTAAATGCCAGGCCTATCTATAGATGCACTGTCATTAGAGGAAAGTGCGAAGAAGGTGGCTAGCAAACTGCCCCTGTACAGTGTGGGCAGGTTCTCTGCTTGAAACAATTGGTTATGACAAGAAGCACTGTTGCTTCTGAATCACCAGTTTCCTTATTCGACTCTCCAAAGCCCCCAACCCTGACTCATTGCTCCTCACTTCTAACCATATCTTGCCTTCTGAACTGATTGTTACCCTGTGGATTTCAATTTCTGACCTTAGGATTGACTCAACAGGTTTATCTTTCTGATCCTTGAAAGAAGCTGTGTTTATACCAAACCTTCCATCATCTTGCAAGGCTTTGTTGACTCTCTCTTGGCAATCTGTTAAAGCCTGCCCCACACTGGTCCTTTCCCCATCCCAGCAGGAGATGGGAAGCGGCACCAAAGAGTTTAAAAACAAATTTTTCTCTTATGTGGACTAAACATTCCCCCCTGCAATCTTACGTACTTTGTTCGTTTCTGTAGGAAGAGCCAATACTTATCTCCACCCACTCCTGCCCAAATACCAGAACAGCCATTGCTATAGACAAACAAAAGAAGCTGGGTTCGAAATTGTCACAAATTCAGAATGCTATTTTGTGGAATCAGAAACAATGAAGAGGACAGACCAGACAGGGAGAGGGGTGCAGTGAAGGACAATATAGGATACCTACAATGTACCTTCCATGTAATAATGTTCAGTCGTGTCCCACTCCTCATTTCAGACCTATCTTTGCAAACACGCTGGTTTGCCATTTCCTTCTCCAACTGATGAGGAAAGTAAGGTAAATAGAATCAAATGACTTGCCCAGAGTCACACAGCTAATAATTGTCTGAGGCCACATTCGAACCCAGATCTTCTTGACTCCAGGCCCAGCACACTGTCCACTGCAACACCATACTGCTCTTGTCACATAGTAGGAGCTTAATAAATGCTTATTAACTGGTTGTTTGATTAATGGACATGAGTTAGTCCATTATAAAGAGCTTCCATATTCACACAATACTGGAATTCATGGAATTTAGAAAGTTTCAAATAAAATTAGACTTTTATTTTTTTCAGCAATTCTTTTCCTATTTTTAAAAATTTATTTATTTTTTTTAGTTTTCAACATTCATTTCCACAAGATTTTGAGTTACACATTTTCTCGCCATCTTTCCCCTACCCCCCACCCCCAAAAAATGAGCCTACTGAATACCCCTTCCCCCATTCTATTCTCTCTTATATCCTCCCTCATCCGCCCTAACTTTCTAGTAGGGCAAGATGGATTTCTATACCCTAGTACCTATATATCTTATTTCCCAGTTGCATGAAAAAAACAAAAATTAGCCTTTTAAATATGCTTTTGCTTACAGAGTCCCATTCTATATAGGTCGGAAAGCACTAAATGTGAAATTCAATGAGTGCTGTGACTCATTGAAAAGGTTAGTCCTTTTATTATCTCATCTGATAGTGGTAACATCCTTGAGAAGTAAGAAGTGTAAAAAATCCTATGTTACAGGTTTATTACTAACAAAAACGTATTAAACATCCACTATACCATGGATCATGCATTGTGCTAAGTTCCGTAATTTTTTTTAAAGTGAAGCAGTTCCCAAAAAAGGTACATATGTAAACATATATGAAATATAAACAAAGTAAGCACAAAGTAATTTCAAAGCTGTGTGTTACTTGGAGCCAAGGGGGCCCAGAAAGGCCTCATGTAGGATGAGGAGGTCTTAGTGGGAAACTCTGAAGAGACCTCAGGATGCTAAGAGGTGGAGAGGAGGAGCAAGTTCATTCAATGAAAAGTTAGCTTGTGCAAAGACACAGAGACTAGAGATAGAATCAATCAACAAGCATTTATTAAGTGCCTACTGTGTGCCAGGGACAAAGAATACTAAGCCAGAGAATGAAACAGTCTCTGCACTCAAGGAATCTGCATTCTAACAAAGGAGACAAGTATACACATAGAATAAATAGACTTAAATATAAAGCTGTTGGATGCCAGGTAGTTCAGGAGGAAGGACTAAAGCAGGTTGGGACAAATCAGAAAAGGGTATATGGAGGAGGGTGTTTGAGCTGTTTCTGGAAGGAAGAGGAGGATTATATGACACTGACATGAGGAGGGAGTACATTCCAGATACGGGGGATGGTGAAGCATCACATAGAAAACAGACTAAGTGAGTTGAGCTTATTGCTGAGTATAGAAGACAGAGTAATATGGAACGAGATTGAGAAAATAGTTTGGAGCCAGGTTTGTGGATACCTTTAAAAGCTAAATATATTTTTAATCCAAGAGGCAAATGGGAGCCACTGGAATTTATTGAGTAGGGGAGTGATATGGTCAGATCTATACTTAAGGAAAATCACTTTGTCAGCTATATTCAGGATAGATTGGAGAGGGGAGAAACTTGAGGCCAGGAGATCAATTAAGAGACTAATGCAATAGTCCAGATGAGACCTGATCAGGGTCTAAATCAAAGTGGTGACTATGGTGGCTATGTGAGTAAAGGGGAGTAGATTGATAGACATCATAGAATTAAAAAAACAGCAAGATTTTTCACTGGATTGGATATATGGGATGAGGGACAGTTAGGATAATGTTAAGAATATAAATCTGGAAGACTATAATGAATGTTCTATGTGAGTAACAGCAAGAAGGCCAGCTTGGCTGGACCAAAGATTACATGAAGGGGAATGATAAGTAACAAGTATGGAAAGTTGGGTAGGGGCCTGGTTGTGATGGGCTTTAAATGCCTAACTAAATTAAGAAGTTTATGTTTTATCCCAGAAGCAACAGAAATCAACCAGAGATGACTGAGTATGGAAGATATGGCCTAACCAGTACTTTATGAAAATCACATTTGCAGCTCTGTGGAGGTTGGATTGGAGAGAGGAGAAGACAGTGAAAATGGATAGAATATCTTGTTGGAGGAACAGCATGGAGGCCAGGAAAGGGAAGTGAAAGATACTGGAAAGTTAGGAAGGATCTAGGTTCTAAAGAGCTATTTAAAAAAATTTAAAAAACAACAAAAGATTTTATGTTTGATATTGGAAGTAACAGGGAGTTACTGGGGTTTACCAAATACAGGAGTGCTCAGATCTGCTCTTGAGGAAGATATCTTTGGTTGCTGAGTGAAACATGGACTGGAATGGGAAGAGATTTGAGGCAGGAAGACCAAACAGAAGACAACTGCAGTTGTCTTGAATGAAGGCTTATACCAGGGTGGTGGTAGTGGTGTCAGAGGAGAAAAATGGGTGAATATGAACTTCCAGCTATGTTGGAACTTGGCAAAAGATTGGTTATGGGGGAGGGAGGGTGAGAGAGTAAGGATTTCACACCTAGACTGTGAGCCTCGTGACTAAAAGGATGGTGGTGTCCCCAAGAATAATAGTTAGGAAGAGGAGAAGGTTTGGGGGCGGAAAGGAGGGAAGATACTGAATTCAGTGTCACATGGTGAGTTTGAGGTCTCCATAGGACATCTATTTAGAGATTTAAGAATGAAATTCAGGAAATAAGTTAGGGCTGCATAAATAGATCTAAGAATCTTCCCTTGTTTATCTTTTGGACAAAATCCGTCTTGGCCATATATAGTAAATGAATGACATGATAAAGTAGATTCTAGATATGGGAAAAAGGTGAAAGGAGAAGAAAGCTATCTTTTTTCCAGGTGGTTATTAGAATCCAGAGAAAGGTGGAGAGAATTGAGATTCCAGAACATTCTATCACAGATCACTTTAAGTCAAACTCTCCTCTTATTAATGTACATCAGCAGTGATGACTTTTAGTCAAAGTTATGTTAATTCACTTCAGTAAACTAAAGTCTGCTAAGTATTGATAAACTTGTTAAGCCAACAGGACTGGAAAAAAGATAATGGAGAATCTACCTTTTGAATGCTAAAAAAGTTTATTTTTACCATAGATTTAACCTTTCTTGGATAGTTAATGGCCTGAGGCTGTTCTACGTTGTGAAATTAGCTTTTAAATAATATAATGACAGTCCTTGAGGGCATATATTTCTCTCATTACTAGCCTATCAATGATCAACTAAGCAATTTGGGGGGAAAGCTAGTTATGTAAGTCAAAATCTATACTGTAATTCTGCAAATATGTCAGGTCAGTGTTGTGGATAGGGAGTGTTCTGACCACAGGCAGAAAGCTGCCAGAAAATAAGTTGATTCCTGAAAGGCTCCAGGAGGATGAAGTATAGGCTGAAAGGAACAAAAGGCAGCTCGGCTTGAGGAAGTTCTTGGAATAAGTAGTCCAGAGAGAAGAGGGAATGTTTCAAGTCAGGTCAACTCAGAAAGACAGGTATACGTGGGTACAAGACAAAAAGCTGATACAGGAATTATGGGGCAGAAATGCTACCAAGCCAAGACAGGTTAACAAGAAAGTCTAGTTTCTGTGTTGTTGTTTGTCCTTTGCTCCCAAAGAGGACCATGACATCTGTGTTATATATCAGCCAGAGGAGAATCAGGGCATTCCTTGTAACTGGCTTCAATGTCCTTATGAAGGAAGAGATATGGGTAAGGTGTGAATCAAGAGTTAAGTTATAAACCAAATGCCAATCTAGATCAGAATCAGAAGTTCTTTGGCATTCCAGAATTGCAGGAGTTATGTTGCAAGCAGGAATAGATTCATGGCAGTGTTTTAGTTTAGATAAAGAAAGATACGAGAAATATTGGGGAGCTGACTGTTAGTCGATTTCCCTAACATTTTGAAATTTTTATGGGCTCTTCCTGTGTTCCCTCTCCCTGCACTGATGTATTTTGTCAGATCACAGCCTAGGTCCCCTACATACCCTCCTGATTTAGTCATGCCAGCCATACTGTAGGCTAGTAAAGGAAAATTCTGCATTCTAGGAGTCAGGTTTCCAGCAACCAGAATAGAACAGCTTGACTTTGTTTCAAAGATTGAAATTTGGATCTACTCATTGACTGAGGTACATCCTAAAGTTCCTTGTCATCTGCTGATTCTTACACATCCTTTGAAAGTCAAATCAAATGCCATCTCTACCACAGAACCTTTCCCGATGCTTTGGAACTTATACTCTGGAGCCTCTCTAATAAGTTCATTACTTAATACTATATATTACACTTGCCTTGAATTTTACTTCTCTCAGTAGAATGTAAGTTCCATAAGGTCAGAGACCATGATTTCAACTCATAAAGACTGAAGTCTTATGAAACAAAGTTATGCTAGGCAATGGATATGGAAATAAAAAAGAAAAAGAAAAGAATCCTTGCCCTTAGAAAACTTACATTTAAGGAGAGCAGGAGTATAACATTTAAACAGATCGAAAAATACAATCATCATTTTAAGTGAGAGAGAACAAGAACTAGGGACACAGGAGAGATTTCTCATGGGAGATGGAACCTGAATTGAATGCTGATGCATTCCAAGAGGTGAAGGTGAGGGGAGATGGTATTCTACGTATAAGAGGTGGCAGCATGTGCAAAGATGTGCAAATGAGAGACAGATAGCTAAAGCTGAGGAACACCTAAATAGCACAAAATAGGTGCTTGGTTAATCTTTTTGTGTTTAGTTTAAAGTTGTATTTCCTCAGCTGTCAAGCATTTATTTTTTTTCTCCTACCTACTTCCCTGAAAAAAAGAAAGAAAAACAAGATCCTTGTAACGAATAAAGATAATGAAATAAAAAAATTCCCAAATGATTTAATTTATTTTATATCCAATAATTTTGCTAGTTATTATTTTAATTATTGTTTGGTTTCGGGTTTTTTGGGGGGGCAGTTGGAGAGCAATTGGGGTTAAGTGACTTGCCCAAAGTCACACGGCTAGTGTGTCAAGTGTCTGAGGCCAGATTTCAACTCAGGTTCTCCTGATTCCAGAGCTGGTGCTCTGTTCACTGCGCCACCTAGCCGCCCTATTTCATTTATTGTTTTAGTTGATTCTCTAGGGCTCTCTGTGTATACTACTATATCATTTGTCCAAAAAAAAAAAAGCCAAATTTTGTTTAAGGCTTATTTCTTTGTCTTAATTTCCCTCAATTTCTTTGTCTTACTGCTATAGTTAACATTTCTAGCACTATATCAAATAGTCATAGTGACAATGAATAGCTTAACTTTACCCCTGGTCTTATGGGAAAGAATTTCTTTTTCTTCATTATGCATAACACTGGCCCATATTTTTAGGAAGATACCATTTACCATGTTAAGGAAGGGCCCACTTATACCTTTGTTTTCTTGTATTTTTTAGCCACACTAGTTGTATCTTGTCAAAACCTTTTTCTTCCTCTTTTGATGTAATAATTTTAAAAATATTATGTTGACCTTTTGTTGCTATTTACAGTCAATTGTGTTTTTAGTGTCCATTGAATTAAACTGACCCTGTATTTCTGGTATAAATTCAACCTGGCTGTAGTGTATAATCTAAATTTTTTTTTTTGCATCAGTGTTCCTTAGGGATGTTGTTCTGTAGTTGACTTTCTTTATTTTGACTCTTTATTTTGTTAATTGTATCATATAAGCAATTTGTCAGGCCACCTTCTTTCTGCTATTTTTTTAAACAAATAATTATTCTTTGAATGTTTGATGAAATTATTTCATTCTGGGCTTTTTTTCTTTTGTGAATTAATCTATGTATGGTTTGTTCAGTTTCTTTTTCTGAGGTCACATTCTATAAATTCTATATATCATGCTTAAATTCTCCAATCAGTCTACTCTGTGACATACAACACACTAGTGATACAAAACAAGTTAACGACAGTCGCTACCTTCAAGGAGCCCATGATCTATTTGTTGTTCTGTTCATTTGAGTATTTTATATTTTTGAAAACATCCACATATTTCATTGGAGTTATTGGTATTACTAGCAAAATATTTAATGATACAGTTTATTCCTTCATTTGTTGTGAAATCATTTGAATTTTCTGATGACACTAATTTGGTCTGTCTTTCTCCTTTTTAGTCAAATTATCTAATCTTTATTCTGTTATCCTTTTTTGTTTTATAAGTGAGTCATCCTATTCTTTCCTCATTCATCCCAATATTTATACTTATAAGTATTATATTTCCCTTTATCCTCTCCAGTTATGCTTTTTCCTCTCTTTGCTCTTTACCCCTCTTTATCATAGGTTCTTATCCTTTCTTTGCCCTTAGACCCCTCTCTGCAATCCCCACTCTGTCTTATTTATAATTCATTCATCTCTAAATCTGACATCCTGCCTCTTCCATATACTTTTAGCTATCTTCATTACTTCCTAACTCTTTGTGAGCCTGTGTGTATGTGTATGTGTACTGATGTATGTGTGGTACACCCTCTAACAAGCTCAGATGAAAGTGAGGTTCAAATATTGTCAATTCCCCTCATCACTTTCTGGCCTTTATAGGTCCCTAGTCACATATTGTGATTATGTGAGATAATAAGAGACCCACCTTCTCTTTTAGGGATCAGTCTCCTTTATCCCTGATTCATAGTTCCTTCTTTAATCACTCGCCCATGGATAGAATTTTTATCTTATGTTAGAAATATGATTCATTGTAGTTTTCTCCTTCGTTTTCTGATCATTATTTTGGCACTCAAGTGAGATCTTCCTTGGTATAGCTGTCAGGAAAACTAGGCTACAGCTCCTTCCTCTTACTTTGCCATCTTGGCTAATCTCCCTTGGTTAATGTTTTTTGAATGAATGAGTGAATAAATAAATAGCTATAATATAAGTTTAAAAATATTTACTCTCTATGTGAAGCCTTTAGCCTCAGATTCCCCACCTGTAAAATTAGGAGATTAGACTAGGTGCTCTCTAAATTTTCTGTCTAAATTATATGATGAGCAAGTGAACATATGCATAGGACAGAACATAGAGTGTCATAAGAGAAACAAGGAAGCAGAATGAATTCTAGCTGAAAAAAAACAAACAAACTAGGGATACTTAGACCTTTAAAGAGTATTTTGAAAGCCAGAAATATGCAGAAGAATCTGTTCCAGGCACGAAGAATGGCAGGAGAGGAAAGAACAGCATTATTTAAGAACAAGCAGACTGTTGAGGATTGGTTATCTGAAGTGAAGTGCCATTAAATAAGCCTAGAAAGGTGGGTTAGAAGCAGTTTCTATAGTTCTTGAATGCTAGGCCAAGGAGTTTGTATTTCATTCCACAGGCAGGCAAAGAGGAGTCACTGACGATTTTATTTTAGTCAAGAAGTAACATAATCAGATCCATATACTGGGGAGATTTCTTGCAGCTTTGTGATATATGGATTAGAGAAGGAAGATACAAGAGACAAAGAGGCCATTTAGTAAAATAACATAATAATCCAGGAAAGAGAGAATTAAGACCTGAACTATGTTGGTTAAAGTGGGAATATAAATATGAGGCTTTTCCAGTAGAAGTGACTGAACTTGGGATATGGAACAAGAAGGAAGTTTCAAGCTGGATGACTTGGAGGATGGTCAGAACTCTTCTTGAAAAGAAAAAGAGAAATGATAAGAGAAGAACTGTTTGGACATAAAAAGAATGTTTAGAACATACAGAGTTTAAGGAGTTATTGGTAGAACATGCAATGGTGATGTCTTAAAGATTGATGGAAATATGTGAATAGAGCTCTGAAAAGAGGGAAAGGGTAAAGATTTAGATTTTGGAATTATGTGCATGGAGGCGATAATGCTATAGAAGTGTATGAAATTACTCAATAATAGAGTATATGGAAATTGAAAAAGGAAAAAGAAGGAATTTTAGGGGATACCCAAACTTATGAAGAACAAGAAGAGGAACAAGAGAAGACTGCTGAGCAATAACAGTCAGATAGGAACCTGCAATAGATCAAGATACTTTATCTACCATTTCCATGGTCTTCTCACACACTTAGAATACTTTTCCTCCTTACTTATACTTCTTAGCTTCTCTGGCTTTATATTGAGCTAAAAACCCATCTTCCACATGAGGAGTTTTCTACTACCCCCAATTGCTAATGCTTCTTTTCAGGTTATTTTCCATCTGTAAATCTTGTATATACACAGTTATTTCCATGTTGTTTCCATACATTAGGATGTATGCTCATTGAGAATAAGGACTTTTTATTTGCCTTTTTCAAAATCTCCAGTATTTTGCATAATACCTGGCACACAGTAGGTGCTTTAAAATACCTGTTGGCTGAATGATGGGAGGAAACCAATGTGAGAGATGCCAGGGGATGAAAGAATGTCAAAAAGAGTAAGGTTGTCAGAAGTGTCAAATGCTCCTGAAATATCAAGAAGAGTCTGAACTAGAAAGATTTGCTAGATTGGACAAGTAGTAAGTCATCAGTGGTCTTAGAGACAGCAATTTCAGGACAAGTGTGGGGTCAGAACCTGAATTGTAGGAGGATGAAAAATGAGTGAATAGTGAGGAAATGGATGGCAGTGAATATAGGTTATTCACTTTCGAACTTTAAAAGTGAATTGGAGGAGGAAAATAGGAAGCTAATTTGGAGGAGCAAGGTCAATAGAAAAGTTTGTTTATTTTAATATAGGAAAGAACCTGAATATATTTGTAGGATGAGAGGGAAGGGATCTATAGAAAAGGGAAGTATCAAAGAGGCGAGGGAAGGGAAGGAAGAGAGATGAGGGGACTGACTGAGAGAACAAAGATAAATTAAGGGATGTCATCTCATAGTCATTAATTTTCACATGGAGGAAGGTCATCTCATATTCTGATGCTAGAGGTAAGGAGAAGAGAGGAAAAAGAAAAGAGATTTTGAAATGTAGAGAAGGTGAGATAAGAAAGTTCATTATAGATGATCCCAATCTTCTCAGTAAAAGACAAAACATCTATTGAGGAGAGGAAGCATGTACCTAATACAAAGTATTTTCCTGAGAATGACAAAATAAGATAGGTATCACCAGTATTATTATTTCCATTTTAAATGATGAAGCAGATGTTGAGAGAGTTTCAGTGACTTGCCTGAGGTCATATGGTTAGTAAGTAGCAGAGTCAAAGTTCATACACAGGTCTCTGTTTCATATTCTTTTCAACAGACCACACTGCCTCTATGGGGTATGACAGAGATTTTAAAAGATTCGGTAAAAATAATTGTCATGATGCAATAAAGAAAGGCCCCGTTAAGGTTATAGAGAACCTTTTTTTTTCTGGGATTGTACTTTGGTAAAAAGCTGCATTAGTTCTCTTTTTCCTTATATCACCTTCATTTCTGGAAATCTCTTTCCTCCATTTGCAAATTCCACTATGACAAAGAAAAACCGTTAAGCAAAAGCCTCATCTGATACTGTTTACAACATTCTTAGAAAACATGCATCTGTAGTATGCTCATTCTTTCTGGTTTCAGGACTGCCCTACTACATGGAAAGTAGATATGTGAGAGTCATTTTCAGTTCAGAATTAGCTCTGTAGTAGCGGCAGAAGGTCAAGGGGGTAAGGAAATCAGGAGTAAGTAGACAAATATCAAAATAGAAATGGTAGAATGGAAAAACAGAGAGGGGTTAAGGATGACAGATCACAAAGAAAAAATAGTAGGCTCAAGTGGTATGAGTATGAGTTAGGTGGCCATGGAGGGGAACCTGAGAATTTGTTATCTTGGAAGGGGATCATTTTCAAGCAATGTGACCTAAGACAGGTAGAAAAGAAGTGGAAATAGTAGTCATAGAAACTGAGGAAGTAAAGGAACTGGGAGACCACAGTGAGAGAATGATAAGACAAGGGAACAAGATTGACAAAAATGAGTAAAAGAGAAAAAAAGTAAGAAAACACTAATAAATAGAGACTAAAACAACAGCATTCAAGGTCAGGAGAAATGAGAATAAATAATAGGTACTGACAAGGGTTGAAGTTTTAGGAAAAGGTATGAACTGGGAAGGGACTGCAACCAGTTCAGAAATTTCAGGAAGCCTGAAGCAAAAGCAGACCTCCTGCCAACAGGAGAAATGAAGTCAATTGAGCCATGATCTTCTCTGTCAATAGAAAAAATTTTGAGACACGTTGAGCAGAGCTCCCTGTTTATATTATGTGTTATATGGAATAAGTTTAAATTTTTCCCTTCCTCTTTGTGATCTGACACAGCTATGGTAGCCAGAGGAAGAAGTGATATGGAGGTGTGAGATGAATGAGGTACACCTAGACCAAAGCTTTCTGGGAACCCAAGAATATTGTCTGATCACACAACAGGAGGGTTAAGAAAAGCTTCAAGGATTATATTTCTGTTCTTCCTCCAGTCTTTGCTTAGCAGAGAATGTAGTACCAATGCTGGGAATACAGAGGATTTTTTTAAAGAGGGGGTGGTAGATGGGAAGAAATCAGATAATGAAAAACTAGCTATGGATAAGGAATGAAAAATGAAATTCAGAGAGATGGTGATTGACTACAAAATATACTCTATTAAGAGTCATGCACATTTCGTAAATAGTGTTAGCCTCATATTATAATAGGGTTTTGTGAGTAAGAATCCTTTTTGGCGAATATGCCACCTTTTCTCCCCTGATACTGCCACCATCTTGGTGTAAGCCCTCAACTCATCATTCCTGGACTACTGCAACAGACTATTGATTGGTCTGCTGCTACAAGTTTCAGCCCACTCAAATCCATCGTCCATTCCGTTGCCAAAGTGATTTTCCTAAAGAACGGGTTCAATAAACTACTCAGTAAACCTCCAGAATCAAATACAAAATCCCCTGGCATTCAAAGTCCTTCATTACCCACTTTCCTCTGCTCCCACATTTCCAGTCTTCTTACGCCTTACAGCCGCCCCTACCCCAAACACTGGCCTCCGTGCTACATCCCAGACAAGACGAGCCATCTCTGACGGTGGGGTATTTTCTCTGCCTGTCCCCCATGCCTGGGATTCTCCTCCTCTCCATCTCTGCCTTGTGGCTCTCCTGTCTTCCTTCAAGTCCTCATTGAAATCTCACCTTCTAAAGGCCTTTCCCAAAGCCTCTTGATCCTACTGCCTTCCCCCTCAATTACGTCTTTTTTTTATACCACATATCTTGTACGTATTTATTCTCATGTTGTCTTTCCCATTAGATCATCAGCTCCCCCAAAGTCAGGGACTGTCTTTTAACACTGTGTCCTCAGTGCCTAGCATGGTGCCCAACAAAGAGTTAACACTTAATAAATATATTTATTGACTGGGTTAGAAAGATGATATGGGGAAGAGATTGATAAAATGATGCCTTCATGCACCCCATAGGAGGGAGAAGGTTGGAGAAGAATAAGCTTCATCTCTGCTTTTGTTCAGGGGTTTTTTCTTTGGATTCTGCTTGGGCTACTGTTTAGCTTCCACCTCAGTTGCTACTGATGTGAAATAATTAGGTTAATGAGTCCCCTCCTCTTTTAGCTGTGGCTGGTATAGGTAGGATTAACAAAGTCCTTAACTTTCTTTTTATAAAAATATTATTTATTTTTAGTTTTCAACATTCATTTCCATAAGATTTTGAGTTACAATTTTTCTCTCCCCGTCTTTCCCCTGCCCCCACCTCAAAACAGCAGGCTCCTCAATACCCCTTCCCCCAATCTATTCTCTCTTATATCCTCCCCCTTCACCTCCCTAACTTCCTAGTAGGGCAAGATGGGTTTCTACACACTAGTACCTGTATATTTATTACTCAGTCGCATGTAAAAAGTCAATTTTTAAACATTTGTTTTTAAAACTTTGGGTTCCAGATTCTTTTCCCCTCCTCCCTCCTACCCACCCCCACTGGGAAGATAAGCAATTCAATACAGATTGTACATGTGTAGTTACTCAAATCATTTCCATAGGAGTTATAGTGTGAAAGACTATCCCTCCCCCACTTATTCTATTTTCTCATTTGACCCTCTCCCTTTTCAAAAATGTTTTCTTGTAACTACCCTCTACCCCAATCTGCCCTCCCTTCTATCCTCTCCCCTCTTATCCTTTACCCTCCTATTGCCCCTATCTTCCTGTAGGGTAAGATACCCAATTGAGTGTGTATGTTATTCCCTCCTTAAGCCAATTTCAACAAGAGTAAGGTTGTCCCATTACCTTGTACCTTCCTGCTCTTCCCCTCCATTGTAACTGTATTCTCTTGCCTCTTTTATATGAGATAATTTACCCTAATCTATCACTCCCTTTCTTCTTCTCCCAATAAATTCCTCTCTCACCTCTTAATTTTATTTTTTAGATATCATGTTTTCATATTCAACTCATCCTGTGCCCTCTATGTATACATGAACATACAAATGCTCACATTCACATACATATTTATACACATACATCCTCCCATACGTACACATATATGTATGATTGTGTGTATATGTATGTATGTGTGTATATATGTGTGTGTGTGTGTTTGTGTATAGATAGATAGGTAAGTAGATATTCCCTTCAGCTATCCTCATACTGAGAAAAGTCTTATGACTTACAATTATTGTTTTTCCATGTAGGAATGTAAAAGGTTCAACTTTAATAAGCTCCTTATGATTTATTTTTCCTGTTTACCTTCTCATGCTTCTCTTGCTTCTTGTATTTGAAAGTCAAATTTTCTGTTCAGCTCAGGTTTTTTCATCAAGAATGCTTGAAAATCCTCTATTTCATTGAATGACCATATTTTCCCCTGCAGCATTATACTCAGTTTTGTTGAGTAGGTGATTCTTGGTTTTAGTCCTAGCTCCTTTGACCTCCAGAATGTTATATTCCAAGCCCTTTAATCCCTTAATGTAGAAACTGCTAGGTCTTGCATTATCCTGATTATGCTTCCATAATTCTCAAATTGTTTCTTCCTGACTCCTTACAGTATTTCCTCCTGGGCCTGGGAACTCTGGAATTTGCCTATATTCCTAGGAGTTTTCTTTTTGGGATCTTTTTCAAGAGGTGATTGGTGAATTCTTTCAATTTCTATTTTGCCCTCTGATTCTAGAATATCAGGGCAATTTTGGTTAATAATTTCTTAAAAGGTGGTGTCTAGACTCTTTTTTTTTTTTGATCATAGCTTTCACATAGGCCAATAATTTTTAAATGATCTCTCCTGGATCAATTTTCCAGGTAAGTGGTTTTTCCAGTGAGATATTTCACATTGCCTTCTATTTTTTCATTTGTTTGGATCTGTTTTAGAGTATCTTGATTTCTCATAAAGTTATTAGCTTCCAATTGCTCCAATTTTATTTTGAAGGAGTTATTCTCTTCAGTGAGTTCTTGAAATTCCTTTTTCCATCTGGCATATTCGGATTTTTAAAGCATTCTTCTCCTCATTGGCTTTTTGGGCCTCTTTTGCCATTTGAGTTAGTCTATTTTTTAAGGTGTTATTTACTTCAGTGTATTTTGGAGACTCCTTTAGCAGGCTGTTGACTTGTTTTTCATAATTTTCTTGCATCTTTTTCATTTCTCTTCCCAAATTTTCCTCCACTTCTCTTACTTGATTTTCAAAATCCTTCTTCAGCTCCTCCATGGCCTGTAAGCAGTTCATATTTTTCTTGGAGGCTTTTGATGCAGGAGTTCTGACTTCAATGTCTTCCTCCTGCTCCATGCCTTGATCCTTTTTGTCCCCAAAAACGGATTCTATCGCCTGTTTGCTCTTCTTGTGCTTGCTCATATTAGCAGCCTATTACTAGACTTTTGAGCTCTTTGCCACAGTAGAACTCTGCTTCCAGAATGGATAGAGCTATATCCCAAATCGCTGGAGTTTTTGCAGCTGCTGGAGCTATTAGATGGGTGCCCTCTCTACAGCCCTCCACACACTCTTGCCCACTGGTCACACACCACAGGACCACCACAGAAGACTGTGATTCGGATCCAAGCAAGTCAAAACAATTAACCTCTGAATGGTCGCTTGGTTCCCCTACAATCTGCAGGCCAGGAGCTCTGAAGCAGCCACACAGCACACACACCATGCCTCCTCTACTTCTCACTCCAGGGATAGCAGCTGGACCACACTCCCCATTGCAAAAATGTTCCACACTAACCTTTTACTTTGTCTCTGGCATTTGTGGATTGAGAAGTCTGGAAATTGCTACAGGTGATGGTGATCCATTCTCTGGAACTCCACTCCAGCCAGGGCTGGTTGGGGCTGCCCTGGGGCATAAACCTTGGCTCAGGCAGGGCTGCTGTTGGCTCCCAGTGTGCTGTGTTGAACCCTTCCTGCTGGCCTGCCAGGCTTCCTTCAGTGGGAGATTTGTTTCTCTCTGTCACTGTTCTGTAGCTCTAAAGTTTGTTTAGAGTCATTTTTTTACATGTATTAGAGAAGGTGGAAGCTGGAACTGTGCAGAAGTCCTGTTTCTACTCCATCTTGGCTCTTCCCAGTCAGTCTTTAACTTTCTCCCAAGTCCAGTCATCTCTCTGCCTCAGGATCTAGGGTGGCCTCATCCACATTTTAGGTCGCAAACTGCAACTCTTACAGCTTATGTAGTAAAAACTACCTTGTGTTTCTTTTATACCTACTTTAAAATGGACAGGTTTTCTACTTAGGAGTAGGCATTTTTTAGTTTTTGTCTTGATGCTCCCAGTGCCTAGCATAGTATCAGTACACTTAAAAAATGCTTGTCGACTATTTGATGATCTATAATAGAAATGATGACTTCAACTGGATAATCTCACTAATCAAAGGAAAGGTTACTAACAGACAAAGTATATCCTGGCACAAAATCATAACCTTATTAAATATACAAGACAATTGCACTTCTTTACTGCTAATTTCATTTTTGCAGCCTTTGAAAGATGTTGGGAACCCAATTTGAAAATATCATTTCAGTTAGGGCTCAAGACAAAAATTCTGTCAATTCCTTTCTCTATTCTTGCTGTTCATGCATTGCTCCTGAGATCTGGGCTGTGGAAAGAATGTCACTGCTCCTCTTGCTCATGGAAAGTCAGTATTTCATGCTGACATGTTCTGGCCCAGCATATTCACCTTCAACTTTTTTTGCTTATAAGCAGCATAGGCACAATAGTGTGTGTGTGTGTGTGTGTGTGTGTGTGTGTGTCCTTTGGCTTCTGAGGTGAAAATTTATTTCCAAAATACACACCCTTTACCAATCAATGGAGAAATGAGATCCTTCCTTCTCTCTCAAAAGTAATATCACTGGATGGATTTTGAAGTAATAAAGATCTTGTATCCTTACCGCAGAGAGAGCTTTTTGAAAAAGAAAACAAAGAATTGCTACACATATCCACTAACTCATTCATCATAGTGAAAGAACCATTAACCATCTATGCACAAATGATCAGACCCATGACAATCCTCACCAGCCATATTGCAGGTACCTCTACATTTGCTCTCCCTTATCTTGTTACTTTACTTTCTTATTCTTTCTTTGGCTCAGGAATTTCTTCTTTAAAAAATGACTATCTTGTGTAGATGGGTCCACATTTTTGATGAAGGTGGCCAGAAGTGTCTAAATGGAGTTGATAGCATACTCAGTACGATTTAAATGATGATTTTAAAAGGAAATCATAGCTTAAACTTTTAATTACTATTTGAATTTAATTCCTGAAAATGAAAGACTTCTTGGTATTATAAGAAAAAGTCATGCAACTAAAAGAGAATTTTTTTTTGTTCTGTAACCCCATGCAAGATATTTAAGAAATGAAATACACTTTTAGGAATCAGTTCTTGAAAGGGCCTTATGATGCTCAAGTTGAGCTTTGAAGCTCTAGAGAAGTTTGGACAAAAGCTTCTCTCTTCCTTCTGTTTTATTATAGAGTTTTCTCTGACCTGATTTGATCTCTTCTCCTGCAGAACTTGATAAACAACAGGAGGGTGGCCCTGTGCATCAATATTTATCTTTATGCTGCCAATGGGGTTATTTTTCATTACAATCTCCCTGATGTCCATACTGAGAACATACAATCAGTTCCTATATTCTCACTTTTCCTTCTTCCAATCCAGTGCAATACAAATTCACAAGGGCACAAGTACTTTGCCTCCAAAATAACTGAAACTCTTATCTTCCACTTATATTGGAAAGCTTTCAGAGTCTATGCTCCCTTGTCCCCATCACTTCAAGTTAGATATTTTATAAGCCATCTGAAATTTAACATTAATCAGGCAAAACTTCATTGACAAAAACCAACTGTGATCTCCAGGAATTTGCAACATTCCATCTAATCCAATTTGTATTTAACACAGCAGAATGGTTTTCATATAGTATAACTAACCATAAGCTTTGGGAGTGACCTAGGAAAAAAAATGGGGTAACTTTACTCATGTTTGCTTATTGTGATGTATAACTTCCAGTCCCAGGGTATTCTGAACCACCAACTAATAAAGAATACTGACATGCAATGCTACTTTCATCATGTCATTTCAACAGAAAATTAATCTCATCAATTATCTACTTCTTGTTCCTTTTAAAGGTTGTCATTTGTGAGGCTGGCAAGGAGTCTAATGTATCAGCAATTCGAGATCACTGGCCACATTACTATTGAATTACAATCACATCAGAAAGAAAAGACTGACTCCAACCAAAGGGAAAGATATGGGTATTGATTGTACTAGGGTTGGATGACTTTCATTGGCTTTGAGGTATAATGTTTTCCAATAGCATTCTCCTTCTTCCTCATTGACATTCAAAAGCAAAACAGCTCCATGAGACTCTTGGAAAGGAAACATTCTAAAAGGTTAAACTGAAAAAGATGTCATCAAGGTCTTTGACTGACATCTTGGTTTGATCAGCTTAGTTCTCTAAGCTAAGGAGGCCCAGCCTACTTACCTTGGGAAACTGGGAAACTGTGGGGCATAAACTCTGAAAGCAAATTTTAGGTTATATTTTTCAACTGCTACCAAAGTAGCCAGCAATGAGAGCAGATATAATTCACCTTGTTTCTGTTTCACTGTTTTTCAAGACTGAACATTTTGAATCCCATTTTGAACTGAGAGAGTCTAGATACACATTTCTAAAAATTCATTCTTCATTTCCAACCCTGAAGCTTTTCCCTAAAGAGTGGGTGGATTGTGTCATTTACCACTCACTGGACACATACAGCTAATATCATTTAAACAAAGAAATGCTGTCATTGCTGCAATAATGTCCAAGAATAACTCTGAACTAGTGCCATGGAGAGTGATGGGCAGGCCAGTATGACAAGAGATCTCCAAGAATTGTGGATACTTTCTCTTTCAGGGCTTTTAGGTTAATGAGCAAGCAGTCTGAGGGAAGGTCACACAAAGAGTGCTGGATCTGGAATCAGAGGCCCTTGGTTCAAATGCTTTCTTTTGCACTTACATGTGGGCAAGCCAACTTTGCATCTTTGGGCTTCAGTTTCCTCATCTGTAATAAAAGGAGGTTGGACTAGGTGAGCTCAAAGGTCCCTTGTAGCTCTAGACCTATTATTTTATGAACATACCTTTCTATATGACAGGGTAATTATAATAGGCAATATTATTAGAACTCAGATCAACTATTTCTTTTTCTTTTTTAATCTAGACTTTGTGACTTCTTCTGTCTAAGAAACTCTCAGTATATAAACTCAACTAGGTGGTGCGATGAATAGAGTGCCAGATCCAGAGTCAAAAAGACTTCCTAAGTTCAAATCTGGCCTCAGACACCTACTAGACTAGCTACTTAACTTTGTTTGTCTCAATTTCCTCGTCTGTAAAATGAGCTGGAGAAGATAAGGCAAACCACTCCAGGATCTTTGCCAAGAAAACTCCAAATGGGGTCCTGAAGAATTAGACACAATTGAACTGAACTGAAAGCTCTCTCCATTTAATGAAGATGGCAACTTCTTTGTAATTAGAATATTACCTACACTAAGAGGTCACATGTTCAAATAACTAATGAGTCAGAAGCAGGATTTAAACCTCTGTCTTCTTACTCCAAGGCTAGTCTTTTACCCAAGATGACATGCTGCCTCTCCTGAGAGCATCATACCACCACACAATAATAATTCCCTAGATATGAAACCTTAATCATCTCTTCAATTGCACACACACACACACACACACACACACACACAGATGTGTGTATAGATACAATAAATGCTTTCTAGATATGAAAGGTGATAATTTCTAAAGCACAGCAAATGGTACCTGTCTGAAAGGGATGATATTTCAGATGGGAGAAACAAATTTAAGGCCATGAAAAATAATTCCTCTCAGGCATTGAGAGTCAAGCACAAGAAAATGGCATTTTCCCATGCAGAAACTTAACTTTGGTAACCATCCTACTCACCATCTGTAATAGGGATTGAAATCTGTTGCCTATCCCATGCCTCCCAGCCCCCAAGACCTAATGGGGCCTAAGGAGAAGGACAGAAAAGGATGGCTTGGACTGTTTGAAAAGAGAAGCTTCTTGAGAAAAGGCTGGTACGATTGTCAGTGCTGAGATGGATATGATTGACCCCTGCTATACAATCTGATCAGAGAAATGACACCTTAGGAAGTGTTTGTTTTTGGTTGGAAAAAAAGACACTGGAATCATCCCCATAAATAAAAAGAACAGACTGTTTTTAAGAAGAGGACACTTGGATATTTTTTTCTTGGAAGCAGGAAGCATGGAAAGATTTTCTGACTTAATTTCTTAATAACCCACTTAATTTACCTTTAAGGAAAATTTTAAAACTGAATTTTGAACAATGAAATTGAAGTTAGAGGATCTGGATTACTTCTCTAACTATTAGGTGAGTGGCCTTAGTCAGGCAAGTCTTGAGTGTCTCTGAATCTCAGTTTCTCTAACTTTAAATTACAGAAGTTGGGCCAGATTCATAGAATCATACATTGAGAGGTAGAAGGGACCTTAGTTTGATCTCTTCTGATCACAAGGAAACTCCAGACCAGGGAGGTTAAGTAACTTCTCAAGGTCACATTGGGAATGTCAGCCACAAGATTTGAGTCTACAAATTGACTCTAGAACCAGTATTCTTCAACCACACCAAACTCAAGAAACATTTTAAGTGCTGTTTGCAAGGAGAAAGTCACTGAGTGTAAAGGATAGACAGTCGCAGGGTCAGGAAAATCTTTGCTCAAACCTTGCTTATAATACAAACTGAATATGACCTTGGACAAGTCATTAATCCTCCCAACGTCTTCAAGCAAATCTCTAAAATGGCGAAGTGCAGAACAGTTCCTAATCTATGTTTTTAGGAAGCTGGAGAAGGGACTGCCTACATTTAATAAGTTAATTAACAAGAATTTTTAAAATAGCTACTATATGCCAGGCCCTGTGCTTAGCATTAGGGACACAAAGCAAAATGAATTACTTTCTGTCCTTGGTGTACTACATTATACTTCAAATAGGCTGGAGATAGGGAAGGGAGGGGAAAACATGCTTACAGATAAATGAAAAGAAAATAATATGGGTCAGAAGGAAAAACAGCCAGCACAGGGGAGATCAGGAAAGCAGTCATGTAGGAGATTCAGTACTTGTACAATAATACCCTGCTAAGTCCCCTGTGTTTTTCGCCTAAGATTTCTCATCTTCTCTCACCCAGGATGCTCAAGCTTCTTCCAAGGGCTCCCCCAGGTTTTCCTACCCTCCTCCACTGCTCCAAAATGACATCCTATTGTAGACAGGAATCAATTTTCCTCCAGCTTCTCTAAGACAGAGCTGGAAGCACGAGAGTGAAAATGCTAAGGGGGCGAGGCTTCATGCCCTCAAAAATTAAATGCGAACAAATTTGAAAAGCCCGTCTCCTCCACCCCTTGCGTGTTGAGACCATGAAGATCCTCCCCTTCCTTTCACTGACTCCCAGAATGTCAGAGGTGAAAAGTGCCTTAATGATCATCTAGTTCACCCTGCAAAATGTACAGGTGAGGAAAGTGAGACCAAGAAAAGAAAGAGGAGATAATTCACCCAATAAAGTAGTGGCAAAATCCAGACTAGAGCCCAGTCCCCTGACTGCCAGGCTAGTGTTCTTAGGCCCACACTGCCTCCCGACAGTCCATTAGAAAAAAAGAGAGAAAGATCAAGTATTATTTGTCAAAGTCTTTTCTTCTCTGGCCCTCTGCTTCCTAATATCTGAAAGCTTGGCAGGTCTCCTCCCTCCCTCTGTTTGCTTCTTCCTTTCCCCCCTCAACAAAGGATCTCAGTCTCTCTTTTGATTTCACTGTCTTCTGTGAATCTTTGCTGACCAGGGGCCCAGGTCATCATGACTTTATAGAAGAGGGAAAGAAATAAACCCTGTGCTGGAAACCTATATACCAAAGCTTCCTGGAACCTCTCTACCCTTTTTTTCCCTTGTATCACCTCTGACCCCTAGTTTCACATTAACACACTATAGTATATAAAAATGAATACATAAATTCAAGTGTGTTGAATTCTGAGAGCTTCTTTTACCTCTATTCCCCTCTAAGAGTTCCCCCAAAGCAGAAGAGAATCCAAAGGAAGGGCCAGAACTCCATGTCTGCAATGTTAACACAATGCACAGCCTGACTTCATTTCAAGGGGAACCGCATCAAACAGTTTCAACAAGAACTCTCCCTTTCCTTAGAAATTAGATTTTTAGAGGATGAAGGAAAACACACACAAACAAGATGCATGATTTCCTTCGAGGTTTACCAGCTCATTTCCCTGGGTACAAAAAAACTCTCTCCATGTATAGAATGGAAATGCTGCCTCAAAATCTAAGTGGCTAGTTTCACAGGAAGAGCAACATCAAGGTGACTTTGGGCCAAGGTTGGGGAATTCTGCTCAAAATTCACTAGCAAGAGTAAGAATCAATCAGTCAGTTGAAATGCATTTAAGTGCCTAATATGTGCCAGATACCATACTAAGTACTCAGGATACAAAGAAAAGTGGGAAGGGGGGGGGGTGGATTCCTACTTTCAAAGAGCTCATAGTTTAATGGAAAAGATAATTTGTAAATAATTATATGCAAAGATAATTATATATATGTATATATGTATTCTATATGTATATATATTATGTGCATGTAGCATACATATACACACTGAGAGAGTAAAGTGGAAAAAATCAAACAGAAAGAAGGTATCAGTTTTAAGGGGAATCAAGACAGAAAGTGGGATTTTAGCTGTGACCTGAAGGAAGCCAGGGAAACCAGGAGGCAGAAAGGAGGAGAGGAAGACTTCCAGTCATGTGGGACAGTCAGTGAAAGTGTTCAGTAAGAAGAAATGGGATTTATATGCAATGAACAGCAAGGAGACCAGTGTCACTATCTTTAAAGAAAGTGGGGGGGGGAGGAGATGAGTATGGTTCAAGAATACTGGAAAGGGAGTTGGCTGAATGTGTGTGTATGTAGGGGGTGGAGATCAGGAGAGGGGTCTGACATGGTCAGAACCATACTTTAAGGAGATCAATTTAATATCAGAGTGGGAGGCGTACTGAAGGAGGGGAAGACTTGAGGCAGAGAAATCAACTGCAATGACCCAGGTGTGAGGTGATGAGGGTCAGTACCAGGGTGTGGCAAAGTCAAAGGAGAAAAGGTGGCAAAGGGGATATGAGAGATGCTGCTAAGGTAGAATGGACAAGACTTGGAAATAGATTGGGTATGAGAGGTGAGAGGTAGTGAAGAGTACAGTACAAAACTTGATTTCAAGCCTTGGTGACTAAGAATGAGGTGCTGCCCTTGACAGTCATAGGAAAGTTAAGAAGAAGGGCGTACTTGAGGAAGACAATGAGTCCAGTTTTGGACAGATTTTCAGTTGGAGATGTGAGACTAGAAGTCAAGAGAGATATTAGGATTGTTAAGCAGACTTAAGAGTAATTTTTATAGAGATGATAATTGAATCTATGAGACCTAATGAGATCACCAAGTGAAATAGTATGGAGGGAGAAGAGAAGAAAGTCAAGGATAAAGCCTTAGAAGATAACCACCTTTAGCAGGCATAACCTTGATGAAGACCTAGAAAGGGAAGCTTGGAAGTAGTGATCACATAGGTGAGAGGAAAACCAGGATGGAATAGTGTCATAGAAACCTACAGGGAATCCAGTGAAATGAGGGTGATTTATATTGTCAAAGACTGCAGATGAGGATTGAGAGAAGTTTGCTGAATTTGGCAATTGATGGATCATTGATAATTTTGTAGGGAGCAGTGTCAGTTGAATTGGAAGCCATACCATACAAAGTGGGAGGCAAAGATGGTAGACAGCCTTTTCAAGAAGTTTAGTCTCAAAAGCAAGGAGATTTGGGATGACAGCTAGCGCCAACAGAAGGATCAAGTAAGGGTTTCTGAAAACGGGGAAGACATGGGAGTACTTCTAGGCATAAAGCAGCATCAATTAGACAGGGAGTGATTAAAGGTCAGTGAGAGCAGGAATGACTGAGGAGGCAATCTGCTGGAGAAGACATATAGGATATGATCACTTGTAAACTGAGAGGTGTTTGCCTTGGCAAGGAGAAGGGTCTCATCTTCATATGAGACTAAGGTGAAGTTGAAGACAGTGGCAGAAAGGGTCTGAGTGAAGTGAGATAAGGAAGAAGGAAGAAGAGGGAGCTCTTGGCAAATGGTCTCAATCTTTCAGTGAAATATGAGGCTAAGTTTTTAACTCAGGGGTGGGAAGGGGAAGTTTTGAGAGATGTGAGGAGGGATGAAAAAGTTGGGAAAAGCCATGATGGTGAGTCCTACTGAGTCAATTAGGAGTAAAAAGGAATTGCCTTGCAGCAATGAGGGCCCAAGTGAGATTATGTAACCTAAATTTGTAATGTGCCCAGTCAGAACTGTGTTGTGATTCTCTATGGCTTTATTTAGCAGCATGTGAGCAGGAATCAAGGGAGCAGATGGTGGAAGTAATCCAAGGCACAGGCTTTATCATTACTTTATTCCTGTACCATATTTTATGCTTTTCAAAGTACTAGCAATAATTTGTTTTAAATAACTCCCATTTATATAGTATTGGATTTAGAGTGAGGGCAGTGTTCAGTTCTTCCCTCTTCCCAGGTTCCACTGCATGCTCTGAAGCAAATTCCTTAAGCTCTGGGTCTCGGTTTTCTCTTCTATGAACTGGAGGAGTTGGACTAGGTAACTTCTACATCTAAACCTTTAAATTCTTGATCTATGATTCTTAGGTTTGCAAAGCACTTAACTTGATCCACTATATCACATTCATGTCAACAGTGTGGCATGGTTTATTAACCATCAAAGTACTAGACTTGGAGAAACAGACTCAGATTCAAATCCTTCTTCAGAAGCATTACCCTGTGCAAATAATTTTAATCTCCCTGACCCTTAATTTCTTCATCTTCAAAAATGAGGGGCTTGGGCCAGGTGGCATTCAAAATGATACTAGGACATCAAGGCCAGCATGCTATCAACTCATACATAGCACAGACAGTCACTTTAGAAAGTTTATGTTCTAATAAGCAGGATAGGACAAGTACACAGACAAGTCTAATATAAAGCAGAGGATGATGAGGCAAAGGGAGAGCTTATATATAAGAAAGAAAATGTGATGCTGGAAACATGACATCAGCTGGAGGATGATGGCAGGGAATGAAGGAGATACCACCCACAGAAGATGACAAAGGCCTCTGGGAAGTCATCAAGGACATAGGGAAGCTTCCTCCTCTTACAATAGAAAAATCAGTGTGTTATAATGGAAAGACACTGCCCCTAGCATAAAAGGACCTGGGTTTGAATCCTACTTCCAATACTTATTACTTATGTAATCTTGAGCAAGTCACTTAAGTTCATTGGGTCTCAGTTTCCTGATCTGCAAATTAAGGAGGTTGGACTAGATATGACTTGAAAGATCTCTTCTAACCCTAGCCCATAAATCTATATTTACGATTCTATATTTCTAAGTAGATCATCTGGTAGCTGCCTATGTCACCTATTTTTTTTAATTATCTTATTGTTATGGCTAATTGTTTCTTCACACTGGGCATCTAAGAAGCCTTATTACTGGGAGGAGGGATGTGTGTGCAAGGGGAATGTCAACTCTTACAGCAAGCAAATGGATGCTTTAAGGAAGGGGCATGAGAAAGCCAAACTTTCCTAGACCAGCAGTTCTCAACCTGTGGGTCATGATCCCTTTGGAGGTCGAACGACCCTTTCACAGGGGTCACCTAAGACCATCGGAAAACACATATTTCTGATAGTCTTAGGAACCGAGACACCGCTCCTCTATCCATCACCAGGTGGGTCTGCCCACATGCAGATACACCCACATATGAGTATGAAAGGGTTGCAGCATTAGGAAGGTTGAGAACTACTGTCCTAGACCCTCAAATGATCATATTGAAGCTGGTATAAGGTCCTCAGTAGATTCTCCACCCCAATAAATGAAGAAGTCTGGAAGCCCATATCCCCTGAATCACCCAGCCAAAGTCATGCCTTTAGTAATGGCCAACCAAGATCCCAAGAGCCCCTTTTCCTACAGGGAGTTTCCTAAGACACAGCAAGGTATAAGACTTTTTTCTTTTTAATTAAGGGGTGAGGTGAAAAGGTTAGAGCCTATTCAAGTGGCAAGAGCATGGAGGGGGAAAGCAGTTATACCATGGGGTATGTAGAGGGATTGGCAATCTTTATCATTTTTTCCTGAGCTGAGGGAGACTGACACTCATTTCTATGCATGTTTTTTTTTAGTCTGATAAAGGCTTCATCTGACAGATCAAATCTTACTTCTCATAAAACACTTGTAGCTGACCCTTTCCCTATGACTGATGACATGAGACTGAGAGGCAGGCACACAAGGGAGAGTGACCTCACCTAAAAAATCCTTAGGATCACAATGTTTTCTCTCTCTATCAGAAGGTGGTATGGAAGGAGAAGGAGTAGCATAGTCACAAGCCATTCATAAGCTTCCTAACTACACTTCCAAGGGCAGAATTCCTATTAATTCAGGCATTTCAGGCTGTCCCACCTATTATCATGCTTAATGTAATACTTTAATTAGTGAAAATAATGAACTACCTTTGGTAATTAATCTAAGGTCTTTTATTATAGAGGTTTAATCCTGCATTTCCCTAAATTCACCTGAAGATTAGGTTTGAAATGACCTCAATATTCATTAGACATAATTAGTTTTCAAATCCAATTTGTTTAATCATCTTGATCCAGTTTTTGTTGTTGTTTTTGTGGTTATTGGCCAATATCTCACAGATACGAAATATAAGTAGTATATGTCTCTTCATATAGACTCCTTTCTAATTCTGGAGGGTTATCTATTAAAGGTCTCCACTGGACTTTTTTTTTTTAACTCCATGTAGAAGACTTTTTCTTTAAGGTTTGTAAATTATCTTTTTTTAAAATTGATTCAATTACTTTTCGTTTACAAGATTCAGTTCTACAATTCCTTGAGTTTCAAATTTTTCTCCCTCCCTCCCCCCCCCCCCCGCCATGGTGGCATGAAATCAAGTACAGGATCTGCAAATACTTTCACACTGGATGTTAGTCTAGTTGTATAGAAGGGTTGTAACCAATGGAGTGAACAATGGGAAAAAAGAAAGAAAACCAAACATGGAAAAGAACGATCGCATGTAGATTGCTTCAGTCTCCACTTAAACTCTGGTCTTTCTAGATCTTTCTCTGAATGTAGACATCTCCTCCCATCCTGAGACTTGTAGAGTTGCCTTTTAAAGGCAGAGAAAACTAAAGCTGTAGTGAAAAAAGACACAAGAAGAGCATGTCTCCTCTACCATATAAAAATGTCCCTTTCCTTGTTCAGCAACATCCACTTAGCATATTGTGGGGAGTCAATAGCTTTTAGTATCCCATTACTCAGTCAACAAAGTCCATAGTGAGATTCAGCCATGTGTCCAGAAATATGCTACGTGCTAAGGAGGAGACGAAAAAAGCAGCATCTCTCCTGCCCACACCATTGAGTTAGTGAGATAAGACTGACACACACAAAACAATTAACTCAAGGCAAGGTGGGATCAAATGCCGATCTGTTGGAAATGGACTTTTCAGTATTGAATTCAGTATCAGCTTCGGTGCTAATAAGGTTGTAAGGCTTGTTTCTGATGGTAAAATGACCATCTATAAATGGGAGCTATTGTCATTATCCTTCTCTCCTAACCACCTCCCACCATGTATCTCACAGCTTTCCTCTCTTAGAGTAATTGAGTTTCCCTTTGACTGACTTAAATTGCATGAACAAAACAGCAGCCACACACACACACACACACACACACACACACACACACACACACACACATACACACACACACAACCCTTAAGCACTCCTCAAACACACCTCCTTCCATCAATGAATTAATTCAATTTTCTAATCCACCTTTTTAACCCTGCTGGGGGATCAACAATTACAAATGCCTTAAAGCTCATAGATTTCTAATATGTTAATGTGACAGGTCAGATCTGATTCTTTAGCCTATCCATCATGGCTGCCTCAAAGGATAGGTTCATGGTGTCCCTGGCTCTTTCTTTTGCCTTGGCACCTGCTACATTTTTTAGTGAAGGTTATTCATCCATCAGTCCTGGGCTGTGACTCAGTTCTTCCTTCTTCCTAGTCCTGCTGCCCAGGGCTACCAAAATCACATCTCAAGGAGGTACCAAGGACAAGTCTTTCTAGCAGCTGCCTCATCCTCAAATCCTCCCAGAAGTCACTCAGAGAGGAACACAAATATCACAGTGACCTCTCCAAACAGATACTATCTTTGCAAGTTTTCTGAAATGCTGCACGAGTCAAGAGCTGTTTTTAGCAAGCCATGTGGACTGGGTGATGATTTAATGAGGAAACGTCCACTGAACTCAAACAGCAATGTCACATTCTCCCAAACTTGGAAGCCCTGCTGAGAATCAGTCTGTGTTGACGTCCTTTATTTCATCTGGAGCTAAAAAAAACTAACTTCTACATTGATTTTTAACTAAACCCTTTCTGATCTCAATGCCCTTCTCTTTGAAATTCACCAAAATCACAGACAACTTATTTATTTATTGGAAAATTCTAAATTAACAGATGTCCTATGGCATTAGGTGAACTTTGCTAGGGTGCAAACTACTCAAGGGCACTGTTGTTCTTGAGTATCTCCCCAGAGAACCTGAAACTGGTAGTCTGTATGTTGTGACTGTATAGGCTGGTCTGGGAAGCTCATCACCATTTAGAATATTGTTTCTATAGGAAAATGAATCACAAATTCATGAGGAAAAAAAGATTTAGAGCTAGAAGGAAGCTTAGAGTAGCCTAGTCTCAGAGCTATAACTAGCACTTTTTTGTGCCGGAGAAATGAGGCACTAAAAAGTGAGGCAGTGTGGCATAATGGCTAGGGAATCGCATTTGGACTTAGAGACCTAAGTATGAATCCCCCTTTTGCCACTTATTACCCTTCCCTGGTCTCAATTTTCTTTTTCTTTTTCTTTTTTTTTTTTGGAGGGCAATTGGGGTTAATATGTCAAGCATCTAGGATGAATTTGATCTCAGGTCCTCCTGACTTTATTCACTGCACCACCTAACAGCCCCTCTCAATTTCCTTATCTCTAAAATGCCTAGGTTAGATTCAGTAGCCTCTAAGTTCCTTTACAACTCCAAATCTATGATCATTGGACCATGGGAAAATATATCTTGAAATCAACTTTTTGAGACAAATTCATTTGTGCTGGGGGCAAATTGGTGATAGAAACTTTGACCCCCAAATATGGAGATTTCCAAGATACTTTGGGAAGCTGATCCTTGTGGGCAATCTCTATAAAGGCTAACAGCAGGAAGAAGAGTAGGGGAAGCTGGCCATCTGGCAGTGTATATGTATATATAAATATATATATATATATGTATATATGTATGTATATATATATATATATATATATATGTACATATATACATATATTTAAACTATTCTGGCTAACCAGCAGTTGAGTTCAATTGTCTCAGAAAGACTGAAAGATTCCAAGCCTTAACAGCACTCTTTAAATTTCTGAGCCCTGGGAACAAAAAACCAGTTGCCAGATCCTATTCCAGCCTCTTCATTTTACTAATAATAAACCCTGGGGGAGAGGGAGGTCTAGAGAACTGATGATGAACCACTCTTCCCACTTTCTGTCAAAAGCAGTGGACTTACAGGTGCAGAATGAGATACACATTTGTAAACACAATCAACATGTAGAATTTTTTTGCTTAACTATATTTCTTTGTTACAAGGCAAGGTTTGTTTTGGGGAAGGAGGAATTATGGAAGAGATATTAGTGCTATCAAACGAAAAAAAAAAAGGAAAGAGTCTCAATGAAGCATTTTTTAAAATGTATAAAAGAAAGCAGAAGAGGACCCAGACAAGTAGACCTGTAATGAAACTACTATGTGAAATTGAATGCATATGTATATGTACATGTGTATGCATATGTGTGTATGTGTATATACATATATAGTCAATGTTTGTTGATACTTGTGAAGTTCACATAATATAAAAAAGAATAAAAAAGTGAATCTGAGACCCCAAAAGGTTGTCACTTGCCCAAGTACACATAGCTAATAAAGAACAGAGCAGGATCCAAACCCAGCTCCTCAGAATCTAAATTTAGAAATCTCAGAATCTATCAATTACACTACCGTATTACAAATAAACTCCTGAAACACAAGTCGGGGGCCTTTCTGTACTAAAAATCCATTTTTCATAGGAAAACACACAATTCCAGCTTCCATTTTGTGTGGGATGCCTTGTTAAACTCAGTAATTTTTCCCATAAGGAGGAGGAAAAGGGCATTCTTTCAGAAAAGGCCACCCCCCCCACCCAAATAGAATAAGTATGTTTTATACAAGGGTTATATCTTTGTTCCCTCCAGGCAGTTAAACAAAGCTTTTAAACAGACTCCAGCATTCAAATAGTTGTTTCTTCAATGCCCTCTTGCTCAACTTCAAATCCCATTCTAAATCCTCTCTCCCCCTTACACAATAATTTAGCCACTGAAATAACACTTGTCTAAGTCTAAAAATCAGGTGCAATAAGGAAGCAAAAAAATGAGTTCCTATTTCTATCCCCTTATAGTCTGATTCCTGAAACTCTATGTTCTCTGAGTTCTTTTAAAAATCTCCATCTTCCATCAAAGAATAGTTTAGATGCCCCCTGCCTTCCCCTGCCTTACCAATTTGTTAATGCCCTGGAACACTTGAAATTACTTCAGTCTTTTTTTATATAATCTGTGTTTACTTAGCTGAATACATCAGAAAGCAATCTCTCTGAGGGAAGGAACCAAGGAACCATTTTATTATGTCTTCATTTTACTAGAACCCAGGAGTAGCTGTGGTGTTAGCCAGATGGCACTAATGTAACGGTTCTTAAATTTTCTGAATGCTGACCACTTACAAGGAGTTCTCTCAGACCAGTGACCCTGCTGACTCCTATTCTTCATTGAAAAAAAGATCAATAAAAAAATCCAAAATGAATGGAAAAATTGTTACCACTTCTATAGACACAGCTTTGGTCAACAGAAGCATAATTAACTCATTCCACAACATAAGTAACAATATTCTTAATCATAGGCATAGTGATTGAACCTGTGACATGATTGAATTATGGAACTCCCAAATGAGAAAACTTCCTCTACCAACACGGGTTGGCACCTTCTCTGTAACATATGGTCTTAACCAGTGTCAAGTGCTCTTGGCAGTTATCTAAGTGACTAGCCTAGGATCACACAGCCAGGAGGGGTCTTCATGACTTTACAGCCAGCTTTCTATCCACTATGGCATGATGCCTCTCATTCCTAATCTTGGCACTGATAATGGAAGCTACCATTAACTTGAAGGGCTGGGCTTAATGATCTATCCTGGCAGAAGTCTTGAGCTGTATGTTATCTGGCAGCTTTTTGGTTATTTTTGGTCTCTCTGTAAGAATAATCATAATGCTTTAGAAAATAAAATCCTCAGCTTTCTGAGGAGTAGAGAGCACTTCTGACAGGAGTTTAATATCTTCACAGATTTTCTTTATTATTATAAAACTTACTATAATGGATATGTTCAATTCTTTTCCTATCACCAAACCCTTCAATCCCCAATCCTCTCAAAATTAAATGTAAGCTCAATCATTTCAGTTTCCTACATCCTTGTGAAGTAAGCAGAAGTATTCCTATTGCACTTACTGAGAAATGGAGGCCTAGAGAAAGGTGGGAACTTATACAAGGTCTACACAAGTAGACTGGAAATAGGATTGGAACCCATTCCACTGTCCTGCTCACTAGACCAGTCTGCTTAAATCAGAGTTCTCCTAGGTATTTGTAAGTCTTCAATGTTGATTGGCTCCCTTTGTTTCTGCTTCTTCTTCCATTCTTAATGCAGCCTTCCCTTGACCACTATCCAACAAGCCATCACTTATAAAAGGAGCTTATATTAATCAACTTAGTCTGACAGTATATACAATTTTTTGTTCCCATAGACCCATACCACAGCAAAGAAAGTGGGACAGCATATTTTTTCCTCCCTTTTGAGGTGTCATGCTTGACTATTCCAGTTACACATTATAAGCACTTTATATTTTAATATTCTTTCAAGACCTTTTCCATGTAAAATTGATGGAAGCCATTTCTTCAGACTAAAAGAAATCCCACAAATATTCAGAACAACATAGTAATATTATTGTGAGTAACTGAACAGCAAGTGAGGGGGGGAGGAAATGACAGAATGGCAGCTGTGAGCAAAAAGAATTATCGATCTACAAAACATCTAATCTCTTAAACCTGTGAGGTGTTAAAATCAAATAATCCTCACAACCAAGATACCCCCCACAAATCCAGCTTCCTAGAGACTGGAAACGATTTTGGTCTAGACCAGCGGTTCTCAACCTGTGGGTTATGTTCAAGTTGTAGCAATGAAAATACATCCTGCGTATCAGATATTTACATTACGATTCCTAACAGTAGCAAAATTACAGTTATGAAGTAGCAACGAAAATAATTTTATGGTTGGGGGTCACCACAACATGAGGAACTGTATTAAAGGGTTGCAGCATTAGAAAGATTGAGAACCACGGAAAGTGAAGGGCTAATGGGGGCAGGAGAAAGTCTGTTTCATGGATATGATAAAATGAGAAATGTTTTAATGCTGTCATCAATGCATAATGTCAAGGAAGCACTTTGCTGAGCAGATTCAGTGATGGAAGAGTGTACCTAGAACAGGGGCTAAGGGGCACCACACGACCTGCTTCCTTCCCTTCCTTAGCCCCTAGCTGGCACTTCTTAATATATAATTCTCAATTGGCACTTCTCTAATGCAACCTCAAGGTGCATGCAAACAAGGATCTTCGTAGCAACATCTCAGTTAAAAGAAAACAAACAACTTGTGTGATGAGCTCAAACAGAAGCAGTGCTCACATTATAGTAATTGTGCTGTATTGGGAAACATTTGGGCTCTGGAATCAGGAGACCCAAATCTGAATTCTTCCTTTGTTATTTATAGCTTGTATAGCCCTAGACAAATCCCTGCTCCTCAGTTTCTTTACCTATAAAAGGAATGGGCATGGCTAGATGATAGCTGAAGTTCCTATACTCTTGAACACTTTAGGAATCCTGTGATTCCTAATGAAGACCCTATGAAAATCTGGAGTTTTCCACACAGTAATGCCCCATTCATGTCTGCATTTAATTTAGACAAATTTGACTCTAAGCACTTTGCCCAGAGTAATGACTTCCCCTGGTTTATCAGTGCTGGCATCCTAATCCTTGCTTTTCAAAGTGCCCATTGCTGAAGTTACATAAAGCTAGCTGACAACCACAAGAATTTAAGTCCTAGAACCCAGACCAATAAAAAGTTCTGGGATGTTCTATCCCACTGATCCAAGAAGCTTTCTTTCTTTTAAGAAAACCTCCCCATCCCAATTTCTAGTCAGGATTGTCTGTCGGGCAGTATTCTGGACAGAGACTCTGTAGTGTGCCCCACAGGCACAAGGACACTTGTGTTGCCCCCTGGCACCTGATTCTTGGCTGGAACTTTCGTGAAGAGGATGGATGGACACTGTAGAACCAGGTCCTCCTCTACTTGCTTCCTTCTTCCAGGCAGGGACATAAAACGGATGAGTGGTAAGGAGGTTGCTGTTAACCAAGGGGACAGATGTTTGTTTAGAACGTCTGCTTTGGAAAGAAATTCTTTCCCACCCTTGCTCAGATCTTCATCCTTCCCAATGTTTACACTGGGTGTTGGGAAGAAATCTCTCCTTAAGGTAGATTCCAACTAAATAAATGCATGACATTTCTAACTAAATAAAAGTGATGAAGGGAGAAGTATAAACTGAAAAAGTATGAATACGACTGGAAGACATGAACCATATACATGTGCATATACATGTGAATGGCAATGCTTTTCAAAAAGAATTATGTTTAAATCTGCTGACAGAGGTTCATACCTCATTATGATGTGGAAGAACTCAAAGTCAGACAATTTAAGAATTTTTTTTTTTGGTGGGGAGGTACTTTTGACAACAAATGATTTTTGCCTTACACAATGACTTTTAGAAGCTAATCTCCCATGAAAGTTGTGACTTCACTGCAGTTTTCCTGACTTGGCCTCAATATATCTGTATACTATCTGGTTAAAAAATTAAAAATTAAAAGAGGTCTGTTAAACAAATTAGTACAAACAAGATTTCAGAGGGCAAGATTCATCTACTCAAAAGGAATTGCTTTGAAGTACTTTCAATATCACTGTTATATCATACATGTTTCTGAGCTGTGATTTTATCAATGTATAACTCTTCTCATGAGGACCTTCCTGTTTCTATTAGATCTGCAGAGTTATCAGGCACCCTGGAGGTTCCATGGTCGATAATTGTCAGGGGGTGGACTCAAAGTCAGGCCTCTCTGACTCTAAGGTTCACTGCCAATTGATTATGCCAACCTGTAGGGTTGCTATGAAGGGGAAATAAGTTTATATACGAAATGTTAGTTACCTACATGTTTCTTACGTATTCACTAAATAAGGAATCTATCTATTTGGAGATAAAAGTACTACCTAAGAAGTCATCTACTCTAACTCCCTCCCTTTACAGCTGAAAAAACTGAGGCCGGAGTGATGGAGTGAATTCCTCCAGGTCACACAGTGACAGATCCATGATTTGAACTCTGGTTTCAACTCTAACACTCTTTCTTCTGCACCACATCTTCCAGAGAGATCCTTTAAGAAACTAACCTGCTACATTTGTTTATTTTAATATCACTGTTTTTAAAAATTAATTAACTTTTTACTAAAATTTATTATATTTTAGATTTCACTAATTCTAACTTCCCCAAGTAAGTCCTAATGGGCGACATCTGATGTGTTGGATCCACATCAGAATATGAACAGTGAATAATAAGAAAAAGACAAACTCAATGATTTCTGAGCCTTCACTATATGTTCACTATATGTTCTAATTAAGGTAGCAATAATGTTCAGGTCATATCTTCTTTAGACAGCCTCAGGTCCTTAATGCCAATGAAAATATACAAAGGAAAGAATGATATTTCTTTCCCTCTTTGGGTTTCCCTGAATTCCTGTATTTGAAGGCCCTTTTGGAATGTAAACTTCATGAGGGCAGAGGCTGTCTCTCTTTTGTGTTTGTGTCTCAGGCTCTTATAATAATAAGATTGGATTTCAATCAATAATAATTCCTGGAAGATAAAAGATATTTCATAGTGCCTGTTGATGGATGGATTAAAAACGAACAGTGTCTTCTAACATTTTTGACAAAGTAGACAGATGCTTTCCCCTCCCTTACCCATTCAGTCCATACACCCACTCTGGGTACTGTGCTTGCCAAGGCTAGGACTACTTGCCTGTTTCTTGCACTTTCCTCAAAAGAACAGTCTGACTAATAACAAAAGCTGTTACTTGTTCTTCTGACAGTGAAGAGTCTCAGGAAAGTGATAGCTTTCTTTCCTCAGCCTCCCAGCAGCACTTTAATAGGCTGGCCATAGTGGCTTGTAAGGGCACATGACTTCTCTAGCATTCATTAAGTTCTATTTCAGGTCTAGGTAGGTGAGTGAGGTATCTGACAAAGCAGACACACTCCCTCCCCTCAGGGAGGCTTAGGAAGCAGCTGATGCATACACCTGAAAACTTTACAATACTGCAGCTTATTAGGAAAGACAGTTTGATGAAATGTAAAAATCACTGTCTGGGCTTGTCATCACAGATTTGGGTTCAAATCCCATTTCCAACATTAGTTCTGTGACCATTCTACCCCTCTATAAAACAATGAAAATGATACTTTTACTACTTACCACATGGGATTGATGTGAGAAAAATACTTCATAAAGCTTAATATCCCAAATAAATTTAAGTCATCAGTTATTCTTACTTAATATTTACATGGAGTTCAAATAGTTTCAAAATGTTTATACATACACACATAACATATATTATATAGATATACACATACATATTAGCAACCCTAAGGTCAGCATAATCAATTGGAAGTAAACCTTAGAGTCAGAAACACCTGAGTTTGAGTCTACCCTCTGATAATTCCCAGCCATGGAACCTCCCAGTGCCAGGTAACTGCAGATCTAATAGAAACAGGAAGGTCTTCATGAGAAGAGTTATACATGGATAAAATCACAGCTCAGTAATAACAACCCTATGAAATAAGTAATATAGTGTTATCATCCCCTTTAAACAAGAAAAAATGAATTCAAAACAAGTTTCAATAATTGCCTATGCTTATTCACAGCTAAGTGTCATGGCAGGATTTGAACGCACGTCCCTTGACTTTAAGTCCAGTGCTCTGTCCATCCTATATAAAAACCAAGACAGCTAAAATGGGTGTTATTTCAAAGAGCCATGCTTTCATCTTACTTTCTGAATTAACAAGTACTGAAAAAACTTTGTGGCTTGCCATAGGGCTTTTCTGAGTTGGAACGTATAGTATTGGCCATAAGTGATTCAGGAAATTAGAAAAGGCAAAGATCATCGTGGGCTCGTGTTAGGGCAGGCCTCACAGACCAGGTGGAGCTTGAGTTCCCTTGAGAGACTCTAGAGAGCTTGAGAACTCTTACCATAGGAAGATGCCATTTTAGATACAGTTCTAACGGGAGCCATGTAAAGAACTCTACTTGGCTACAGGAACTCTGACCCTGCAACTCATATATTCACTTTGGGAGGCCTGCTTTCAAATCTTGGCTCTAAAACTTACTAACTATATGACCCTAGGCAAGTCACTTAACTTCTCTGAGATTCAGTTGCCTCTTCAGTAAAATCAGACTAATAATATTTGAATTCCCTACTTTATGAATGTAAATGTTATAGATATAAATTGCTGTTATGTACAATACTTTTTGGGGGGAGGAAGGGCAAATAGACTTATGATTTATTTGACATAAGGAAATTCTTAGGAAAGAAACTCCTTCTACCAAGACATATGGCCAAATGCTCTACAGCTTAGAAATTTTCCTAGGGCACTGACTGATAAATTAAGACCCTGGCTTGCTTAGGGTTGCACAGTCAGCAAATGTCAGAGACAGGGCTTTAGTCCAGGTCTTTCTGGCTCTGAAGTCAGTTCTATATGTACTATGCCACACTGCTGCTACTCTCATTAACAATAATAACAGAAGCAAAAGTGTGCTCACCCTACGGGGTCAAACCAGATGATCTTCACATTTCAGCATCAGCCCCTACCTCCCACACCGTCTTCTGAAGGATTAATGGCTCTGTCACATCCAGATATGGCAGCCATTGTCTTTCTCTTCTCTTCCTCGTAATGACTAATGATTCTGGTTTCTCAGGCTTTGTGACCAGATGTGTGTCCTGTTTTCACAGAGTATCTACCTACCACACAGAATATGTTTCAAACAAGCAAACAAACAAAAAACTCTTACCTCACAGGAAACTTCCACTTTCTCTGAAAAGGCCCAGAAACATCAGACCTCACTGGCCTTCTGGTATCATCCGTCTCTTAGTAAATCAGCTTGCTGGAAGCCCAAAATACATTCTGACTAATCCTTCCACATTTTCCAGAACTACACTAATAACACCCTAGGAAACCTGCAGATCTCTTCTCCTTGGGAAAAAAAGGGCAATGAGCAGATAGAAAAAAAAAAAAAAAGAAAACCAAGTTCTACAACCTAATGGATTTTTAAATAAAATGTAGACAAAACTTGAGAAATCAGAACATTCAGGAATGTTAAGAATTAATCAATTAAATATTCTTGTGAACTCAGTGTTTACCTCAATTCTTTTTCTTTTCAACCCATGTGTTTAAAAATCTTTGTAAATCAGATAATGATATAAGAGAGAGGCTGTAGGACATAACAGAAAGACCCCTGAACTTGATGTCAATAAACCTGGGTTCTGCTCCTTAACTGTGGCACCAAATGGATATATGACTTCAGACATGTTGCATTCCTTCTCTGGGTCTTTTTCCTCCTACTTAAGGTGAGGGCATAGAATGAGATGATGTCTATGGCCCTTAGTATCACTGCAATGCTGCAACTTTGACTTTAAGTAGAATTAAGGACCCTCGTTAGGTCCCTTTTTCTCTTTCCTCTACCTCTAGATACAAGTACTGCTCGGATTGTCATGGAGCATTACATTAGGATTCTGTGGAAAGGGGGATCATAGCTTTAGAGCTATGAGATCTTAGAAATTGGGTACTCTGTGAATGACGATCAACTGTGAAAGACTTAGCTACTATGATCCAAGACAACTTCAAAGGACTTATGATGAAAAATGCTATCCATCTCCAGACAGAGAACAGATGAACCCTGAGTCCAGATTGGAACATTTTTTTTTTTACTTCTTTATTTTCTTGCCTTTTTTTGCAATGGGGCAAATATAGAAATATGTTTTATATGACTTCATATGTAGAGTGTGCATCATACTGCTCACTTTATCAAGGGATGGAGGAGGGGCCAGAGGGAGGGAAAGAATTTGGAATTCATAATTTTAAGAAATGAATGCTAATAAATAAATAAATGGAGAAGAAAAGACATTGCTTATTCTAACCTCCTCAACTGATGTGAGGGCCAGATGGGTTAATTCATTTAGGATCATAAGGTAGTAAAACGGCAAAGCAACTTGGACCAAATAACAAAGATTCAAGTAGTCCATGTGTAATAGGGATATACACACACACACACACACATACATACATATATATATATATATATATATATATATATATATATATATACACACATACACACATATGTGTATATATGTGTGTGTGTGTGTGTGTGTGTGTGTGTATAAGGACATAAAATGGCTCAAGTCTCAAGGGACACTGGATTTTCACATTTGTGGAAGTAGGAGGATGGCTTTGTTTGGGTGATCATTGATCCACTCTTATACCTTTAAGAAGGTATAGGGCTTGGAATTATGGTTTTCTGTTGTAAATTAGATATTTGAAGTCTAGAGGTATTATTACATACTTGGGTCCTCTGACTCCAAATCCAGCCTTCTTTCCATTAGTCCATGTAGATAAAGAACCCCTTATACAAAAACTTTCTTTTTTCTTTTCAGCTAGAGTCTCATACTACTATAGCTTCTAATTCTCTTTATAGGTCTCCTTCACAAAAGCTGTGTTCAGAAAAGTTTTGACTCTCTGTGATCAATAACTTTTAATGAGAACCTGTGTAATTTTACCCTTCCACAAATATAGTTATCAGTGTAGCTGAAGGTTTGTCCTTGATAAAACCCAATAAAAGAGGTCTGCAGAATACCAAAAAAACCCATGAAACATTTCCTTCAGCACTGCCTGGAATATTCGTCTCTTGGTTCCATACATTGTTTATAAGGATTTTGAAATGTAGTCCATTTATTTTAGAATAAAAAAAAATCACCTTATTCTATGAATGTGAAAACGTTATTAAGGCTGTTTTCTTCAGTATGAAGTCATGGTGACAATTTAGTACTACCCTTAGCTAATATCCTCTCAAATATTCTTTTTTTTTCCCTGCTAGTTCTAGCCCAAGGCCTATAAAAATCATATTAGCTTCTTATAGCATTTCCTATAAGCCAGTGTTCAACAAACTTGGATCTCTTGAAAAATGGTATATGAAAGAGCTTGACCTTGCTTAAAATTAAAGACTCTTCAGATTTAAACTTTTTAGAAAAGATTTGAGAAGTGCTCTATATCAACCTCCTATCAAATAGATTAATACTTTTGGAAGCTTGCAAGTTTTTGTGATATGTATCGGGAACTCGTCATGTATTTTCTCCATTGACTCAGAAAGTCTTGGTATATTCCCACAGCAAAACGGCTTTCATTTTCTTCCATTTCGATTCTTCCACAAACGCCATTGTTTCCCTCCAGTTTTAGGATTTATACATAGGCATGTGCTTTCAAAATATAAGCAAAAAATGAATCAAGTAACAAAGACCTAGATAGTTCATATATACAAGAGATATATAGATAGACATAAATTACCTTACCCTACATGTCTCCAGCGACACTGGATTTCCATATTTGTGGGAAGCAGGAGAATGGCCATGGTTCAGTGATTACTTCTTCACTCTCCTAGATATGTCTTGAAATTATACCCACGTATGGTAAGGTAGATATTTGAAGTCTAAAAGATTTTTGCTTTGGATTTCAGGATAAAAGTTACTTTCTCTGGCTACTCCAAGGGGAAACTTATTCTACTCCAAATCTGGACAATGACGATTAGCTTAGAGCACAAAAGTCAATTAAACATAGTAAGCAAACATATTTATCAAAGAAAATAAATAAAAGAGTAATGAGGAAGCTAGCTTTACAGCCCAGGATTTACATAAAATCTCAGCTCAATCAGGTAGAAAACAATCTCACACAAGGGTCTACTTTTAGCGGTCTCTAAGGGTACAGGTGCTGGGAAACAACAAATATGTTTGGGTGTCAGATTTTCTCCGCATGTCTATGACTCTCCGCTTGTTCACCAAAATCTGAACCTTGGCATCCTTTTGCCCCATCTCTTTCTGCTCTCTTCCAGGAATCTCTTAGCCAATCAAGAGATTTCAATGAAGAAGCATCAGGAGACAGTCCTTCAGGAGACAATCAAAACTGCTTGGAGTACAATGCTACTTCAGTGTCCTTTTTGCCATGTCTCTTTCTTTGAAACACAGTAGACCCTTCTATTTAATTAATCTTAACACACATTTCACAAATGCCTACTCTGTGCATTGTCCTGGGCACTGGTAATATGAAAAAATTAAAAACTTGTAATGTCTCTACCTGTATGGGTCTTGAAGGAAATGACTTATACAAAATTTTATATAGTCTAGTCACAAATCCCATCCCAGCAGGTTTTGGTGATAACTATATAGACCTTTCCCTGCATTAAAATAAATTCATTTTGTTTGTTATGTACATTCTACACTTTGCTACACCATTGAAACATTTGTTCCTAAGCATTTTCCCAATTATATTTCTCTTCAATGTAAGTTCCTTGGGAAAAGGGGAACAGGGAAAGGGGAGAGAGGAGTGTGTGTGTGTGTGTGTGTGTGTGTGTGTGTGTGTGTGTGTGTGTGTGTGTGGGGAGAGAGAGAGAGAGAGAGAGAGAGAGAGAGAGAGAGAGAGAGAGAGAGAGAGAGAGAGGAAGGCAGAGGGAGGGAGGGAGACACAGAGACACTCACAGAGAGAGAGAGAGAGAGAGAGAGAGAATATGTGATATGTGTGTGGTTCTGTTTTGTTTTCTACCTCTCCAATGTTGACCATAGTACCATAACATTATAGGGTCACAGATTTAGGATAGGAAGGGATCTTAAAGTCCATGTCATACAAACTCCTTGTTTCATAGGTGTTTAATAAATGTTTGTTGAATTGAATCTTAGGAATGTCTTGACACTTCCACTAATGTTATTCTACCTTCTACCTTTTGTCTTCTATGCTTAATCTAGTAGTATGTCAACAAAACGGAAAGTGGAGGGGGGTGGGTGGGAAGAGAACCAAAACGAAAGTGTCATGATCATGAACTTAATTAAAGTTGTTTGTAATGATTTAATTAGATTTACAGAGTTGTATCCAATTATATGCATAATTATTACAGGCATGTGCCTTTCAGGGTTTTAAGGGATTGTAATGCATGGGCTCTTGTGCTTTGTAATTTCTCATAATCCTTATTTTCATTTCCTGACGAGGTGAGTGTGAGCATCAGGTAATTGCTTTATCAAATGGCTTAATTATGCATTCAGCAAAACTGACAATGAGGAGGTTATTCTTCCTAATGTGTCTATAACAGAACACTAACTAATTATGTGGCATTCTGCACAGGGCATTCCAGAGAAACTAAGGAAAGCAGAGTCTTCAAATCTGTGTTAAGTGCATGTTTGTGTACAGGGCATTGAAATGATCAGTAAAATAATTAGTCAAATTGCTTCCTTCTGCTCTAACTTCATAACTAATATGCTCTTTAAGGAACCAGGTAGAAAACCTGCAGTTGCTGTTTTCTACTTCCGTATAGAATCTACAGTTATTAAAAATGTCACAGGAGTCACTCTGCCTATGGAAGAAGGAAAAGGGAGCTAGCCTGTCATAGGAAGCAGGTAGTGGGACTCATCCAGAGTTAAGATCTCATAAGGCATAAGCATGTGATCCAGGGCAGGGGACACTGAATAGTTTAAAAGGTCAAGACTAAACACAAAGGATTTGAGGTTGAATCAATTATTTAGCAGGAATCTAAAGTAAAATTATCTGAGTAATTTTATTTCTAGGTATTCTCCACTTATTTTGTAAGGTTGTCAAGAGACCAAGTGTTAATACCACCCCACTCCCCAATCCTGAGAGGTAGATGCTATTAATATCCACATTTTACAATTGAGGAAACTGAGGCAGATAAAGGTTAAGTGATTTGATAAAGGTGACACAGCTACTTTTCTGGAGTCAGATTTGAATTCAGGTCTTCCTGTCTCAATACTCAGCACTCTATCTAGTATACCATCTTGCTGCCCAGCACAATGCTACATCTCCTGTAGAAGGCTGGGCTTTAACAAGATGAAAACCACTTCTTCCTCAGACATTGGATCAAAGAAAAGAATGGGGAATGATACAGAGAGCTGGGTTTTTTTTCTTTTTCTGTGAGCAATAGGGGAGAAGTAGCTCACAACAGATGACCTTGATTTATTCAACAGTGTACCCAAATGGTCAATGGCCCTTTCTATCTGACTTGTAGCTGAAATTTTCTAAATGTTTTCCTCACTCTTTAGATTGTGAGTTCCTTGAGAACATGTTCTGTCTTACTTTTTCAATTTATATCTCCAGTTCTTAGCACATAGTACATATTAACACATGCTTTTTCATCAGTTAGTAACTTATTAATTCAGTAAGTTAGAAGTTGAGTTTAGCATTATCCTGAATTTCAAAAAGGACATTTGATCAACTCTCAGGCTTTTAAGACTTTGTTAAAAAAACAAACCTGAATTTAATAGAATATTTGACATTTAAGAGGCAAGAGAGGGGGCAGAGCCAAGATGGTGGTGTAAGAACAACAAGGTACAGCAGCTCCCTCACAGCCACCTCAAACTACTCATAAAATATGACTCTAAACAAATTCTAGAGCTCTAAAATGCACACAAATATACTTCTCTCTGAAGATAACTCGGCTAGGAGGGACCACCTCAGCACTGGGAGCTGAAACCAGCCCAGCCAGAAATGGTGGCTTGGCCCTGGGGGTGGCCTGACAAGCTGAGCCAAGCTGCAGCTGGAGCATCAGAAGAGCAGATCTGTGGCAGCTGTCGCAGTTTACAGAATTATCAAGCCATAAGAAAAAAAGGACTAAGTGAAAGGTCAGTGGAACTCGGCTAAAATTGGGAGAGAAAAG
>CM053582.1:374482128-374511856 GCA_028627135.1 Pseudochirops cupreus | reverse complement strand
AGTACACACATCTGTAAAGGGACAGGGACAGGGTAGAGAATAGAATGGGGGGGGCAGGATAAGAAGGAGGGACATATAATCAGTCTCTCACAATATGCCCACTGTGGAGAGGTTCTGCGTAATTACACATGTACAGCCTGGATTTAATTGCTTGTCCTTCCAGTGGGTGACAAGGGAGGAAGAGAAAGAATCTAGAATTTAAAGTTCTATTATCAAATATTAAAAATATATACTGTATATATACATATATATATATACACACAATTATTATTGCTATTATTATTATTAACTACATCCAACTGGAACTTGAGACACAGGCACTGTGGTAGGGAGATCCATCCTGCCTTAACGGAAAGTCAGAGGGGTGATGGGGGAAGACATAGGAGAGAATAGATTGGGGGAAGGGTTATACAATGGGATGGCTATTTTGGGGTGGTGGGTAGGGGAAAGATGGGGAGAAAACTTGTAACTCAAAATCTCATGGAAATGAATGATATAAACTAAAATAAATTAAAGTTTAAAAAAACACACTAAGAAAAATTTTTAAAAAGAGGAAAGAGAAATATAAGGTACACATCAAAGATTGATTATAAGCGATTCATAAGGACAAACTGTTTGTTTTTTATACAAGTAGAATGTATGTCTAAGATTCTTATTAATAATTGGGTAGCTTCTAAGAAAGATTGGTGTAAACCTGAATATGACATGAATTTAAAAAGTAAAAATCATTTAGAGATAACTAAAAAGAGTAATTATTTTATACAAATGAGGTACAAGAGATAGAATTGATGCAGAGAAATTAGCTGGGGGAGGAGGGCTGGTAGTTCTGGTAACCTATGTTCATCGGAAATGGATTTAAGAGGGAGCAATACACACCTATTTAGAAGAGTATAAAAGTCTTCTAAAGTCAAAAGAAGTAAAATGGTAGGGTCATAGGGAGTGAGGAGAAGACAAGGGAGGGATCTTTAGAGGGAAGAGTGAGGGAACAGGTAAATAGGGTGGTATAGAAGTGTCTTTAGATTATGGAAATGGGAGAATGGGGGAGGGATTCTTAGAGAGGATAGGCAAGTAATAGGAGGGCAAGGTATCAGCAGAAGTAAAGTGGAGGAGGCAGAAGGGATAGGAAACATAAAAACAAAGATCAGGAATAGAATTTGTTTGGGAAAGTATATGCATATGTATACATATATATGTTGATGTGTATGTATATATCTATAGAGAAACATGTTCAAATTAAATTGTAGCCTTCTGAGGGAAATGGGGAAGGGGAGGGAAAGAAAGTAAAAAACATTGCACAGCAGAGAACAATAGAAAACTTGCAAGGAAGCAAAAATGGACTGTTCTCAACACAATGTGTATTATTTATCATAACGGTTTTCTTGAAATGAAAATTTATTCTTACATATTTTGAAAACTCTATTATATTCTATTATGCACATGACATGCTTTTTTTCTTTCTTACTTTGTATTTAAGTTCCAATATTTATGTTTATGATTAGTTTTTGTTTCTTTTCTCTATTCTGTATTTGTGTTCTGGCCTTTGAGTCTAAAATAAAAAAAAAATAAGAGTTGAGGTCCTTTGAGAAGGAGAGAGGTAGGGTTGGTGAAGGAGACAAAAAAAAGAAAAGTGGTTTGGAATAAACTCTGTAGAGGTATGGGAGAGAGTCAAGCAAGGAATAATAAGAGCTCTATTGTGTAGCAATGAGGGCTCAATTGAGATTAGTTAACATAAATTTGTAGTGGGTCCAGCTGACAAATTTGTATGACTTTCTCCTTCAGCAGCAATTAAGTAGGGGGTAGGAAGATAAACAGTGAGAGCAAATCCCAAGGTTGTAGTCTGGCAAGGTGGGAGCAGTTAGGACAAGGAGAAAAGCATCTAGGGGTAGGGGATAGTGAATAATTTGATTGAACAACCACAGGTTCAAGACTGTGAAGGTAGGAAAGTGAAGTCAGAGAAGGCATGATGGATTAAGATCATAATGGAGAAGAGTAAAGGGACTAAGGATAAAGAATGGGCTTAGGAGAAATGAGATTTAGGGAGAAATGGAAAGAGAAAATGTTATGATCAGAGAGAAGAATGTCAAAGTTCTGAGTCATGAAGGTAACAGAGCCATGAGATCAAGGGTTTTATAGTTTCTACTGGTGACTGAGATGGAAGGAAAATGTATATCCTGAGAGTCAAGAAAATTGATGACCTGGGAGGTCAGGGTTAGAGAGAACCACATCATGTATTTTGAAATCCCTTAGTATGAGGTTAAGGTTGGGATGGAGAGAAAAACCATGACGTAAAAAGGAGCAGCAGTAAGGACTGTGGTCATCCATCTACCTGCCCCAGTAAGTGTATCAGGAGTCAGATGAAAATTAGCACTTAGTGGTGTAGAGGCTGGCCAGGCATGCAGAGTCCTCCAGAGAAAAGTATTTTCCATTATTTCTAGAAGGTGGATTTTGAAGCGAAGAAATCTAGGATGATCAAGGTGCAGCATGTGAGCAGTAGTGAGGATTCCAGAGGGCACAATGGAGCTGGAAGGCAGGAGAGGATAAGGACTATGGAGGGGTAGGAAAGGGAAGGTAGGGCAGAAGTGGAGAAGGAGCAAAGCAGGGATAACAAGGAAACTGGCTGAGTGCTGCAGTGGAGAGAGTGAAGGAGTCATAGACCTGAGTTCAAATCTGGCTTCTGACACTAAATGACTTAGGAAGTCATTTAACCTCTCTCCGACTCAATTTCTTTAGCTGTAAAATGAAGATAATAACAGCACCACAGCTGTTGTGAGAATAAAATAACACATGTAAAGCTCTGCAAAAACTTAAAGTACTATATAACACAATCCAATAAGCATTTATTAAGTTCCAGGAAGTAAGCATAAAAATAAAATAAAATAATAAAAAATAAGACTAAAAGAAAAAGAAAAACAGACCCTGATCTCCACAAGCTTACAATCTAAAGATATAATACATAAAGATTAGCAAGAACTATATTTTTTTTTCCTCAGCAGAAAAAGGACTATGTATTGTACTGGTAAAGGGAAGAGGAGGAGAAGCTAAGAGTTAGTCTACAAGTTAAGAAGCAGCTGATTGGGGTGCACTTTCTCCAGGTTCCTGTGATGACTGAGTGCACACAGTATCAGCTCAGGGGTGGTAATGATGGGGTACAGGCCCTGGAAACCCTCTAACTTTGCCACATGCCCTACCCTGGCATTCACCTGAGACTCATCTCAGTGTAATCCTTTCAATGGTCCTTGCATTGTGTCTTTGACCCTGACCCAATCTCCAATTCTCTGTTACCTCTAACCTAACCCAGCCTTTCATTGTCTGTACCTCTGGCCACTTTCCATCCTTAACCCCATCTAGACCCCTTCTCTGTTACCTCCTAGTCAACCCAGACTACTTGGCCACCCCTAGATCACATCCAGATCTTCCCACAGTCTTTCTATATAAAAGGTCCATGATGCCTCCACTAAATTGCTCAGATTCTTACTAATGGTGCTAGTTCTTAAAAGTCCTGCCTGTTTCTATTGATGAAAAAATAAACATTGTCTTTGATTGAAAGAAGACTTGAGTCGAATTCTTTCAAGGCAGGACCCACATCTTTTGCCCTTGAATTTCAGGATTCCCAGCGCCCCTAGACTAAGCCATCAGCTCACATGGCCCACTGCACACACAGAGGAGATGAGGCAGCAGTTTGAGGGGCCAGGCATTTCTGTCCCCACAGCTGGCTCATAAACAACTGAACTCCCAAGTGAGACTGGACCATGACAGGAGAAGGCCAAGCACTCACAGAATATACCCCACAATGAGAGCTGAGGTTCAGAGAGGAAATGCAGTGTATATAATATCACACAGCATATTAGGGAAAAAAAAAACAAGGACTAGAATACATGTCTCCTGAGGAAGGGCCAGTAGCTCTGCTACTGAGTTTCCTCTTAAGGAAAGTTTGGGTACCACTTCCTAAGACTTGCCTGATACCCCAGTTGTTAATAAATGGTCTCTTTTGAAACTACAATTGCATTGCTTTGTACATATTTTTTATTTCCTTATTCCTACAGCCCTCCCCCAACAGAACGGAAGCACCTCAAAGAGAGACAGTGTTTCCTCCTCTGTTCTTGTCCCCCTATGGTTTAGCACAGTGCCTTGTGCACTACAGGCCCTTAACACTTGCTAAATTTAATTTACTGAATTTTGAATGTGAGTAAGTCATTTAACTTCCTTGGGCCTCAGTTTATTCATCCGTAAAATAAAGGCCTTGGACGAGATGGTCTTTTCTAGCCCTAAATTCTACGAGGACCCTGCTTCTGGGAAATTACTGCCAATAAAGATTTTATTTGTTGAGGCATTAAAACGTGACCTTTATTTGGAAGCAATCATTTTAAACTATTAAGATGGCCTTTAAAGGAATTTAATCTACAATGACAAAAAGCCAAAATAAAGTTTAAACTCTCTTGATGCATATGTATATGCACACACACCCAGACATAACAGATACTTTCTTCTCAATGGCAGTGTTCATGAATCTTTTCTGAATCTAGACATCAAATGAACCCTTTACTAATTGTTCAACAGCTATTAAAGAGTTAAATGTTGGGGGTGAGGTGGCATGTGAATGCACATATAGTTTGGGCTCGTTGGTTTCCAATTATCAGCAGATGGATTTATGCCAGAAGAGAAAGTGGATGCTTTGCTGAATTTCCCAGTTTCTTACAAGACCTCTTGCTACTAGCCCAAAAAAGATACCTGATTTTCAAAAGGGTTGGTACTACTCAAGAGGAGTTATAAGGAGCAGAGAGAAGAAGCTGCCTTGGCCAGGGCCAGGGGGATTAGGAAAATGAAGAATCTGAGAACAAGTACTTTTGTTTTTTTGTTTTGTTCATTTGCTTCCTCTGAAGATTTTCAGAAATAGGAAACCCTAAGACTCTGCAAGCAGAGAAAAAGATTCAGATTCCCCACACGGAAGCTTACCTCTGAAGGATTATAGCTTTGGAGCCAGGAGAGACCTTCAGGATTATCTGGCCCAAACCCCTCATTTTAATGATGAGGAAATTAAAGCCCAGAGATGAAAGGTGGTCTGACCAAGGTCACACAGCTAACTATCTTTCCATGAAACCAGGCTACATAGCCTTTAATGTTACTTGATAAGGTCTAAATTCAAAAGGGATTTATCCATTCATTTCAAGCATAATTTATACAGTTAGGGAGTACAAGTCAGTTTAATAAACATTTTTTCTGTCTAAATTTGAGCAGCTCGAGTTACAAGACTATGATGGGAGAGTGAAGGAATTAGAATAAGGAAAGCAGTGTGACAGAATGAGATGAAGTCCCTTCTATGGGAACAGCTGATGAAGAGAGAAGAGACCTCAGAGGTAACGATTGACTCACAAGCCAAGTATACCTAAGGGAGAAAAGATTTGCCTTTCCAAATTGGGGAGGCAGTGTAGTACTGTGAAAAGAACACTAGCTCTGGAGTCAAAGGCTCAATTCAGTGTTTTTTAGTCATGTCTGACTCTTTGTGACCCCATTTGTAGTTTTCTTGGCAAAGATACTAGAGTGGTTTGCCATTTCCTTCTCCAACTCATTTTACAGATAAGGAAACTGAGGCAAATAGTTAAGCGGCTTCTCCAGGGTCACACAGCTAGTAAATGCCTGAGAGAAGATTTGAACTCAGAAAGATGAATCTTCCTGACTTCAAGCCCAGCACTCTATCCACTGCATTATCTAGGCATAAAGGACATAGATTCAAATTCAAATTCAAATCCTACCTCTGATACTTACTACTTGTATAACCTTGGGCAAGTCACTTACCCTTCAGTTTCCTCATCTGTAAATCGAGGGGACTGGATTAGATGACTTCTAAAATCCCTTACAGTTTGACAGCCTAATGACAAGATTGGAAATAACCCTCTCTGCCCCACTCGATAATCTAAATAAGCTCTAGTGATCACTACAGGGCATGGTACAACAGGCTTCCCGGTTGAAGAATAACTATCTGAAGGGTCACGTGTTCAGTTGATTTTTACCAAGTGTCCATCAAGGTTCCAATAGCCTTGTGTGTGAGGAAGGTTCCATCATCTGAAGGGGACTACTGTATCTCAGCTACTTCATAAACACAAAACTGAGGAAAAAAAAGTCACAGGGAATTTAATTATACGGCTGACATCATCAAGGTGTGGGTTTGAAAGCGTTGATTGAAACATGATAGACAACACATGAATCAAAATGTCAACTCAGGAAGGCAATGTAGGAGAACCCCTTAACAGACTGAAGAGGAGAATGTCACACTGATTACATATGGATTGAATGGTCCCTTTGAGTGTTAGTGGTTTCATTTCTCTCAGAAAAGGAAAACAACATCTTTCAGAAGATCCTTCAAGGTAGAAAGCAGAGATCAAAGCCCTAGCCAGTGGTTCCCAACCTTCCTAATGCCATGACCCTTTAATACTCCTATGTGGGCGTATATGCATGTGGGCTGACCCGCCTGGAGATAAATAGAGGAGCGGTGTCTCGGTTCCTAAGACCATTGGAAATATGTGTTTTTCAATGGTCTTAGGCAACCCTGTAACCCCTGTGAAAGGGTCGTTTGACCCTCCCAAGGCATGTGACCCACAGGTTGAGAATCACTGCCCTACCAGGCATCCTTTTAGTTTTTAAACAAATCTTAAAGAAAAAAACCACCTCAAATAATTTAATATATAAAGCATAGGAATGGAAGTTGGGAGACCAGGTTCTAGTCCTTAACTGTCACTGATTTTCTATGGGTCTATGGAAATTCTTTGAACCTTCATTTCCATTACCTGTAAAATGAGGGACAGGGTTTTTTGCAAGTTCAAATGAATCAAGACAGGTATCAGTACTTTGAATTCTTTGCACAAGTAATAATAACAGCAATAATTATTTTTATGGTAACTCAGCTTGATAAAGTACTTAAGATTTACAAAGGGACTCATGGCAACCATATAATGTAGCTGGGTAGAAGACAGGAAAATTAAGAGAACGTTGTTATTATTTTGCACACCAACAACGTTTATGAAGTCAGGGTGATTTTCAGCACTCCTTCTGGGGCCAGAGTGAACTTGGGTGCAGCTTCTTCATGATTTTTATTTCCTTTTTTTTGTCAAGGAAATTAGGGTTGTAACTTGCCCATGGTCAAACAGCTAGTAAGTATCTGAGGCTGGATTTGAACTCAGGTCCTCCTCAGCTGAGTACCTCCAGGGCTGGTACCCTACCCACTGTGCCACTTAGCTGTCTCTCTTCAAGATTTTTGAATTACCTTTTGCTCTAAGAAAGCTCTTAGGAAAGAATGGGGCAAGGGATGATCCCTCAAACTGAGACACTCAAGGCCCTCGTTGGCTGGAATACTGATGCCCAAGACCTTAGCTCACCAATAACAGACCAAAGTCCAAGTTCCTGCAATGGCCATCATCCACCTCCTCCCTCGCGCTTGCCTCCAGTGTGCCTGGAGCAAAAAGCTTTATGACAACCTTGACCAGGGGTTCTGAGGGACAGGAAATCACTGCAAGAAGGGACTTGTTGCCAACTTGAACAGCTCATTCCTGGCTCATAAATGAGAAACACCAATTGAAGCTGCTACACCAGGGATCATGAATGGTCAGCAGCAGATTTTTCTGGAAAAAAAAATTTCAAGCTGCTGACAGGGTCCCCAGCTGCATCTGACAAAACTATTGCTGCTGCTAGCAGGTCCAGAATCATAGCAAACTGGCATTCACAAAACACTTGCCAGACCAAAGACAAGTAGAAATGTTTCTGTAGAATCTAAGGTACAATATTCTCACATGCCAAGGCAAATACTGATCTTCAAATGGCATTTAATGGCTTTATTATTGATCTTGGACTCAGAATTCATTCATTCCACATTCAACAAAAACTCATTAAGTGTCTATGATGTACATAACATATAACATTACTCTAGAAAGCACTTTGGAACCATGCCAAAAAAAGGGCTTGAAAATGCAGATGTCCTTTCCCCCGTAATAATCTTGCTAGGCTTATTATTGCAGAGATCAAAGTTAAGTCAAGTCCACAAGCATTTATTAAGTACTTTCTATGAACCAGACACCGTGAAAAGTCCTGAGGATATCGGGGGTTGGGGGGGAAGGCAATAAACAGACTCTGCTCTCCTGACGTTCATAGTTCAATGGAGGAAACAGCATGCAAACAACCATGTATGAACAAGATAAATGTGGGGCTTGGGGGGGAAGGAGGTAATTAACTGAAGGAAGGCACTAACATTAAGATGGATGAGGAAAGGCCTCTTGTAAAAGGTGAAATTTTAGCTCAGATTTGAAAGAAGTCAGGGAAGCCAGCAGATGGAGATGAGGAGAGAGAGAATTCCAGGCATGGGGGAAAGCCAGCAAAAATGCATAGAATTGTGAGATGGAGTGTCCTGTTCAAGGAAAAGGAAGGAAGCCAGTGTTACTAGATTGTAAAGTACTTGGAAGAGAGTAAGTACAACAAGGACAGAAAGGTAGGAGGGGACCAGGTTACGAGGGGCTTTAAACGACAGGATTTTATATTTAATCTTAGAGGTAATAGAGAGCTTCTGGAGTTTACTGAATGAGTGGTGGGGGTGGCAGATGACATGGTCAAAATTATGCTTTAGGAAGATCATTTTAATAGATGATTGCAAGATGGACTACAGTGGGGACAAATTTGATAGGACAAGGAGAGCCATCAGAAGACTAGGCTATTGCAATAGTGTGAGGCAATAAGGATCTGCACCAGACTGATGGCACTGTCAGAGAAAGGGTTATAAATGAGAAAATTTGCAAAAGCAGAATTGATGGGATTTGTCAACTGATTGGATATAAGGGTCTTGAAAGTAAGGAGTTGAGGATGATGCGGAGGTTGTGAGCCTGTGTGGTTAAGAGGATGGTGGTACCTTGCACAGTAATGGGGAAATTAAGAAGACAGAATGCCTTGAGGGGAAAGATAATGAGCTCAGGTTTGGACATGCTGAGTTTGAGATGTCTATGGGCATCCAGTTTGAGATGCCCAATAAGTCCATTGGAGATGCAATACTAGGGGTCAAGAGAGAGGTGGGGCCAGACAAAAAGATCTGAGAATCATCTGCATAGAGATGATAATTTTCAATCCATGGGAGTTGATGAAATGACCAAAAGAAACAATACAAAGGGAGAAAAGAAGAGGGCCTGGGGAAGAGTTTGAGAGAGATCCATATTAAAGGGTTATATGGGGGATACCTAATATCAAGGATTAGCAAGAACAAACTGGATGAAAATCTATTAAAGGATACAGAGTAGGAACAGTCAGGCAAACAGGGAGGGAGCTAGGAAAAGGTGACTTATAATGGCAAAGGCTGAAAAGATGTCAAGAAAGATAAATATTCAGAAAAAAAACAATTTAGATTTTATAATTAAGAGATTATTGGTATAGATAATTTGATAGAGAGGTGACAGTTGAATGATGAGGTTAGAAGGCAGACTATAGAGTTTTAAGAAGAGAGTGAGAGAAAAGGAAGTGGAGGCACCTATTGTAAATGTCTTTCTCAAATAGTTTAGCTACAAATGAGAGGAGAAACATAGGATGATAGCTATAGGGTTAGACATCTAATGTGATAGTGTTTTGAAGATGACAAAGACATGGTTGTGTTTTTAGCCAGCATACAGGAAAATATTCAAGATTAGTGAGAGAGTGAGGATGAAAGAAGAAGCAATCTGCTGGAGAAAACATGGTGGAATTGGAGGCTAGGATGAGGACAAAGAACAGGGTTAGCAGTTGCAAATCAGGGGGAGAGGTAGAATGACGACAATTATGATCAGATAAAGGAATTTCAGAGTTCTTGAACAAGGAAGTGGAACATTTGTAAGTGAAGAAAAGATCAAGGATATGACCATTTCTCTGTGTGAGTGAAGTAGGTGGAGAAGTAGGTGATAGGAAATTAGAAAATTGAGTAAGTGGGAGGAATAAAGAAAGAAGTTAAGTTCCTACAAGTACAAAAATCTTTATAGCAGCTCTTTTTGTAGTGTCAAAAACCTGGAAAATAAAAGGATGTTTATCATCTGAGAATAGCTGAACTAATTACGGTATATGAATGTAATCAAATGCTATTGTGCCTTAGGAAGTGATGAATTCTATTCTATTCTATTCAGAGAAACCTGGGAAAATTTGTATTAACTGATGCAGACTAAAGTTTATAGAAACGAACAATTAACCCAGTAACAACAATATTGTAAAGATAAATAATTTGTAGAGATTTAATAACTCCAATGCAATGACCAAACAAAATTCCAGAGGACTGATAATGAAGCATATTACCTACCTTTTGAGATATATATGTGTGTATATAAATACATAGATGTATATGTATATGTGTATGTGTATATGTACATATGGACTTGACTAATTTGGGAATTTGTTACACTTGACTTTACATGAATTTTGAGTCTTGTTTTTTCTTTTCTTTTTTCCCCGCAAGGGAAGCTGGGAAGAAGTAAAAATAAAACCTTGTTAGTTGAAAAAATTTAATTTTAATTATAGAAAAACAACACATACCACATTATTCTGAAATGGTGATGAGTCTTTTCAGAAAGCAATAACAGAGTCTAAAAGTCTAGAAGGGATCACTTAATCCAACCCATTCATTTTAAATATTGGAGAACTGAAGCACAGAGAGGATTAATGTGTTGACCAAGGTCACACAAGAAGTTAATGGCAAAACTGGTATAGACTCTGCCCCCCAAATCTGTGTTCTTTCTTGTTACATTTTCAATCAGTTAATCAACGAGTTTTTATAAAGCCAAGCACTGGGGAATTCGAAGATAAAAATGAAACAGTCTGTGCCCTGAAGAAATTTACATTGCATGGCAAAATCAACAGGTATATATGCAAATGCACACAGATACAAACAAAGTAAATATGAGATAATTTCACTGAGAACGCAAGGAGGTATTAGTACCTATGGGGGGTCAGTAAAAATTCATATAGAAGGTTACATTTGAATGGGGCTTAGAAAGAAGCCTTTCATCCAAAATACAAGGGCAATTGTTTGCTTTTCCTTATGTATCTCCCATCATGCTTCATATGAGACTCTGTACACAGTGAGGATCAATACATGTGGCTGAATATCTGTATGTGCGTGTGTGTGTGTGTGTGTGTGTGTGTGTGTGTGTGTGTGTGTGTGTTGAAACAGTAGAGGTAAAGAAGGAGTGCATTTCAGTATAAGGAAGACAGCCCACAACAGCAGAGAGATGAGTGACTGACCCCAAAGGGTATCTATAGCTACATAAATTTACAAACTGAGGCTCAGAGAGGTTAAGGGAGTTGTCCAAGGCCACACGGCTAGTGAGTTATCAGAGGCAGCATTTTAACTTGAGTCCATCTGAGTCCAGAGTCAGTTTCTATTTCTACTGCACCATAGAGTTATGATGTTGTATCTAAAGAACAGCAAGAAGGCCAGTTTGGTTAGACTATAACATATGGGCAAGGAAATAATATGAAATAAGCTTGGAAATGTAGGCTGGATGCATGTTTTGAGAGATTTTAAATGTCAAATAGAAGAGTTTGTATTTGATCCTAGAAGCTACAGGGAGTGGGTAGAGCTTAGTGAGAAGAAACATAAAATAATCAAATCTACGTTTTAGGAATCACACTTTTGAAAAAGAATCATGAAAGATAATCAGATCATAGACCGCTGAAGGAGAATTTAAAGGTAATCTCATTTAACCCTTTCATTTTATAGATAAGGAATTTGAGACATGATTGGGGAAATTCGTCCTACAAGTGTACTGCCTGTGAGTGGCAGGTCCAGGATTCAAAGACAGATCTCATTCCACACTCAGCATTCCTTACCAGGGCAGCTGAGTCCTTATGGAAGCCCACTTTGACCAAGTTTCAAACTTTTCTCAGAAAAACTACTTGCCTAGTACCTAGCTAAGCTCAGGGATTCCTTAGACAATTGATAATAGACACTGAGGGTCACAACAGTTTGCTTGTGGGCCCAGAAAAGAGAGGTTTTGCAGTCCAAAAAAGCAACAACAGAGACAAGTGCCTAGTTATCAAGAATAAATATTTAAAATAGGAAGCTACGAGATTGTTCCATTCAACCCTGGTCTATCCTCTTGGCTGAGGCATGCTCCACACCACTTGTCCAGAGAAAACCATATGAAATTGAGGAAAGAAGCCTTAATTAGTGGTCACTGAAATTTTCTTCTTTCATATAATTTCGGCTGGTGGACAATGATGACTATGGTAGCCAGGGGTAGACTAATGACTCTGCAGAGAGCAGAACCATCTTTTTCATTGCTCAGCTGACTCCTAGAAGCATAACAAGGCTCCTGATAAAATCCAAGGCCAAGTCCCACCCTTCATTTTATGGAACGGCTCTTTGGTCAGATATATATATATGTGAAAATCAAGATAGCAAAGGAATAACTAAAGGGAACAGAAAACATATGATCTGTGCAACATGAAATCAATAATGAGAGGATGCAGCCACAGAATTATATTGCCATTTGCAGGCTAAGTTGGCAGGAAGGGCTCTCCAAAGGCCTATATGGCTAACCAGTGGATAGGGAGGTTATGGCCCAGCAGTATTTCCTTAACTTTTGACATATTGCTTGAAACATGGAGGGGTAGGGGGGAGGAGGGAGGACAGGGAGAAGGGTTGTGGAAGCAGGCCAAGTGGGATATGCAACTATAGCACAACCTAAGAAACCTAGAGAAGTTTGGTGGCAATTGGATGCTAGGAGAGGTGCAAAAACCAACTCTCCACCAGGACTAGCTGCGCCCCCTCACCCCCCATGTGAGTACCTCTGATTGCTACTTTGAGAGATAGCACACTCTAGTTGGACTTGGGCTCATAAGGCCTGAGTTATAACAATGAATCATATTAATTAGTCATGTGTCTGACTAAGTTCTTTAAATTCAGACTCCAAGTCTCTTCATCTATCAATTGAGTAACAGCAAACCCTTAAGCTATGTATGTTAAGATATTGTTGTAATGGAAATGTTTTGCAAATCTTAGAATGCTACAGAAATGTGAGTTGTTATTATACTGAGTTATGTTGCAGACCCACATGCTAGGATATCTCATCCAAAACACAAGCATCCTTGTCTGCTTTTCCTTATGTATCCCCCATCATGTTTCATATGAGACTCTGAACACAATGAGAATCAATATATGTGACTGAAAATCTATATCTATTTTATATATGTGTGTCTATATATTATATATAATATATATACTTAAAATGGATAACTTTTGTTTGTCTTTTACAATGCAATATTGTATACTCTCTCCACTCTCATTGAATTATCACTATGAGGTAAAACATTTAAATATAAGTGATGAACAGAGCAACTAATAAATACTTTTCGTATGATCTCTTTCCTAGACCAAACTCCCTCTCCCTCAACATCCATGGATTGACTTGTTTCACTGTCATACAGTAGCTCTCATCTGTGGTTCCCAACTTTCTGACAGAGAAAAAGAAGAGAGAGTTCAAAGATTTAAAAGAATATCTATGGATCCTACTGCCCCATCGTGTTCTTGACAAATTTGTCATTTTTTCCCCTTAAAAACAAAAGTGGGGTACTATAAATGCTGGCAGCATCTTAAATTCACGGAGAGATGTCTCCTTTTTTGTGGGTCATATTCCCACTTTCAACAGACAAGCAGCACAGGCTAGAAATACTGATCCACAGGAATCAGACTGCCTCTTTCCCATTACATAAATGATTCTGAAACCCTACTTCCTCCCTGAAGCCTTTCTGGTTCAATCAAAGAATTGCTCTTTCTGATCTGCCCTACTGAAGTAATTATTCCCTCCCTTTGTCCCCTGTCACTCAAAGGCACTGATGCTTTGGCCTAAGTGAAGTAACATTGTCATCTGGCCTGCCAAGCTGTCCTGTGCAGGGTTATCCACATTTATCTGTTTGTCATACACAGACACATAAGATTCAAGGATGGCAAGATGGCATATGTGCGTCCACGCGTCTGTGTCCACGTGTGTGTGTTCATTGACAAGAGTACATGTGGAGTGGAGAGCTTCTTTGGTTCAGTCCAAATGCTGTGAAGCATTTTAGAGGAAGCTTATAGATGATAACAATGATATTGGAGAAGACCTATAAAGAACAAAGGACGTTTACCTTGGAGGTGTAGGTGTGGCCATCTGAGCCGCAGACAAGGCTGTTGTGTGCAGAAGCTGTGCAAGGTTTGCACTTGACTACATTTGAAGTTCCAGTCCAGTGTTTGTGGGCGATGTTCCCCTTCTTTTGCCTAAGACTATGAAACAGAGACAGACATACACACACACATACAAAAGGGGAAAAAAATTAGCCAAGATAGCTAATAGCCAAATAGTCCAGAGTTTTTTCTTTGATGGATTATGGGTACAGAAGACACTTATTACAATAAAGCCTAGACCCCAACTATTCAAAGTTTGTTTTTTTTAATCAAGCAAACCCCACCCCTCTCAACTGCTCTCAGATATTCTTCCTGTCACCCTAAGGAAAAGCCAAGATAGAGCAGATGTAGATCATGGGCCCTTGCAGTCAATAGTTTTAAAACAACTTCCTAAGAAAAAGATTACAAGCTGTAACTCCAGTGGAGCAACAGAGTAATGAAAGGGTGTGGTCACTTGATCTTCTGATCTGTTTGCTATCCCAAAGACCGCTTCTGGGAGGGCCACATTTCCACCATCTCACAGGGAAAGGAGAGATGTTGGACCTTGTAAGTATTAAAGATCCAGAAAAAATTAATTCACTCAAGAGCCCACTGGCCATTGAATAATTAGGATTCTCAATTACTTCGGCTTCACCAAGAGAGGGGGACATTCTTTTATTTTATTTTTTGCAAGCATCATCCTCAATCAACAAGAATTCATTAAGAATCTATTATGTGCCATCACTGCGCTAGGTGCCAGGGAAACAAATAAAATAAATGAAATAATCCTTGCACAAGGAGCTCACATTCTGGGAGTGGGGGGTGGGGAGTGAGGAGGGCAGACATAGCATCTATCATGTACAGATACAATTAAGATTTTCAAAACACTTTCTTTCCATTTGATCCTCATGACAACTCTCTGAGACAGGTGATATTATTATCCATGTTTTTTAGGTGAGGAAACAAAATCTTTGAGTGGTCACACAGGGTTATACAGCTAGTTAACATCAGGGCAGGATTCAAATTCGGTTCTTTCTGACTCCAAGTCCATGGTGTTTCCATTATACCACTCTATGTTCAACCTAGGATTGAGGTATCATAGGATTGAAGAGGGGGTGAGACTGGGTGACCTTTGAGGTCCTTTCCAATTCTAAATCCTAAGAAACCATCTCATGCAATCCTTTCATTTTACAGATTCAGAAGCTAAGGGTCTGAAAGATTATGTGATTTACCCATGGTGACCTAGAAAGTTGCAAAGCCAGGATTCAAACCTAGGCCTTATAACTTCAAATCCAGCCTTCCTTCCACCATATCACACAAAGGCCAAGATGCTCATCAGATAAATGCTCCACTTCTGAAGCTGAGGAAACCGATAAGCAGTCCTTTCTCTCTGTCCTCCCTGGGCTCTGTCCTCTAAGCTCAGCACAAAGCCTATCTCAGAGTGGTGTACATAGAAATGCATTCCTAAATACAACTGAATGACTTTATCACAGCTGTAGAAAAGTATCTCTGGATACATTTTTAAAGCAATTTCATTCCAGCTTGCAATTTGCCAAGCGATAAAGACTCCAAGGTAATGTCACTTTCAAGCGTTAAAATAATCAAAATTCTATTCTTTCATTTCAGCTCAAGTTTTCTCCAATTCTAACCTTTGTCATAATGATGTATAGTGCTATTAGGATGGCTTGTGTCCACAGAAGGAACCCCATCACAGTATCACAAACCAGTAAAATAAAAGCCTGTGGTCAAAGCTGTCATTTCTCTCTTATCAGGCAGCCACTCTCCCAACAAACCACATTTAGTAACTCAAGTAGCTTTCAGAGTGAATTCAGCTCTAAGGATAAATATCACTAGGCCAATCATAAAGCCCACAGAGAGAGCCCTCATTGAGGTTTGCTCGCATGAAATGATTCTACAGAACAGACACCTGCTCCAATACATGGGGGGTATGGAGCAATGAATTCCCAATAGCATCTCAAAAAGTTATCTTGACCTTAATATATGTTTTACATTGCCTCCTTCCAGCCCCTAGAACAGGCTTCTGTACATGATAGGCATTTAAAATAAACTTTTCTTGAATTGCAGTGAATCCAGCTATTCAACCATGCATGGTAATGCCATAAATTATCAAATGGCATCTAGCTACCTAGTACTTTTTTGGAAAGGAGAATAGGATATTACATTATACCTTTCCACCATCCACTAAAGCCAAGAAAGTAGGCCCTAAGGAGAAATACTGATTAGACCAAAGAAACAGCTTTCTGCTTATTAACAGGGCAGCCCTCTTTTTATTCAAAACTATTTCGTCCTTAGAGAGCAAGGAGGAACCCCTCAGGCCTGGACCAGATTGGCTAAAATGATAGATAGTTAGAGAGGATGTGGAAAAATTGGGACACTAATTCATTGTTTGTGGAAATGTAAAATGATCTAACCATTTTGGAGAACAATCTGCAATTATGTCCACAGAGTTATTAAATTACCTATACCCTTTGGACACAATACGAGAACACTGAATACAGTAAGGGCAATATTGTTTTAAGAATGACTTTGAGCCAATAGGTTATTTTGTCTTTTATAAATACCCAATTAACTATAAAGGACCCATTACAAAGATCCTATCTGCATTCAGAGAAAGAACTGATAAATAGAAGTATGTACAGAATCAATTTACATACACATCGCTATCGAAGGGTAGCCATCTCTGGCATGGGAGGGAAGAAAAAAACTTACATGATCATTTTGCTGTATGTTTGAAAGGACTAGCAAGTTGTACATAGTAGATTTACATAGTAGTTTTGTGTATAATCTTTTTTTTATTGTACTATATTATGGAAATGTTTGTTTTAGTCTACAAATTTAAAAAAAAGAGTTTGGAGTGTTAAGATAAGACATTGCCTTTTTCCCTCAGTTGGGAAGACTAAGGAGCTGGCGTGGGAATTAGCATTTGACCAGGTTTGGCTGGAAGCATTAAGCAGAGGTTCAAGATACAGATCTTTTGAACAACCAAAGACCCAGAGTTCTGATCTTCAACAAATCTAGGGTACAGTAGACTCCCTACTTTCATTCCTCTGTCACCAAAAATGGTTTCTAATTAAACTCAACTAATGATTTTCTAGTGGCTATTATGAAGATAATAATCCCAGTCCATTGCTAATATGTCCCAGCTGAAGGAACATTTCAACGTTCTTTCCTCTATTTGAATGATTCCACCTGGTTGTGGATAAAGTTGTCCACCCTCCTCTTTCCACTTAGAATTCTAGGTACCAGAATACTCCAGAGACCATTCAATATTACATTTTAAAAGTAGGAAAATAAACCAATAGGGACAGCCGAGAAAACCAACAGCCAGTCTCTGATTTATTTCTTCCTCACCTTAACTTCATCTCTCTGATGAGCATATGATCAATCCCCAGAAGTTACTTTTCCATGGTGATACTAATTCCCTGGCTTAGTGGGAATTTGCCTGTCCCCATAGAAGGATTGCAGATCCTGGTGATATGAAAATTGCCCATTTGAACATTATTTCTGAGTCTTTTGAAAAACTACAGTTGAAAATATCACCCACTACCACAGGATAATAGGATTTAACACTGGAAGGCACCTTAGAAATAATTTAGTTCAATCTCTTCATTTTATCATTGTAGAAGGTGCGCTAAGAGGAGTGAGTGATAGGTACAATGTCACATGGTCACAGTCTCCATTTTACAGATGAAGCTCAGGGAGATTGTGACTTTTCCAGAATTATATAACTATTAAGTCTCAAATTTCCTCTACTCTAACTATTGTGACTACCTATAGCTCCAAAGGACCTACCAGCCTCCTCTGTCTCTCATTGATTGGACAACAATAGGTCCCTGCCCAAGCATCACTTAATGGTTATTTTGGGGGCCCAGATAGCTCAGAGTGAAGGCAAATATTAATTGTTTCTCTTTCTGCCAGAAACCCTGAAGGTCTTCCCCTCCCAGTTAGATTTTTTTTTTTAATTTTAAAGGGGCCAGCCCTTGACTCACTTCTTAGAGACCTAATCACTGAATGAGTGTTGCATCAGGCAAAGTGAGAACTCAGAAAAACTTTAGCTTAAAAAGGCCAAGGTCTCCTACTGTTTCCTAGGCCATCTCCAGTTGTCCTGATCTATATTTGGCCGCTAGACCCAGAAGGTTCTGGAGGAGAAAGTGAAACTGGTGACTCTGCACAGCCCTCCCTCACTAAAACCAATTCAGTTGCAAGTCATGGCATCATCTTCCTGCGGTCATGGCTCTCTTCAAGAATGAAAGACAAGCCACAACACAACTGCATCCCCATGTTTTTCCAGCAGACAGCTGTGTGAAGCCCTGGAACAACTCAACCCAAAGCCAAACCCCTGTGAACTGGACAAATGACAACCAACTTGAACTCATTCTCAATAATTAATATTCTTCCACACCATCATACCTACCCCATTCCAGTTATTCTGAAAACTTAGATGCAATAACTCGATCCCATTCTCCACTTCCCACTGGCCCCTCCCTTATTCCTACTCCCCCTTATTCCCTCAAATGCCTCTGCCCCCACTTCCTACTCTAAAGCTCTTTAACGCTTCCAATTATGCTCTCTGGAATGCCTGCTTCATAGATCACCAATTGGACTTCATCTTCAACATTTTCTTTTTTGACTTCCTCCATCTTGAAGTCACTAAAACTGATTCCACCCTGATGACACAGCTTCCCTGGTTACCCTTTCCAGTACTGGGAGCACTTTCACTCATTGGTCAAGGTTGGGGAATCATAATACTCCTTGTTCTGTGTTTCCATTTCTAGTCTCTCCCTCTACCACCATCAATCAGTAAACTCTCCTCTTTTGAGATTCATTCAATCCATATTTATTACCCAATCAAAATTCTGGTAGCTGTTGCCTACAGACCTGCAGGACATGCTATTTTCTTCAAAGCATTCAGTGCCTGGTGCACAGTCTTCCTCTCCTCCCCAAGTCTTGCTTTCATGCTAGAGGACCTCAACATACATATTGATACTACTTCAAATACCCTAACCTCCCAATTCTTCAGCTTACTCTTCTACCTCATTAGAGTTACAGACAGAGATAGTCATTGATCTTTCTGTCAATCACAAGTGTCTCACATCCATGTTAATGGATGAAATCTGAAATGACTTTATTTGGTCACAATTTGTGGTCATTCCATCTCTCCCTCTCCCTTGAAATTCAAAAGCCTGTTCTTTGACCACATCCTGATTTCCAATCACTCCACCCCTCAGTTCTTTCTCAGGCCGTCACCCCTATACTGTCTACATTGTCCTTCCCATTCTCAACCTCTTGGTGAACTACTTCAACTCTATACTGTCCTTTTTCTTCAGTTCTTTGTCCTTTTATCCTGTTGAAGATCTTGCTCTTCTAAACCCAGTCCTGGATTAGTACCATCACCTGCTGCCTTCACTCTTACTCACATGCTACTGAAGGAACCCAGGAGAAAACTCACAAAATGGTGTTAATTCTGTCCATTGCAAGTTTATGTTTCATAATCTCAACTGGGCACTCATTGTAGTAGAAATCCTTTTAAATCTCCCTGTTTCTCTATCCTACTCACAGCATCATTTTTTAAAAAACTTTTCATCTCTCCTCAAGCCTCCCACAGTTCCCTCTACCATTACCCTCTTAGCTAAGAACTTTGCCTCATATTTCACTAAAAAAAAATGTAGGCCAGTCACCTGGTTCTTTTTCCTCCTCCTCATCTCATATCATTCAAATATCTTCACCCACTATCTCTTCCTTCATTCTCGTCTCACTTGAAGAGGTGGCCCTTCTCCTTGCCAAGACAACATCCCCCCACACACACACATGCACAAGTTATTTCATTCCATCTCATCTTTTCCAGTAGATTGCCCCTTTTATTATTCTTACTCTTTCACTTATATACCATATTTTTCCTGATCTACTGGCTGCTTCCCTCTTAACTGTAAACATACCCACATTTTCCTCATGCTCAAAAACCTTATTTGATTTGTTTGTCCCTACTAGCTCCCATCCTTTATCTCTCCTCTCTTTTGTGACTAAACTCCATTAGAAGACTATCTATTGATAAGACTATCATTGGTACCTTCACTCCTTTTCCCTAACTCTCTTAACTCTTTGCAGTCTGGCTTCTGATCTCATCATTCAGTCAAAACTGCACTGTCCAAAGTTCTTAATGATCTTTCAACTGCCAGATCTAATGGTCTTTTCTCAAGTCTCATGATTCTTGACCTTTCTGCAGCCTCTAACACTGTCAATCACCTTCTTCACTCTAAGTTTTCCTGCATCTCTTCCTATCTGTCTGATTACCCCTTTGTCTTTTTTGCTAAATCTTCATCCAAGTTGTTCCTATTAATTGTGAGGGTCCCCTGATGCTCTGATATGGACTCTCTTCTCTTCTCCTATACAAGTAAAACTGAAGATAGGAGCACTGCTGATTCAGGTCAAGTGGCCCCTGTTAAAAGAGTCACTGTGTGAAATCTCCTCCTAGATTTTAACTCCATGTAAACAGAGTCCTTGCCCCTTTAATTTAATCTCTCTTATCTCCCTAGTAGATTTTTCTATAATCATTGAGGAAAATTCAGAGAAAGAGCCAAATGCACTCTTAAAAATTATCAGCTCCAACTTCTTCATTTTCCAAATGAGGAAATGAAAGCCTAGAGAGAAGGAACTTGCATAAGGTCATTCTCAAGTTCCTGAAAAAGAACAGCTTTACTGGGGGTATTATCCTGGTTTCCAGGGTCCTCCATAAGGCAGTTAACCTCTCCTGCCTAATATGGGTGGCAAAGCTTAGATATGGTGCCCAGGCACCTCATTGGCTTGACAGGAAGGTTGTATGAATGCAACCTTCCTCAGGGAGGCCTGAGGCAACTGTCTGTTCTCTTTCCTTCTCTGTTTGTTTAATGAATCACTGTTTGCATTATCTTTTATTGCATAGACTTTAGGGTCCTCTGGGCTTTCATCAAAGCCATTTTTGCTCATGCATGCTGTTTTCAAGAGTACAGAAAAACTGACTGTGGCCAGTGGGATGCTATTTAATGGATGAGAAGGCTGCCACCATGGGGTTAATCTCAGCGAGCATGATTCTTTCAGTGGAACAGAACACATTTATCATCATTCTCATACCAGATTGTCTGACATTTATAATGAGTCAGCAAATGTAGGCAGACATTCCAGGCGCCCAGCTTCTACTCTCCTGGGTCTGTCCCTAGTAAGCTTACCACCACAGAAATTCTTAATAGAAACGCCCAAAGTATGTTAATTAAAGTCCCCAAACAGGAGAGGCACCCTTACTTGAGAAAAGTTAACTACATGTAATGATGCCCTATTAGATAGCTAACCAACAAAGTTTAAACACAAACTAGGGAAGTGTGAAAGCAGCCCTCTCCAGGGAAAAAGCTGAACCAAGGTATTAGCTCATTATGTGACCTGGGTCAAACTGCTGAGAGGCAGTGTGGGATATGGGAAAGGATTGGGAAAAGCAATAGAGGAGAGCAGAAAAGCCCTAGCTTTGGAGAAAGATTATGTGGCCTCAAATCTTGCCTCTGCCATTTGTTACCCATGTGACCTTGGGCAAATTACTTAAACTCTCTGGGCTTCAGTATATCCATCAGTGAAATGAGAGAATTAAATGGGATGGCTTCTAACTTTCCTACCAGGTCTAAATCTATGATCCTCTAATAAGGCGATAATCAGGAGAGACTTCTATTCAAATTCTGCTTCAGATTCTTCAATCACACAATCAGTTAGCATTTGTTAAGCACCTACTTACTATATGGCGAAGACGGTACCAGGACCTGGGGATGCAAAGGGAAAATGAAATAGCCTCAGCCACAAGGATTCTCTTTGCCTTTCCTATTGTGTTATGCAGACAGAAGAAACTGCCTTCTGGTGTTCTATGTTTCAGCCCAACTGATCGCTATCTTTTCTCATTCTCTCCATCTCCCATCTATTTGCTTTTTCTCATATTGTCCTCCATCCCTCATATGGGCTCCCCTAACTTAACGTTATCTGTTCAAATCTTCAAGGCCCAGAACACACACCACCTTGTCCACGAGACCATTCCTGACTGCCTCCTCTCTCGCCACAAGGTGAAGGCTATCTCTCCTGCATTACATTTCCCATAGCACTTTGTCTCCTCATCACCAACACACACACACACACACACACACACACACACACACACACACACACACACACACACACACGTTCTATATTGTTAACTTCTTAAATGCAAGATCTGCATCTTATTTATCTTAGTTGGATGTCCCTGCCACATGGACTTACATGTCACAGGCCCTTAAAATGTTTGTTGAATTATTGTTAAATTCGGTAAATCAATCACCCTACCTCACTTTGAAATAACTACCCTGATCAAGTCAAAATGTTTCTATTGACTTTATCAATCAATCAAAGTTATTAAACTTGACAGGAGGGAGGTATCTTAAATCTATATAGGGTTGAGAAAAATTGGCAACACAAAAGGTTTCTGGACACACACAAAAACAAAAAAAATATTTAAAAATCAGACACAGAATGAGTCAGAAGTGTTTCTGGCAGCACTTGCCCTTGTTGAATCCCCCAACTTCATTGCAGCCTGGGTTCTGAACACAAATCATGCACACTTTGCCCTCCACGGGCCCTCGGGCCACATAATGCCAAAGAACACTGTTGAAATGTGAAAAGGGGTCTCAAGTTGAAAAAGTTTAAGAAGCCCTGTCCGAAATCCATTTTGAAGGAATGAAAGCCATTGATGAAATAAAATGACACTATACTCACAATGTATATACATATATAAAACATACATACATACATACATATATGTCTATATATATATACATATATATAGACATATATGTCCATACACACACACACACACACACACATACACCCCAGATTTTTAGGGGAGGTTTATTTTGTGTCAACTCTTCTTATTTATGACTATAGTAAATATCAGTTTTAAAAAGCTAGTTAAGTCCGACTGGATAATTGATATCAACTGGTAACCAGTGGGGGCTCACAAACAATAGTATTGGAGCAATCACCTCCCCATACCTGGGGGTTACCTCAAGGGGCAGCTGCTACTTCCTCAGGATTCTTGGGGGTAACCCAGAAGTATTAGGAGAACAACCCCAGAGTATGTGCTACAATTGAATAGGCAGAAGTGAACTGAATTCATTGACCATGTCTCTCATGTAAGAATAAAGGGTAGAGGAGACTCTTTCTTTAAGGCAGTGGCTCTCAACCTTCCTAATGCCGTGACCCTTTAATACAGCTCCTCATGTTGTGGTGACCCCTAACTATAAAATCATTTTTGTTGCTACTCCATAACTGTAATTTTGCTACTGTTATGAATCATAATGTAATTATCATATATGCAGGATGTATTTTCACTGTTACAAATTGAACATAACCCACAGGTTGAGAACCGCTGCTTTAGGGTATGAGGACAGGGATAGGAAATGAGCGGAAGGTAGAAATTACAGGGAGATATATTACAGTTCAAAATGAGAAGGACTTTTTAAAATTTGGAGAACTCCAAAATTGTAAGGGGATACCTCATAAATTGTGAGCTTCCCATCACCCAAAGTATCATCAAGCTGGAGGACCATCTGATAAAGATGGTGCTGAGGAGCTGCCAGTATTGGTAAGAAGACTGCCCTATAAAATACTTTCCAACTAGAAAATTATATAATTATATGATTCAAAGGAATCTCTCATCTCTCCATTAGGGAACCCAGCAGACCATAAAGTTTCCAGGAAGGATTCTTGAGGCAATAAATGTTCATTCTTGATGAAAATTACTTTCATAAATTACACTAAGAAAATATTAAAGAGATATAGTATAAACTAGGTTTGGGGTTGATAAAACAGGGGAAAAGGAATTCATTGTTGTTGAGGTTCATGAAGAAAGGGCTATTTGCACCTAAGAACACAAAGACAATATTAAAAAATATTTATCTACTCTGAGCAAAGCCCCATGGTATTAGAATCAACTGAGGGTACTGGAGATTTTTAGCCTAGAGAAGAAAAAATCAGGATTCATACCATAGCTGTCTTAAAGTACTTGAAGAGCTATCAAGTGTTGATTATCAGTCTAAAAGGGATTAAACTCATTTTGCCTTACCCCAGGGAGCCAAACCAGGTTTGGTTGGAGGTGGCAAAGAGGTACATTTAGACAGGAATTCAGAAAAGATTTCCCAATAAGAACTGTCCAAAAGTAGAAAGGCCTTTTAAAGGTCTTCAAGCCAAGGCTGGCTTATGATTTGTGGAGCAAGATTTTGGTCTGATATAAATTGGAGCAGATAAGCTCTGAGGTTATTTCACAACTCTGCAATTTCATTATTCTGATTCAGACCAAAAAAGATGAAAAAAACATGCTAAAATCTCACAGGTGATAATCCAATGAGCAAAATATGCACATAGATATATACTGATGAAAATTAATGTTGTGCTATGTTATTTAATAACCAATAGTACTCTGTCATTCAGCATCTTCCTCATTCTGACAGACTCCCTTCTGAAGGGCAGGAAGTTTCTGAAGGGCATGACCCAGTAAGGTGATCACTCACAGCCTCCAAGGAATTTGCTCCTTCACCAACTTGGGGGGAGCTTCCAAGTGGGACACCCACCTTCTAAAAGAAGTCAGCTTGAGCTAGACCCTCCCCAGAGGATCCTTGTCCTTGCTTTTCCTTCATCAAAGTGGTGGCAACCTGGTCTACAAGAAGAGCATCCTTAATTGGGGTGGTTTTGTTCTTCTAGTTAGATTACTAGATGTAGCTGGGTGTCATAAAACAATTAGCATTCCTTAAGTGTCAGAGAGGGACATAATCAGGTACATATGAAGCCCAACCCACTTTCCCTTTTCTTGTTATTCAGACATGTCCAACATTTAGGATTTTCTTGGCAAAAATACTGGAGTGGTTTGTCATTTCCTTCTCCAGCTCAAAGATGAGGAACTGAAGCAAACAGGGCCCAAGGTCACACAGCTAGTAAAGGTCTGAGACCAGATTTGAATTCAGGAAGATGAGTCTTCCCGACTCCAGGGCTGGCACTCTATCCACGCTACTACCTAGCTGCCATCTTCCCTAGCTTCACATTAATCTTTTCACCTGAGGAATAGTTTCTGTCTCTTTCTCTCCCCCACTCCATGCATGTGCACACAACACACACACACACACACACTGATGAAGTAATAGGGAGGAGCTGAAAATTATTAACCCAGTTCCTCAATGATATATGCACCAATTGGGTTTGCCTTGCCTTTGCCAGGGGAGGTCCAAATGATGTACTGTCAGGCCAATTACAAGGAAGACAAAGTTAAGTTTAAAAAGCCCTGACAGCTCTCACTCTGGGACTTTTGGCACAAATGGAGGTGGGCCAGAGACCCTTTAATGAACAGATTCAGCCTCCTATTAATAAATTGCTATCTCACAATACAGTATAAACTAGATGATGATGGGAATGAAGGAGAGATCTGGGTTAAATCTTCTAGGAAAAATTGAAGAATGGAAAAGCAAGCATTTTCATATGGGAGGCAAGAATCAAAAAAGGCTTCAAGGAGGAAGGGACCCATGAGACCAGCCTTAGAAGAAAAAAAGCATGTCAACAGATAAAGATGAGGAAACAGGGGACTTTGGGCATGATAATTCTCCTCATATCATAACGCCTTAAAAACAGAACTATTTTACCTTGTGGTATTTTACCTTTTGGTACCCAATATATGCATGCTGCATGAATAACAAATGTGTTCATAAATTGGACAAAAGAAACAGAAAAAAACACCTAAAACTAGCTTTTGCTAAAGAGATTGCATAGGTTGCACTGTCTTCAGATCTATTCCTAGCAATCCACCACTTCACAACACAACCTTTGTGGCTATTGTAGCTGCAAATCCCATTAGCCTCTGGAAGCATTGAGGGTATCACAGAAGTCAAATCAGCCTCCCACTGGCTACTGCCCTGTTATTGGATAAATGGACCTTCAGACCCCTGTTATCTAGATGCCAGACGGATTATAATCCCAGAGAAACAGGTCATTAATTATGGAAGGGACCTTAGATATCATCAAGTTCAAACCCCCATTTTTAGAGAGGAGGAAATTGAGTCCCAGAGAGGTTAAGAATTTGTCCAAAGTCACATGAGTAATAAAAAGAATGCCCAGGTACAGAATAAAATAGACATTGTCAGAAATAGCCACTGTGTTGATTTGGTTTTGACCATACTCATTTGTTATAAGGAGATATCATGAGATTATAGATATAAAAATAGAAGAGAACTAAAAGTTCAAACAGTCTGGCCCACTTATTTTATAGGGGAGGAAAAACTGAAGCCCAGCAAGGCAGGAAATTGTTCAAGATTAAATCTTAGAGTGGAGACTGATTGTGGGGGTGGGGGAAGAGGCAGGATTTGGTGGTTATTAATAGAAAGGGGGGAGAAAGAAAGGGGGAGAGAAAAGGAAAGAACATAATGAAACATTTATTATTATTATTATTATATTTTTTTAAATACACAGAAGAGAGCAAAAGGAAGTTCAGAAAGGGAGAGGGACAATCAGGTCAAGTTGGTTACTATCATAGGGTCTTCTCCCCACCCCAGAATGATTTCTTCTTGACTAGGTAATAGAGGCCACTCTCTGCCTCATTTCTTACCTAACCTTAACCACTGAACGGACATTGCCTCAGTCAAACTGTGCAAGACCTTAGTTTAAAAAGGTGAGGGTCTCCCACGGCATCCTGGGCCATCTCCAGTTGTCCTGATGAGTATCTTGTCACTGGACCCAGATGGCTCTGGAGGAGAAGTGAGGCTGGTGACCTTGCTCAACCCTCCCTCACTCAAACCAAAGTCAACTGAAAGTCATGTCATCAGCTCCCTGATGTTGTTATCCTCTTCAAGAATGAAGAACAAACCATACAACGACAACAACACACACACATAACGTAGCTTTGATTTCTTTGTTTGAAAACTGCCTGTTCGTATCTTTTGGCCATTTATTAATTGGGAAATGACTTGTATTTTTATAAATTTGAATCTGTTCTCTATATATTTGAGAGATGAGGCCGTTATCAGAGATGCCTGTTGCAAAGTTGTTTTTTTTCCCCCAATTTTTTGTATTCCGTATAATTTTTGGTCATACTAGTTTCATTTATGCAAAAACTTTTTAATTTTACATAATTAAAATTATCTATTTTACATTTTGTAATGCTCTCTATATCTTCTTTGGCCCTAAATTCTTCCCTTATTTATAAATCTGGAAGATAAACTACTCCATGGTCTCTTAATTTCCTTCTGGTATCACCCTTTATTTGTAAACCATGTATCCATTTTGACCTTCTCTTGGTTTACAGTGTGAGATGCTGGTTTGGACCTAATTTATGCCTTATTGTTTTCCAGTTTTCCCAGCAGTTTTTGTCAAATAACGAGTTTTTATTCCAAAAGCTTGGATCTTTGGGTTTATCATATACTAGATGACTATGGTCACATACTATAATGTAATCTGTACCTATTCTATTTCACTAATTCACCACTCTATTTCTTAACCAGTACCAGATTACTTCGATAATTATTGCTTTATAATACAGTTTGAGATCTGGTACAGCTAGACCACCTTCTCTTGCATTTCTTTTCATTGATTCCCTTGGTATCCTTGAGCTTTTGTTATACCCAGATGAATTTTGTTATTACTTTTTCTAGCTCGATAAAATAATTTTTGATAGTTGGATTGATATGGCACGGAATGAATAGATTAACTTAGGTAGAACTGTCATTTTTATTATACTGGCTCAGCCTACACATTAGCAATTAATATTTTTCCAATTGTTTAGATCTAACTTATTTGTGTGGAAATTATTTTTTAGTTGTGTTCATCTTATTCCTGGGTTTTTCTTGGCAGGTAGTCTCCCAAATATTTTCTGATGTCTACAGCAAGTTTAAATGGAATTTCTCTTCCTATTTCTTGCTGCTGGACTTGGCTGATAACATATAGAAAATGCTTATAATTTATGGAGGTTTACTCTATATCCTGCAACTTTGCTAAAGTTAATAATTTCAAGTAGCTTTTTAAAAGCTGATTCTCTAGGATTTTCTAAGTATAATATCATATTATCTGCAAAGAGTGATAGCTTTGTTTCCTCATTGCCCAGTATAATTCCTTTAATCTCTTTTTTTGCTTTTATTGCTATAGTTAATACTTCCAGTACAATTTAAATAACAGAGGTGATAATGGGCATCCTTATTTCACTCCTGATTGTATTGTGAAATCTTCTAGCTTATTTTCATTATAGATAATGCTTGCTTATGATTTTTGATAAATATTATTTATTTTAAGGTCAGCTCCATTTATTCCTATGATTTATAGTGTTTTTAATAGGAATGGATGCTGCCTTTTTGTCAAAGACTGTTTTTGCATCTATTGAGACAATCATATGATTTGCTGGTTTGGTTATTGATATGGTGAATTATGCTGATGGTTTTCCTAATACCAAACCAGCCCTGCATTCCAGGAATAAATCTCACTTGGTCATAGTGTATGATCCTTGTGATATATTGCTGTAATCTCTTTGCTAGTATTTTATTTAATTTTTTTTGCATCAATAATTATCAGGAAAATTGGTAGATTTCTTCCTCTCTTTGGGGTCATCCTGGTTTGGGTATCAACACCATATTTGTGTTATAAAAGGAATTTTGTAGGACTTCTTCACATAGTTTTCCAAATATAGCATTGGAATTAAATGTTCTTTAAATGTTTTGTAGAATTTGCTTGTGTATCCATCTGGTCTTGGGGATTTTTCCTTAGGAAGTTTAATGATGGCTTGTTTAATATCTCTTTCTAAGATTGGGTTATTTAAGTATTTTATTTCTTTACTTTTTCTTCTTATAATCTAGGTAACATATTTCTGTAGATATTCATCCCATTTCATGTAAATATTCAAATTAATAGCATATAATTGGGCAAAATAGCTCCAAACAATTGTCCAAATTTCCTCTTCTTGGTGGTTAATTCACCCCTTCCATTTTCGATACGAGTAATTTGGTTTTCTTCTTTCCTTTTTTAAATCAAGTTAACCAACGCTTTATCTATTGTATTGGGGTTTTCTTCTGATGTGGTGTTTAATTGGAGATTTTTTATTTGTTTTGTTCTAGGTTTATTTTTAGTTGCGTGCCCAATTCATCATTCTGATTTTTCTTTTTTTGTTAAATTGATGTAAGCAATTAGAGGTATAAATTTTCCCCTAAGTACTCCTCTGACTGCATCCCATGAATTTTGGTGTGTTGTTTCATTGTTGTCATTTTCTTTAATGAAAGTACTTATTGTTTCTATGACTTTTTTTTTGGCAGCAATAATGTTTATCAATGAAGTGATCAATTAGAGATTTGACTAAATCACTCATAATTTAAGAAAAATTTATGGACAATTTATAGAAATTTATGGATCATAGGCATTTTAAACTTCATTCTCTACTATTTTTTTTAATGACTTGTTTATTTACTTTTAATTTACAAGATTCAGTTCCACAATCACTTGAGTTTCAGATTTTTTCCCCTCCCTTCCCCCCCCCCCCATGGTGGCGTGCAATCATGTATAGGATCTGCAAAT
>CM053582.1:374443282-374481628 GCA_028627135.1 Pseudochirops cupreus | reverse complement strand
CCCCCACCCCCCGGGGCCAAGCCACAGTTTCAGGCTGGGCTGGTTTTGGCTCCCAGTGTGCTGTGATAAGCCCTTCCTTCCAAGCTGCCTTCAGCAGGACATATGTTTTTTCTATAATTTTGTGAGTTCTGGAGCCCTAAAATTTATTTAGAGTCATATTTTATGGGTATTTGAGGTGGCTATGTGGGAGCTGTGGAGCTTTCCTGGTTCTATGTTGCTATCTTGGCTCCACTCCCCTATAACTAGCATGTCTAACACTATGTTGAGTGATACTAGTGATAACAAGTATCCTTGTTTTAACCCTAATCTTATTGGAAAAGTCTCTACTTTTTTCTATTACATATAATATTTGTTTTTATATTTAAATAAAGAATATTTACCAGATGAAATTTTCCTCTACTATCACATTTCCCCTTTATCTATGCCCCACTCCTGCCAGAATATGTTTTTTGCCTAACATAGATATCCTCTGTATTTTACCTTATGCTTCCCTCCCCAACTTTGCCTGAGGTGCCAGAATTACTAATTAAGAACATGACAACAATCTAACTCCACTTCAGTGTCATTTTTATAATAATCTTATAAAGATCTTCACACTTCCTAAAATGCCAATTAGGAGAAGTACTTGGTTTAAAAACATTACCACCCACTTGTATCTTTTAATTATTATTCAACACTATATTTTTTATTAAATTGACAAAAAAAAGATTCAGCAATCCATTATTAAGAGACCATATCATCCCTAGAAGACTATGTATCTCTATTAGTGAAGGAAAAATTATTTTTAAAAAAAGGTTCTATTTTCCCCAATGATGCCATGGTTTTGGGTACCTAAAAGCTTAATGGATGAAGTGGTGAACTTACAAACAGGAACTCCTGGGTACAATCTTGGCTCTAGCACTTTGTTATATAATATAAAAAAAGTTGTTAGCTATCTCTGAGTCTCAGTTTCCTCTTCTCAAAGAAATGAGGATCATAATACCTGTTACCTATCTCAAAAGGTTGTGAGAGATGTGAGATAATATATGTGAAACAAACTTTCTCAGATTTTAAAATGCAAGTTAAATCCCAGATATAATGGCTAATATCCATTATCACTACTACTACCACCACCTCCATCATCATCAGCTGTTGAAACAACCAAAACAAAATGCCTCAAATGAAAAATTTGATAGTTCTACTACAAAGGCAATGTTCTTTAGTAGGTAAGGTATTGGAATGGGAGATGGGAGATGAAGGTTCTTGTTCTTTCCTTCTGCTTAACCATTTGTGCAATACCAAAAAAGTCACTTCCCCTTCTGTTGGACTCAATTTCCTCCAAACTAACATAAGGAGGCAGAACGGCGTGATCTCAACAGTCCCTTCTAACACTGACATTCTATATATAGTCAACCTTTATTTTATCTGGAAGAATTTTCATTGGTCTTTGGGAGTCATCACCAAAATTCAGCTGAAAAATAAATGATGGAAATTAGTCAAAGTACCTTACATACATTTCCAAAGAAAGCTGGTTTAAAAACAATTCCCAATGATTGGATATGGTTCAAGGAACTAACACGGTTCCTCTAAAATTCTTATCCTCCTATTCCTATGTTGAAAAATGCCATGTGAGGCTGACTTTTTCAGATAATATGACGTTTTGAGCAGCCCTCCAAGTCCTTCTGTATGTAATGGATTCTTGAGCACCACCTTGGAATGATATGGGAGGAAAAGTGAAAAAGAAGGAAAAGAAGGAATTTGCCAGTTCTTTCCATCTGAAATTGCAGGAAAGGGATGCATCTGGAATGATAATGGCCTATCTTTGGGAATTCTTGGTAATGTTTGAGAGAATATATTGGCTACCTTGAAGCAGTATGGCAATAGCAAGGATCTGACTCAAATTTATTGCAAATCTTCTGTGACCAATGCCCTCGATCTTGCTTGACTTGATCTGAGAGTTATTTTTACCAGAGGGTCACTATGACTGTTAAATTTTGCCTCCTGAGTAAAGACTCTGCAGGCTATGTTGAGAGAGAAACTGGCACAGGAGGGGTAAGGGCAATGTTGGCCTCATTTCAGATTTTAATATAAAATATAACCAACTAAACCATCAGGTTATGAAACAAGCATGATGATGATTTGCATAAGAATATAACAGAATGTTAGTGCTGTAAGAAAACTTAGTGGTCACCCAGTTTAGACCCTACCTAATAAGAATTTCTTCCATCATGCTATATAAACCTGAGGAGAGCTTTAAAGAGCAATTTTATCACGCTAGTTAGTGGTAGAATGGTGTAGTGGAAAGAATGCTAGACTGACTTAGGAAGATCTGAGTTTGAATTACTAACTCTTGGCAAGTCACTTAACCACTCTGGGCCTTAGTTTCTTCACCTGTAAAATGAGAAGTTGGACTTGGTGACTTCTAAGTCCCTTCCATCTTTAATTCTAAGCTACTATGAACCTCTGTCCAAGGCAAGAACTGACAAGAGCAAATGAGCCCTCAAATCAACATTGTAATTTATGATATGAAATGAGCATTCAGAGTGAGATACATTCAGCAGGGACAGAGAGTTTGGTTACTATAGCTGGTTAAAGGATGGAATCTCAGAGTTGGAATGGCCCTCAGGAGTCATCTAGTCCAATCTATAGCATTACTCTTTCAACAAAGGACAAGACTCCCTTCTATACCACCTGCAAGAGGGAGGGAAACATCCAGATTAGTACTTGTCCTAAGTAGGGAGGGGAAAGAGAGAAAAGGGGGCATAACTGACTGAGGAAGGAGATTTGGGAAAAACAATCCCTGGAAAGGAAGGGACGAGTGAGTTGGAGATATATTTCTGGGTAATTTATTAGTCTTCCCAATATGCAACAATTTCACACTACCTGATGGCCTCAGTCCTTCAGGGGTATCACTCCTGACCTTATTCAGCTGCACATCCTTGCCTGAGCCCTGGGATAACTCAACTCTTAGGCTATATCAGTTACTGGTTCCCTACTTAGAATATTCACAAATCAAATTGCCTGACACCCTGGAGATTATAAGATGCCTGAACTCATTTCCAATTATTATAATACTTCCATACTAACAAACCCACACAGTCCCAGTGATTTTGATGCCTCAGTTCATATTGTACAAATCATATCCCCCATTCCCTTGTTCTCATATCCAACAACACAATAATCTCTAATAATCCATTCGAGACATACCCACTTCTGTTTTCTCTGAAATGCCTGCTCCATAAGCAACAAATTTCTGCTCATCTTAAACCTTTCCTTTCTTTCTCTATCTTCTTGTAGTCAATAAGATCTGGCTCCCTTATGAGCCAGTGATTTCCAGTATTGACTTCACTTTCACTCATATATCTTGGTATTTCTTGGTCAGGGTAGGTTTGTCAGAATACTCATTTCGCCTTTTTGCTACTGTCAGGCTTTCCCTCTACCACCATCGCTATGACCTCTGTTTCTTTTAAGTTCCTGCAAATCATATTTATAAACTAATCAAGATTCTGGTAGCCATCATCTACCATCTTCTAGGACATTCTCCTCTCCTCATTACCTAGTCCACAGTCTTTCTCTCCTACCCAACTCCTACCCTTATATAGAAGACATCAAAATAAACTGACATTCTCTCAAACACCTTAACTTTCTAGATCTTCTACTTATTTACTTCCCAGGATTTATTCCTTATCTTACTTTATCTAGAAACACAGAGATAGTCATACCTTTGATTGTGCCATAAGCCCTTAATGTTCCAATTCCATGTTCATAAAGTCTGAAATTCTTTTATCTGATCATATCCTTTCATCTTTCCCTCTGTCTTGCAACTCCAAACCTATTCTTCGTCCTCATTATGAACTTCAATTCCCTCTCCCTATTCTACTTCACAGGCCATGGATTCCTGCACTAGTTATACTTTTCTCCCTTGCCAATCTTGGCCACTTGGTAAACCAGTTTGATTCTGTGGCTATCCTCTTCTGTTGAGTCCTTTACCCCTTTATTCTATCAAAGATCTTGCCCTGACCAGCACCAACCTTGGATTGCTTCCACCACTCAGGAACTCATGTGCTGTTGAACAGGGCTAAAGAAAATCACAAAACCATGCTGCCTAGGTACACTACAAATTTTTGTTACATAAGCTCACATGGTCCTTTATTGTGATAGGGAAAACCTTTTATACCTCCCTGGTTGATTCATCCCACTCACTACAACAGCTTTTCCAAAATTTTCATCCCTATTAAAACATCCATGGCACTCCCTCCATACCCTCTCAGCTGAGAACCTTCCCTCATACTTCAATGACAAAAAAAAATTGAAGCTATTAACACAAAGAAGCCTCTTCTCTCCTCTTCATTTTGCATCAATTAGATGTCTTCCACTACCATCTCCTCCTTCACTCTTATCTCATTTCAAGGTGGTGCTTCTCTTGTCCCAGGTAAACCTCTCTTTGTGCTCAAGTGACCACATTCTACCATGTCTTCTCCAGCAGATTGCCTCATACCTCTATCATCCTTACTCTACCACTAATCCTGAATTTCTTCCTCTCTACTGGCTGCTTTCTTATTACCTAAAAACACACATATAGCTCCCATATCTTGAGAAAAAACCTTCAATTTATCTGTCCATTCAGACAGCAATTATCCTCTATCTCTCCTCCTTTTTGTGGCAAAACTCCTTGAGAAGGTCATCTATATCTGGTGTCTTTCTTCTTTCTTCTTAACTCTTTGTAATCTAGCTTCTGACCACACCATTCAACTAAAACTACTCTCTCCAGAGTTGCCAATGATCTCTCTCTCTTTTAAAAATGTTTATTTAACACTTTGTTTTCACCAATTACATATAAAAACAATTTTTAACATTAAAAATTTGAATTACAAATTCTCTCCAATCCTTCCCTCCCCTCACCCCTCATTGAGAAAGCAAGCAATTTAATATAGGTTATACATGTGCAGTCATACAAAACATTTTCACATTTGTCACACTGTGAAAGAAAACAGAGACAAAAAAAGAAAAAATAAGTAAAAACAGCATGTTTTGATCTGCATTCAAACTCTATCAGTTCTTCCTCTAAAGGCTGATCGCATATTTCATCATAAGTCCTTTAGGAAGTGTCTTGGATCGCTGTATTGCTGAAAATAGCTAAGTCATTCACAGTTGATCATTATACAATATTGCTGTTTCTGTATGCAATGTTCTCTTGGTTGTGCTCATTTCTCTTTGCATTAGTTCATGTAAGTTTTTCCACGTTTTTCTGAAAGCATTCTGCTCATCATCTCTTATAATATTATAATATTCCCTTACAATCATATATCATAACACATTCAGTCATTCCTCAATTGATGGACATACCCTCAGTTTCCAATTCTTTGCCACCAAAAAAGAACTGCTTTAAATATTTTTGTACATATAGGTCCTTTTACTTTAAAAAAAAAATCTCTTTGGAATACAAACCTAGTAGCAATGTTGCTGGGTAAAAGGGTCTGCACTGTTTTATAGCCCTGTGGGCAACGTTACAAATTGTTCTCCAAAATGGCTGTTTACAACTCCAAAAGGAATGCATTAATGTCTCAATTTTACCACATCCCTTCCAACATTTTCCTTTTCTGTCATATTTAGCCAATCTTATAGGTGTGGGGTGGTACCTCAGAGTAATTTTAATATGCATTTAGTGTGCATGGCTGTCAGTGATTTTGAGCATTTTTTCCATATAACTATGGGTAGCTTTCATCACTCTATCTGAAAACTGCCTATTCATATCATTTGACCATTTATCAATTGTTAAATGACCCTTATTTTTTATAAATTTGACTCAGTTCTCTAAATATTTGAGAAATAAGACCTTTGTCAAAGAAATTTGCTATAAAGCTTTTTATAGTTATGATTACTATTTCTCTCCATTCTATTTTTCCATGCTTATCCTATTATTTCTCTCCATTCACCCTATTCATCCTCAAAAGTGTTTTGTTTCTGAATACAGCCTCTACAAATCCACTCTGTCTTCTATCAGTCCCCTCCCCCTTCCTTTTACCCCCTTTTCCTACTACTTTCCTGTAGGTGAAGACAGATTCTTTTATTCAACTGAGTGTATATGTTGTTCCCTCTTTGAGCCAATTCCAATGAAAGTAAGACTCAAGCTCCCCCTCCCCCTTCCTCATCTTCCCCTCCATGGTAAAACTATTTTGTACTCCATTATGTGAAATAATGTACCCCATTCTGCCTCTCCTTTTTCCCTTCTCCTAGTGAATTACTCTCTCACTTTTTAATTTTATTTTTTAAGATATCATTCCATCACATTCACCACACACCCATGTCCTCTGTCTATGTATATTCCTTTCACCTGCCCAAGTAATGAGAAAGTTCTTAGGAGTTAGAAGCATCATTGTGTAGGAATATAAGCAGTTTAACTTTATTGAATCCCTTATTTTCTCTTTCCTGTTTTTCTTTTTATGCTTCATTTGAGTCTTGCATTTGAAAGTCAAATTTTCTATCAATCTCTGATATTTTTCAGGAATGCATGAAAGTCCTTTATTTCACTGGATATCCATTTTTCCCCCTGGAAGATTATACTCAGTTTTGCTGGGTACGTGATTCTTGGTTGTAATTCTAGCTCTGGAATATCATATTCCAAGCCCTTCAATCCTTTCATGTAGCAGCTTCTAAGTCTTGTGTTAGCCTAACTGTGGCTCCATGATGTTTGAATTGTTTCTGGCTATTTGTAATATTTTCTCCTTGACCTGGGAGCTCTGGAATTTGGCTACAATATTCCTGGGAGTTTTCATTTTTTGATTTCTTTCCAGAGGTAAGTGTTGAATTCTTCCAATTTTTATTCTGTCCTCTAATTCTTGGATATTAGGACAGTTTTCCTTGATAATTTTGTGAAATAAGATATCCACACTCTTTTTTTTGATCACGGTTTTCAGACAGTCCAATAATTCTCAAATTATTTCTCCTGGATCAATTTTCTAGGTCAGTTATTTTTTCCAATGTGACATTTTATAGTTTCTTCTATTTTTTTCATTCTTTTGACTTTTATTTTTTCTTGATGTCTCATGGAGTCATTACCTTCAACTTGCACAATTTTAATATTTAAGGAATTTTTTTTTAAATTAAGCTTTTGTGCCATCTTTTCCAGTTGGACAATTCTACTTTTTAAGGAGTTCTCTTCAGTTAATTTGTGTATAACTTTTTCCATTTGGCCAACTATGCTTTTTAAGGAGTTCTTCAGTGGATTTCTTGCTCCTTTTTTATCATTTGGCCAATTCTGTTTTTTAGGGTGTTATTTTCTTTAAGTAATTTTTGTGCCTCTTTTACCAAGCTGTTGACTCCTTTTTCATGATTTGCTTACATCACTCTCCTTTCTTTTCCCAATTGTTCCTCTACCTCTCTTATTTGATTTTTAAAAGTCTTTTAGGGCTCTCCCAAGAAATACTTTTGGGCCTGAGACCAATTCAAAATTTTCTTTGAGGCTTTGGGTGTAGGAGTTTTAACTTTGTTGTCTTCTTCTGAGTTTGTGTTTTGATCTTTCTTGTCACCATAGGAACTTTCTATAGCCAAGTTCTTTTTTGTTGCTTGCTCATTTTTCTAGTGTGTTTCTTGATTTTTAACTCTATGTTAAAGTAGGGCTCTGCTCCAGGGTAGAGGGGGCACTGTCCCAACTTTCAGGTTTTTCTTGCTACTTATTTCAGAGTTGGTTCTGGGGCTTATAGTTTTTCAGTTCTTCTAAGATGGTATGATCTATTGAGAGGTTTGGTCTCTGTTCTCCATTTGTGAGGGAACAGAATTACTCTTTTCTGCCCTTGAACTCTGACCAGGGATCCCACTCCCCTGCAATCACAAGCTCTTGTGAGATAGTGCTTCTCCATGCCCTGGGACTAGCACCCCAGACTGTGACTCAGATCCACATATGGGCAATGCAAAAAAGTCCTGCACCCAGAGTCAGCAAATGGACTTCTATACTCTCCTTCTGACCAGTTGTTTAAACTGATTATAATCTGTGGACTGAGACATCCAGAAACCACTGCTTCTGTTGATTCAGTCACCCCCAAGGCATGCTGTTGATTTGTTGGGGTAAGCTCTGCACTGGAGTGCACTCCACTCTTATCTCAGTGTGACAGACTTTTCCTGCCAACCTTCTAAGTTATGTTGGACTGGAAAATTGTTTCACCCTGATCTTTTGTGGGTTCTGCCTTTTGTAGGTTCTCCAAAATTCCTTTGGAGGCATTATTTCAAGTTACTTGGAGGGCAATTAAGGAGAATTCCGGTAAGTCCCTGCCTTTTCTCTGCCATTTTTGCTCTCCACTCACCCCCCCAATCTCTTAATTGTCTAATCTAATGCTCTTTTCTCAGCCTTTTTCTTCTTGACTTCTCTTCAGCCTTTGACACTGTTTATCACCCTCTTCTCCCTGATTCTCTCTAGGTTTTCCAGACATCACCCTCTCCTCACTCTCCTTTTATCAGTCTGGCTCTTCCTTCTCCATCTCTGTTGCTGGATCATCCTTCCAGGTCATACCCAGTAACCACTAGTGTCTCTCAGGGGCCTATCCTAGGATAGATGTATGTATGTATGCATGTATGTATAAATTTACACATAAATTTATATATGTACATATATATATATGGAAGTAGGTATGTATCACTTGGTGATCTCATTAGATTTCCTAGACTTAATAATCATCTCTATGTAGATGATTCTCAGATTTATCCAGCTACAGCCTCTCTCCTGATCTTCTTTCTCTATTCTCCACTTGTTAAACATCTCAAATTGGATATCCCATGAGCATTGTAAACCCAGTGTGTATAAAACTGAAGTCATTCTATTTCTCCCCAAACCTTTCCCTCTTCCTAACTTTCCTATTACTGTTGAGGGTACCACTATCCTCCCAGTCACCCAGACTTGCAACCTAGTTGTCATTCTCGGTTCCTCATTCTCTCTATCCTCCCATATCCAATCTGATACAAGTCCTGCTGATTCTGCCTTCCCAACAATTCTCAAATATATCCTCATCACTTCATAATTAGTATATTGCAATAAGCTTCTGGTCAATCTCCATATCTCAAGTTTTTCCATACTGTAGTCCTTCCTGCACTCAACTATCAGAGTGATCTTCCTAAAGCATAAATCTACCTACTACTCCATTCAGTGAACTCCAGTGACTTCCTATTATTTCCAGGATCAAATGAAAATCCTCTATAAACCTTCATAGCAATGCTGCCTCCTACCTTTACATTCTTCTCACACCTTACTCCCCTGTACAAACTCTGTGTTCCAATGACAGTGGCCTCCTTTCTGATTGTCAGATATTCCACTTCCTGAATTCATGCATTTTCATAGACTTTCCCTTATGCTTGTAATTTTTATCTTTGTTTCCACCTCCTGGTTTCTCTGACTACCTTTATGTCTCAGTTAAAATCCCATTTTCTTCAAGATGCCTTTCCAGCTCCCCATAATGCTAGTGGTATCCCTCTGTGGTTATCTCTAATTCATTCGGTATATATCTGTTTGAACATAGTTGTTTGCATGTTGTCTTCCCTATTAGACTGTGAGCTCCTTGACAATAAGGACCATTTTTACCTCTCATTGTATCCTCCAGCACTTAGCATATATGACACATATGTACGTAGCATATAAAAAGCATTTAATTGACTTCACTTCGGCCAGACTATGAGAAGCAAGAAGCCAATAGATTGCTGGCCACTTTTCCCACTGCGTAGAACTCAAACATCTGTTTTTCCACTCCTTTTTAAGTCTCAATTCATGTTCTCTGCTCATCGTAATTGGTGGAAAGAATATGTGTGTCAAATTTTTGCACCCTTTGAATTCTCACTGTCAGAATTAGGGGACCCATAATAATTATAGCTCTGACCCTGGGCATGATCAGATAAGATAAAACACGTAAAGTTTGGTAGAAGTTACTCTTGTTTTCTCATTCTTTTCATCTTCATTTTATGAAACTCAGGGAGAAATGGTCTTAATACAAGTCATTAGTCAGCCAATAAATATTTATTAGGTGCCTACTACATACCAGGTGCTGCACTAAGTGTTGGGGATACAAAGATAATTCATGCTCTCAAGGAGCTCACGGTCTAATGGAGGAGACAACAATTAAAGAACTATGTACAAACAAGTGTATTCAGGATAAATTGGTATTTATCAGCCAAGGGAAAGTAGTAGAGTTGAGGGAGATCTAGAAATGCATCTTGTAAAAAAAAAAAAAACGGGATTTTACCTGAAATTTGAAGGTAGCCAGGGAAGCCAAGAGTGAGAAACTAAGAGGGAAAGAATTCCAGGCATGGGGGACAGGCAGTGAAAATGACTGGAGGCAGACAAGGGAGTGTCTATTCTGAGCAATGGCAAAGAATATGGGGTCAACAGATCATGAAGAATTTGGGGTGAGGGATAAGTTGTAAGAAGACTGGACAGGGAGTGATAAAATGCTGAAAAGTTATTCTATTGTGTACAACATTCTGTAGACTACACGTAGGTAAAAACAACTGCTTTTAAAAACTGAATAAAAGTATTGGGACATCAACTCATCTTCAGAATAATTACAGTTGCAGACAAGATGTTAGGATGATCTAGGGAGTGCCTGGGAGCAGAAGTCCTTTTTGGGAAAGCAGGCTTCATATCTTCTCCATTCACCTTGGCCTTTTCCTTTCTTTTCTACTCTCACTGATCAGCTACCAGCTATTCTCTTATTTGCCTTTCCCTGATGCCAACACTAACTGTGCTTTCAGGGAAGCTTTTTTTCCCAAACTCTGAATTCTTATGGATTTGGATAAGCTACGTCCTAGGAGAGAGACAGAAAAAACTGCCTAAGAGTGACAAGTCACTTAAGTTCAACCTATTCTCTTAGGAAAATAACAGACAATCTTGGGAAAGCCCATTTCTTCCTCATTTTAGTCAGATGAGGTCAGGGAACAAATGCGTTCTGATTTTTTTTTCAAAATTATCCTTAACTTTGTGATATTTTTTTTTAATTTATGGAATAAAACAAGCATTTCCATAATTTAGTACAATAAAAAGATTATTGCATATGAAACTGCAAATCTTCTATGCACAGCTTTCAAATATAAAATAAAATTATGCAAATTTCTTTTTTTCTCCTCCTACTCTGGAGATGGCTACCATTAGAAACAAATAAGTATATATGTATGCACGTATATATATATGTATATATATATATATATATATATATAATTATTCTATACCTACTTCTTTTTATCAGTTCTTTCTCTAGATGTAGATAGCATATTTCCTCATATGTCCTTTATAATTAATTTAGGTATTTATATTAGTCAAAATAATTTATTTGCTCCAAGTTATTCTTGAAACAATATTGCTGTTACTGTATACAATGTTGTCTTGATTCTGCTCATTTCACTCTTCATTATTTTAATATGTTTTGAGGATAGTTATTGTCTTTGCTCTACAGAAAACACACAGACACACAGAGATTATATATAGTATACAGAAGTTTGTTTGAAAACAGAAGACCTGAAATGAAATTATTGGCAATGGACATTAATTGAAAAAATAAATAAGGTCCCGTGCCTAGAATTCAATTGGCTACAGCCTCCTAGAGAATTTCAAGCCAAGTCAAAAAACATTCAGTAAGCACCTTGCTACATGCTAGACACCATACTGAGCAGTGGAGATACAAAGACAGAAATAACCCTTCCCTCCAAGAACCTCATATTTTAATAAGGAAGACAATATCTAACAACTTTGCACAAACAAGATATATACAGGATAAATTAGAAATAATCACAGAGGAATGACAGTAGCATTAAGGGGGATCAGAAAAGGCTTCTTGGAGGTGGGATGTTAGCTGGGGCTTAGAGGAAGCCAGGAAAGTCATGAGGCAGAGATGAGAAGAGAGGTGATTCCAGGAGTGAGGGACAGGCAACGAAAGTACACCAAATCAGGGAGTGAAGTTATCTAAGGACCAATGAGGAGGCTAATGTCAACACTGATTCACAGAGTCCAGAGAGGGTGGACTAAGGTATGAGAAGACCAGAAAAGCAAGACGGAAAAACATTTTTATGGAGGGCTTTAAAAGACAAACAAACGATCTCATATTTGATACATAATAGGGAGCCACTGAAGTTTACTGAATGGGATAGGAGGTTGACAGGATATCACAATGAAAAGAACATCAACCCTGGAGTCAGGAAGACCTGAGTTCAAATTTGGACTCAGGCATTTACTAACTATGTGACCCCAGGCAAATCACTTAACCCTGTTTGCCTCCGTGTCCTCATCTGTAAAATGAATTGGAGAAGAAAATGGCAAACGATTACAGTATCTTTGCCAAGAAAACCCCAAATGGGGAGTCAGATACAATTGAAATTACTGACCAATAGGGTGTTGATGTGGACACATCTATTTTTAGGAAGATCAATTTGACAGCAGAATGAAGGATGGACTAGAGTGGGAAGAGAGACTTGAGGCAGGAAGAACAACCAGAAGGCTGATGGAATAGTTCAGGTATAAAGTGATGAGAGCCTCCACCAGGGTCAAGGCAGCATCAGAGGAAAGAAGGGGTTATATATGAGAGATGTTGAAAAGGCAGAATTGACAGGACATAGCAACAGATTGGATGGGGAAGGGGAGCAGAGTGAGGAACCCTGGATGATTACTCAACAGTAATGGGAAATTAAGAAGTAGGGGAGGGCTGGAGAAAAAGATAATGAGTTCAGTCTTAGACATGTTGAGTTTAAGATGTCTATGGGACATCCAGTTTGAATGTAATCATTTTTTTCTCTCCTAAAAGGAAATGCCAGAGAGTTAAAGGTTTTGCTAATGCAGTTTCTGGCTAATTATCTGTACACTTATGGGGGTGTGTGTGTGTGTGTGTGTGTGTGTGTGTGTGTGCGTGCACCCAAAATTATGCCAACAGCTCTGAGGATGCAATCCTAGAAAAGGAACATTTGGTTCTGTTTCTTAAGGGCAATGAATTATTACAGTGTATGTATATTTTTTAAAAACACATTTGCTTTCTAGTCACTCCTGGCAGCATGTCAGTTTCTGTGAAGACTGCAGATTATTTGCCTTAGGAAGAACAGAACCAACCTAATGAAGCAGGACAGAAGAGAGCTGAATTGGGAATAATGCTACTGGGGAACTGGGGTTGGGGGAGGTTGGGATTGCAAAATGGTTGAAAGCTTTTTGAGGTATCACATTTTGAAGAGATTTAAAATATCCTTGGTAATCAAATGCTCAAATTAAGTGAAGCAACAGGAAATTTTAACTAAAAACATTCATTGATGCAAAATGCAGACACTGCAAGATCAGACTGTGACTATTATGAGGCTCCCAAAACTCTGAAAGGAGGAAAAAGCACAAATTTGACAAACAATCCTGATGAGCTGGATCTTCCAGACAAGGAAGACCAGAATGGGGCAGGAACTAGAGACCATGCCATTTGATCATAAATTGAAGGAACTGGAAATATTTAGCCTGTAGAGGAGAGAAGAGACTAAAGAACAGGAGAAGACTGAACTCAGGTGTATGAAGAGCTGTCATATGGGAGAGGGATTCAGCTCCTTCTGCTTGGGCCCCTGAGGGCAGAAAGAGAAACAAAAGGTGTAAGTTAGAAGGATGCACATTTGTGCTCAATATGAGGAAACAGTCCTAACCAGCAGAGCTAACTAAATGTAGAATGGGATACTGCATAAAGTCAAGAGTTTTCTATCACTTACAATCTTTAAGAAAATCCTGAATGATGATTTGTTAGAGGCATTATAGAGAAGATAGCTAATGAAATCGAGATTTGACTATATGATTCTCTAAAGTTGCTACCAGATCTGAGATCCTGGGATTCTAGACAGAGGCATGACCAGGATTCTATTTCCCAACAGCCCCTCCTCACTTTTGCTCCTTCTTTTGATTCAGTCTAACGCATAATATTATTATTTATTTTAAAATGTATATTGAGGGGCAGCTAGGTGGTGCAGTGGATAGAGCCCTAGAGTCAGGAGGACCTGAGTTCAAATCTGGACACATTTACTAGCTGTGTGACCCTGGGCAAGTCACTTAATCTTGATTGTCTCCAAACAATAAAATAAAATTAAAATGTATACTAAGACAGTACTTCATGAAGCCCTACAAAAAGCCCTCTGAGGTGGTCAGAGATGATCATTCCTATTTTACATATTTTTAAAAAAACTGGAATTCAGAAAGGGAAATGACTTGTACAAAGTCACACCCACTCTTGATAACTCTAACCCAAGCATTCTGCATTCAAGTTCAGTGTTCTTCCAATTATATACCTAGTGGGACGCCTCACTCATCGATAGAAAAGGCCAGGAAAGTGAAACCAAACAAAACATTCATAGGCCCCATCTCTATTTCTTCCCAGACTCTTAAAGTAAGCTGTAAACAATTCTGAAGCATTTAGTCCTGTTGCTAATCCTCTTCTCTTCCCTTGTCCTACTGGGGCAGTGCTGACTAGAATACTGCTCATCAACAACTATGTCCTAAGATTTGGGCTTTGAAAGATGTCTTCCTGCTGCACTACTTTTTTCTAACATTCAATATATTATATTTTAATCTGTATTTGAAAAGTCAAAAGTTTGTTTGAAAGAGCCTATGTATAGGTGTGGCTAGATCTGTACTTTCACACTCAAAAATGTCACTTTCATGCCCACAAATGTTGTGACTTCCTATCATTTAAACAGTTCCATTTGACTTCCTTTGCACAGAATTAAAGATTCTTCACAATCTAGTGCCATTCTATCCTCTCTCTTTTTCTTAAACTTCTCATTATAGTGAACCAAACTGACCACCATAAAATCACATTCAATTTCTATAGATTTGAAAAAGAATGGATAGCATTCCCTGGCCAAAATTTCTGCAGTGCAAGTAGGTCCAACAGGGATGGAAAGCCCTCCACAATGAAGTTCTGAAAGCTAAAGCAGAGACAATTTCATACAGTATCCTTCTTGGTCTCCTTGATAAAGGTCTCTCCCCTCTACAATATATCTTTCACAGAGCAGCCAAATAGATATTACAAAAATACACATTTGGCCATTTCATGTCATGCCCAAGGAACTTCAGGGATTTCCTGTTGCCTATAGGATAAAAGATTACTTCTTTGTTTGGCATTTAAGGTCCTTCATGGTCTCATTCCAACCTACTTTCCAAAGGGACACCACATTACTCCTCATAATTTACTCTATATGATAGCTAAACTAGCCTAATTGAATTTACTCTTATCACTAGAATGCTCTCCCTCTTCACTCTTGGAATCCCCCGTTCCCTTGAAGATTTAGCTCGAGCTACCTTCGACCACTGCTATAGCTTTTCCCCAACAAAAGTACTTGGTATTTACATCTAAATGCACATATACATACATAAATGTTATATTGACTTAACAGTGAACCTATTTCCCCAAGTAGCTCCTTAAGCTCCTGTTTCATTTTTACTTCATGTTCCCATTATCCATCACATAAGAGGCACTTAATAAATGCTTATTGAATTAAACTGAACTGAATTCCAAATGCATTTTAGGGGGAAGGGGAAGAGAGGGAAGATTTGTGGATAATGAAACTCCTGATTAAGAAAATTGTCCTTGGTGATGAAGATTGGCAACTTGTCCATGAGTTTAAATCTTGAGAGAACCACATGAGTCATCAAGGGGCTGTTACCTGACCATAGTCATAGTTAACGTATGTTTGACTCCAGGTTCAGCACTCTAACCACAACGGATCACCACCTCTCTTTTAGGTAAGCCTGACTAGATGCTTCGCATCCACAGTTGTAACTGGCCTTGATGAACCAATAACAAGCAGCACTCTTCATAACATATGAAGGAAATAAGGAAGGAACGGAGGGAGGGAGGGAGGAAGGAAGGAATGAGGGAAGAGAGGAAGGAAGGAAGGAAGGCAGGCAGGCTTGGAAAAGTTATGAGATCCTAAGGACAGTAGGGGGGAAAGGGGATACTTTATTATAAAGTTTTGGAGAAACATCAAGTTTGATTTGTGCCTATGAAAAATATCACTCCAAAGAGTGGGATAGAAACTAACCAAGGTCCAGATGCTAATTAACATTTCACTCTCTTACTGCTCTCCCCCTCTTGCCCTGCCCTCTACCCTTCCTGGGCCTGTGTGGAACATTCAAGGAGAACCATTAGCTTCAGAACATTCTATTTAAAACAAAAGTACTTCTAAAGATAGTTGCAGATTTATGACGTAAATCATTCTGGGTTCATTTCCTGACCCTCATTACTCACATATTCAGCAACTAAAATGGACCATACTTTTGTGGCTCCTGACTATAAATGATGTCATTCATGGGTCACTGGTTGAATTAATCTGATATAAAATGGCTAAATTAAAAATCTGTAGGTTGGGCTCTTAATGTGCTTTGGTAAAGCAGTAGCAGAAGATTGAAGGCTTATTAAAGAAAAAAAGGAAGACTGGAAACTGGAAAGTTAATGCTGTAGAAAGCAATGGATTACAAATGAAATCTGATTATACAATTTGTAGAAACAGAAGAGCAGAGTGTATAGAGAATTGGCTTCCAAATCAAGACAACCCGGGTTCAAGTTCAACTACTAACAAATGATAGATGAGTGACTTTGGGTAGGTCATTTAACCTCTCAATATTCTAGGTAACTCTGAGACTTATAGTTGCAGAACACATACTATCTACGTTTGTAGAGGGGATCTGCTCACTGATGAAATCTTAGGTACAGATTAAAACACAAAAACCGAAGAACAGCTTGTGTGAAAGAAGGAAAATTATCCTGGGCTCTGCTCAATTTAGTCTTCAGCTTTATAAAGCTTCCCTGGGCTCGGCTCCCTGATACTATTAACAACCAACAAGTTTTTCAGTGCCTACTTTGTGCCAGGCAGAGTGTTAGGTGTAGGTCTGAACTCAGGTCATTGACAATATTGCTACTCATACTTTTTTCAACCACTAATAAAGATGAATATTGTATCTTTATAATACGTACAACAGAAAATCCGATTTAACACAAAGATATTGTCACGAACAGGAGTAAAATTTGTGTCCTTTTGTTTGAAGAGACAGAGAATCATTTATTAACCCACATCCAAAACATAATAAGAAGCAAGGTAAGTCTTAGAAGCATAGAGTCATGGTTCTCAGGCTGTAAGAAAGACCTGAGGGACCATTTAGTCCTATAATTTTACAAATTATAAGATCATATGTTGAGAACTTGAAGGGACCTCAGACACCACCTATTTTGACCCCTTCATTTTATAGATCAAGTACCTGTGGCCCAGAAAAGTTAAGTGAATTGCTCAAAGTCATAGGTAATAAACTATAAGCCTGTAAGTGGTGGAATCTGAACTCAGCTCCTCTGTTCTGGACAATATTGTAACTGTTTGAGTTTATATAAAGTAGGAACAAAGATATCATATTGGTCACTGTCATGAAGGGAATGGATCATCATCCTGAAAAGTTGCAGGTTGCCTTGTTCTGACCAGTCAGGGGGCTGAAGTGGCTCTTCTGTTCAGAGATTGATGAGCACATTCAACATTTTTCCCTGTGATTCTGAGATCACACCAGGAACTCACATCTCATTATCCACTGATAGTAAGTCCAATCATCCTCACTCTGCACTATCTAATACACTTTAAACTGTCCTATTAAATGACAATGTGCCACTATTTAGTTTCATAAAATGCCCACATGTTAATAACCACAGCCTTTGCCATCCTGTCCTCACTGGCAGTTGCTGAAGAGTTGTGTACTTAATGGTCTCTAATAGAAGAAGATATGGAAATTTGAAAGATGGCTTTAATAAAGCCTGCGTGGCTCTGTAAACATCCATCCCCATTATAGACAAATGTGTCTTTCCTTAGCTTCCTTCTCAGCTTCTAGACACAGTAAAATGATCTTCAGCAGATACAGGTTGGCCCAGAAAGTAAGGACATTTAAATACCATTTGAGTCATTTGGAAATATGAGGAAGCACAGTTTAGAAGAAAGACTGCTGGACTGACAGGCTCATATGATCATAGAATGAGAACCAGAAGAGACCCTAGGAATTATCAAGTCCAACCCCTCCCCCTCATGTTACAGAGGAGGAAACTGAGGCAGAGAGACTTGACCAAGTCTCTGAATATGCATCTGAGTTAGCAGATGCTAACTGAGATAGCAAGTATCTGAGGCAGGATATGAACCTAGGTACTCTTGACTTCAAGCTCAGCCCTATCCAAAAACCCTGGCATTTATTAGCTATGAAGGTAAATCTTAACATCTCCATGTTGTATCACCTATGAAAGGTTCATAGAATCATAGATTTAGATCTGGAAGGGGACTTAGAGGTCTTCTGCTCTATTCTACTCATTTTAAAGATGAGGAGCCTGAGGCCCAGAGAAGGAGGAGTAGGCTGGGTAGGATCCCACAGTTTGTAACAGGGATACATATTTTAAACACAGCTCCCCTACCTCTTACAAGTAAAATATACTTGTATCACTATCTCTGAGGGTTTCAGGGAGAAAATAATTTTATAAAACTTTAAAATGCTACAGGAGTCATTATCTTCATTATTTTAATTCTCTGAAGAGGCCAGTGGTTTATTCAAGTTTGAAGCTAGATGTTACAGGCTCAGTCTTCTATTTGTACTCCTTGATCAGTCCTGTGCGTGGACCATAAGAGTGAAAGAATTTCCAGACATATCTATAAATGTTGAGAAGGTCTGGAGCATGTTTCAAACATCTAAAAGACTAAGGCACTTCTCCAAGACCAGCCTGTTCAACGAAGAGACAAGATTAACAAGTACACTGCATGGTCTTCTGGAGATGCTCTCCTGCATCACATTTTAAAATTTCAGATATGGTCCCCAGTTCCGTTTCTACTTAGACAGACACTAGGGCTAGAGATCTGAAGGGGACAAAGGGGAGCTAAAGAAAGAAAAACTGAAGAATACTTGGTTCCTGAAAACGTTTGCCGGTACAATTGATTTTGTATATTTTAAATGGTATTTTTTGATAAAATGAGGTTAAATGGCTTGCCTTTTCATGTCCTGTCTTGATCATGATTCCTTCCAGGGCCACAAAAAGTAAAGAAATTATGCAAGTCTCTCTCCTCTGTGAACAGCTTTTTATTTCTCTGCTGAATTCAGAAGTGTATAATAAATATCTCTTTGGGCTTAGTTAATACCTTTTCCCTCTCTGGGCCTCAGTTTCCATTTGCAAATGACAAGCTTGAGTAAAGATCTCAAAATCCCCTAAATTCCTTACATTCAATGATTCCATACTAAATAGAAATTGTCTTTCTCTGTCTTCAGTTCCATAAATGTTGAGTAGTCTAAGTGCAAGACACTAGGTGCTAAAGATCTAAAAATGCCTCGTCTTCAAAGAGATTTTCTATTCTACTTGAATGACATAATATACAAAAAATGAGTGAAGACAAAATAATTTGAGGAGAGAGAAAACACGAACCACTTGTGGACTCATGGAGGACCCCCTAGAGGAAGTGGCACCTGGACAAATTCTCAAAAGATACGATAGATTCTCCCAAGTAAAGATGAGCCCCTTCTATGCTGGAGGGATGACTTCTGCAACACTCCAGAGCAGGGATATGACATGGAGAGCTCAGGAACTTGCCAGCAGTTCAGTTGGGCTATAATGTAGTAGGTAAAAGGCAGGAATAGGAAATTAAAAAGGTAAACCAGCGCCAGATTGCAGAAAGCTTTAAATAGGAATTTTTATTTTATCCTGGAGGCAAAGGTCACCACTGAAACTTTTTAGGTTGGCAAGGCCTGTATTTTAGGACGTTTATTTGGTCAGTGTGAGAAAGGTTGGACAAATAAGACAGGGAGAGAGCAGAAGCTAGGAAGAAAAATTAGCAAATTATTACAACAATACACGAGAGGTAATGAGTGCCTGCACTAGAGATGAAGTTATATGAGTGGAAGAAAAGGTGAACTGCATAGCAGAAAGAGGACTTGAACACAGGCTTTTCCTACTCCATAGCCAGTCTTCTATTGACCATAACCATGCTGCTCCTGTAACTATGTGAAATAAGATATGGGATTTTTTCTGATTCTTTTTTTGGGAGGGCAAGGCTCCATAGTGTCCAGAATAAGGGAGCTGAGAGTCTCAATAAGCTCTGTCACAAAAGTTTCACAAAGTACAATAAAGAATTGTGGTCAGGTCTCAAACATATATATTAGGAAAAATAATGATAAGCAAGAAAGTGACCAGGACAGGAAGGGATGCAAGATACCAGATTTACTTGAAAGAATTAGAGATCATTAATGTGAAGAAGAGAGAGCTTGGTGGGGATAGGATTTTTAGCTTCAAGGATCTGAAAAGTTACTATGTGGAAAAGTCTATGGTTTGCTTATCCGTAAAATGAGAGTTGGGCTTAATAATCTCTAAGACACTTTACAGCTCTAAATGCTATGGTCCCATAAGAGCCAGATCCACCATCTGTAAGGTTCATGCTTTGAACTGTGTTTGAGTGGTTTTCCCAGTAATGAGAGGGTTTCGCTTTGATATATCCATTTTCTCACCTAACTTCCCCTTGCACAGAGATGAAAGCAGAAGAGGGCACTTGCATAGAGATTGATGTTTGATCAAGGATAGTGCATGGGGCTCTGGATTTGCTGGGAATGAACAGAAATACTGCATAGCTATCTGGATTAGAATTATGACAAACCTACTGATCTTGCTCTGTGACTGTGGACAAGCCTATATATGTCCATCTCAAAGCCTGTTATTTCTGTAACACATTCCTACTATGATGTCCTTGTGAGCACAGGGACACTACTTACTTCTCTGTCAACACAACTCTGCCAGTTATCTCTGGCAACTCTGTAATGGAGCAACTGGAAGCAAGAAGATCTAATATGAGGCTACTGAAAATGTCCCAGTGACAGGCAAAACCTAAGCAAGGGTGACAGCTACGGGAGGGCCAAGAACTAGACAAATGTGAGGGCTATTTTGAAGGCAGAATTGACAAGAGATTGGGCGCATCCAAATGTGTCTCTGGCTGGCAGTGTTGTATGGGAATGGGATTGCAAGAGGTCTCTCAACAGTTTTGATTCTTTAACATAAAACCAGCTTTCTCTGTCTCATTAGCTGTGTTCTTCAAGGGCACTAACCAACTCTTATACATTATGAAGGCCAACTCTGTACCATTCCAGCTATTCAGACCTAAGACCTAGAGTACCATAAAAGTCACTACCTTGGAGAGGACTCTGGTTAGATAAATATGAGGTATTAGCAGTAAATATGTGTGAATTTCAAGAGTGAATTGACAAAGTTTCAGGATAAAATTCAGATAACAATATAGAGAGAATTACTACTCTGAATCGATATGTATGTTAGTATATACTCTTACATATGCAGATATATTACTATGCATTATACTACACATGCGTGTATATTTTGCCTACATATATACATACAAGCAACTTGTGGAAAACGTGAGTAATTGTTTATATAAACATATATGCATTAAGCAATTAATTATGCTTATTAGGCTTATGTATATTGTGTTGTATATATTTTACTATGCATATGTCTGTAGGCATAGATTGGATTTATCTGTGCATTTATCAAATGCTACATGTGTATGTTATACATGATCATGTATATAGACCTATATCTATATATGTAGAAGCAAGCATATTACTATATATGTGCACACTATAAATTACTATATATGTACATATATAAGTACACGCTTAGAGAAACATACTACTGTATGTGTGTGTATGGATACTACAGGTATATGCACACATTATGTTGTCGTATAATACAGGTGTGTGTATGTAATAGATGAAGGTATATAGATATGCTACATATGCAATATGAATATATAAGTGTATAGATGTCTGTGTAGATGTGTTACTTCCTATGCATATAGAAATATGCACCTGTTGTCACATATACCCATCTGCAGACATAGGCTACTATGCTTTGTGGTGGGTATATATATCTGCAGAAATATATTACTATACGTATGGAAGCACACATATACATTATAGGTATCAATCAAGAAGCATTCAAACCCTTAATCTATGTGGGACATTGGAGATACAAAGACAAAAAAACCCCAAATACTCCTGCCCTAAGGGAGATCACAGAACAAAATACATGTGAAGTTTGAACAAAATAAATAGAAAATGCATGCAAAGTAATTGGAAGGAGAAGGGATTAGCAGCTAAGTGGAAATCAAGAAAGGCTTCACGCAAAAGGGAGTATTTAAGTTATTTCATATAGATCTTGTTATACAAGTACATGTATGCCTAAAGGAATATATGTGATTTGTATGATACATACATGTATAGATTCAAGTGTGTAATATGTAATGCATGCTCATCTAGGGTACGTGTATAGCTATCAGTCACAAATATATGTTACTAAATGTATATACATGTGTATGTGTGCATGTTTTGAAAGTCAGATGGTATAGAAAATATAGAAAAATATAGAAGGGATAAAAATATAGAAAAATAAACAGCTAACCTCAAAGATCAGAAAACCATGGTTTAACTTTTGCCTATTACAGACAATACACTGGCTGTAGGACTCAAAGTAGGTCATTTCAGTTCTTAGTGCCCCAGGAAAGTTGTAAAGAAGGTGCTGATATATATTAGTAGATGGAGTTTCCTTGCTGGGAATTCCTTAAAATCATGAAACTTCAAGTCTAGACCATGTACACATACATTATATATAAGCACACCACAATGTGCCTATATGCATGAGGATCTATGTACACACGTGCACACATGTGTTACTATACACATGACATATGTGGAGATACAAACACATGTTACAGAACCGGGATATGTAAACATATATGTTCAAAATACACACATGTACACATGTAGCTATATGTATGCATGTACATGCATATGTGTGTATGCATGAAGGCATATACGGATAACTGGTAGGCATATTACTATAGATGGACATATTTATACATCATATTATACACATAAGATTCAATGTCCCAGGAACAGAAAGCACTACTTTGTTGTAAAACAAAACCAAGATGAAAACAATCCTGATTCTTTCAAATTTCCTTTGAGGACTTGGTATTTGAGACACACTCTGTGATGTACTTCTCTCTGACCTCAAACACTTTGATTTTTTTTTCAAGTTAACATAAAAGACAGAAAACTCTCAGATTTGTCTTCTGCACCAAGAGCCTGAACTAGATCTGAATTCTGTACTGGCACAGAGAAATTAGTTGCTATTCATATAGCCAGAAAGAGAGGAATAAAGGCCAGCTGCATTAAAGATGGCCTACCCCAGTGGGAGGCCTTGGTCTTTAACTCTTAATTTAAGAAGATATTTAGTTCCTGTGGTTCCCCGAGAGTCATGGAAAGGCACACTCTGCTTAAGTTCAAGACTGCCACCTTTACTCTCCTCTTTGACATAGGCACAGAAGTCAAGGCCCTGAATTGTTGTGTAGAAGGTTTAAAATAAATGCATGCTTCAATTTTCCATTTTCAGAATGAGAATCAATGGCAGCAGAGAAGAAAAATCAATGTTAGGCACTCTGTAAGGAGACACCTTGAGGCAATAAATCAGAAAGAGCAAAGCCAGAGATGGGAGTCACTGAGCAGGCAGAGCCTAACTCATCTTGTGTCATTTACGCCACTACCCCCAGCTCCCAGAAGGACTCCAAACAAAGAAGAGGTGTCACCTCCCTTCCCTGGTAATCAGTCCTATGCCAGTTACCCTGATAGAACTTTTAACAGCCCTAAAGAAAAAAAGAAATTGTACAATGTGTATAAAAATCTCTCTTGTCTATCAAGGAACTGGCGTAAAAAAAAAGTTCATCAATTGGGGGATAGCTTAACAAACTATGGTGCTGGAATGTAAAGAAATATATAAGAAACTTCCACCATTTAAAAGAAGCATGGGTAGACTCATATGAACTTATGGAAAGCGAAGTAACTAGAACCAAGAAAACAACTGTTGTTGTTGTTGCCCTAGAGTCAGAACAGCATTGCAGAAACCGAAAGCCTTTTGATTTGACCAAAGTTAATTGAAGAAGAGTTGAAAAAATGAACCTCCCTCTCCCTCTTTCAAGTCAAGAATTACAAGTAAAATATATTACATATGCTCTCAGATTGCCTCTATTCCCAAAAGTGTTGACAAACTTGAGCCCAACAGTTCTGGTGAACTAAAGTCTTATCACACATAGGGAAAGGATGAATATGTTACTGACCATGCTGGATATAATGGCTCTCTGAATTCCGAGAGGCGAGGCCCAGAACAGAAAGTTTCTGAAAAGAGCAGTAATTTCCCAGGTAACAAAAATGGTGTTATCAGTCAAAATCAAAATCCTTCCTTCCAACTTCCGGGTATTTTGGAATAAATACTTAAAGTGGTTGAAATATAATGCTGGCTTTCCTGTTGATAACATACAACTGTGAGGATAGTTGTTAACTCTTGCTCTTTATGACATGATCTTATAAGTCATATACAAGTTAAAACAATGACGCAACCATAAACTTTTTGTTTGTTCCGAGTTTGCTAATGTGATATGAATAAGAAATGCCCTTACTCATGGGAAAAGAGTTAAATATAATGAAGATTCAAAAAATTTATAGACTGTTAGGACTAGAAAAGTACTTAGAAATCACTTAATCCAATCCCTTCATTTTATCAACAGAGATACCAAGAGGAGGAGGGGATAGTACAGTATAGTGTTTTGGAGCTCTAAAAGTCCCTAAAGGCCACACTGAGAGATAATATGATCTAAAAGAAAGATTACTGAAGACAACTGACTTTGAATTTTGCCTCTGGTAACTGCTACCTATGTCAACATGGCTAAGATGATCCTCCAATCATCTAGAAAATGGAGGTGATAATACCTGTGATTAGACATGATTGTTATAAAGGTCAAACAAGATAATACTGAATTGAATGATAGGATTACAGATTTAGAACTAGAAGGGACTTCAAAGAACATCTACCTGAAGTTTCTCTTTTTGCAGATGAGGAAAGCGAGGCCTAGGGAGAATTTACCCAAGTGCACTCAGTAGCAAAAGTTTAAGGTAGTTTTTGAACTGAGGTTCTCTAATTCTTTCCATTGTATCATTCTATTTTCTCAGTAGTACTTTACAAATCTGAAAACTCTATCTATCTGTTCTCACTATCTATTCTAATCACGTCATTTAATAGATGGGGTAACCAAGAACTTGAGAAAAGAAATGACTCGACCAAGTTCACACAGCTAATTGTGGCAGAGTCAAATTAGAATCCAAGTCACTTTACTCTTGGTCCAAACTTCCTCTAAAACATGTACACACTTCCATCTTTTCCTTGAACTATAAAGCAATCCCCTAGGGTATCCATTCTTCCAAGCTCAACCCTCTCCCTACTCTCAACCTAAGTTTCCTTACAGGTGTCACAGGGTTAATGCTCCCAGTGTCTGGGACTTTATGACACCCAGTCACTGAAGAGCTTCCTTAGCTAGTAGAAACCAATCCCTTTCTTCACAATCCATAGAAACCAGGGATGGCATTCACAAGTCCCAGAAAGAAAGGAAATTAAAAAGGGGAACACCAGCATCTCCTATGGCCACCACCCTAGCTGTGATCCTAATCACCTCTCTCCTAGAAATAGCTCCCAAAAGAAAAAAAAACAATTCCACCCCTCCATTCTCTCATTTTTCCAATTTCTTCCTCTGTAAAAAGGGGGCAGTAAAAAGTACCTACCTCATAAGATTGTTGCGAGGATCAAATGAGATAAGAGATAAGAAATTTTTTCAAACCTTAAATCTCTAAGTAATTGCTGGCTGTTGTTATTATGAAAGGTTTCATTTTTCACGTCTGAAATACACTGGCTGTTTACATCTGGGCAAGTCATTTAACCTGTAGTGTGAAAAGCTCTAAGTAATTCTCTGAAGACTAGAAGTTACAGAGAAGACACAACCAGCATTGATTGAGGGAATTTCCTCACCCGTCAGTTTCCTATACCAATGAAAGGTTGAGTTCCTAATATTATTGTTTTTTATTATTATTATTATTATTACTTTTATTATTGCCAGAGTATGAACAAATCAGTGCTTTTATCATCATAATCACATTAATAAAAATTGATATTTATGCTGTGCTCTAAGTTTTGAAAAGGACATTATAGGTGATTTCTTATTTAGGCTTCCCAACAACTCTGTGAAAGAAGATCCTTCTGGCAGCTCGAGGGCATAAAGGATAGAGCCTTGGACTTGAGGTAAGGAAGATCTTGCCTCAGGCACTTTCTATTTGTGTAACTCTGTAACTCTGTGAGCAAGTCACTTTACCTCTTCAGCTTCAGGGTCCTCTAGCAATGATGATGATGATGATGATGATGATGATGATGATGATGATGATGATGATGTATTGGAATGAAGTATTGGAATCCGGGTCTCCTGTCACCAAGTTCAGAGGTTTTAAGCACCAAATTATATTTTTATTCTCCTACTCTAACAACAACTCAATGGCTTCCCATTATCTTAAAGAATGAAACCTACATTCTCCAGCCTGGTATTCAATCTGATTCCCACTTCCAGTTTCATCTCACATTATTCCTCTTCACGTACCCTGTAACTAAAACATACTATAGTACATATTGTCGTCTAAAGAAGCCCTGTAGTTTCTAACCTCTATGCCTTTGCTCATATCATTCTCTCCATGTAGAACGTCTTTCCCCACATTTCTACTTCTTTAATGGCTACCCATTATTCTCTTCATTCATTCTTCCCTTCCACAACTGTCAAGCATTTCTTCTCCTTTCTCCTACCTCTTCTGAAATTGATCACATTTTTTCTATAATACTGTTGTCTGTATCCATTTCTTACCTATCTGCCAATATGAGAAGTTTGGGGAGAGCAGCGGCTGAGTCTTATCTTCCTTGTATCCAACATATGACTTAAAACTCAATAGGTCCTTAATAACTGCTTGTTGAATGTAATGGAACAGAACTAAAAAGGATATACTAGAAAGGTGGAAGTCTATTACTCATCTTGGCAACTGAACAAAGCAATATCCTGGCCCAGAGCTTTCTGCCTTCACAGATAAAAGTGTCAAACTGGTTGTACCATGGGTTATTGTGGATAGGGTAACTAATGAAGTTCTTCCCTTGATGCCAGACCTTCATTCTGTCTTTATTTTCTTGCTAACACAACCTGAATCACAAGGCTCACACTATGCACTGGGAGTGGAACAAGACAGTACCCAAGGTGTCTCCGCCTCCCTGGAAGGTAGGCCGCCCATTCGTATTTCCTGCATTACTAAAAGATTACTACAGCTTTTTCACTAAGAGATTAGTTCACCAGCTGAAGAATAGTTGGAGTTGACAACACTTTGAAGCATTTACCTTATGAAAATGACTCCCTAAATGTGTGTGTATACATACATATATGAAAATGATTCCCTAATTGTTTTATATGTGTATACATATATCTACATATACATACGTACATGCATATATATGTGTGTGTATATATACATACACACATACACACATTATATATCTACATATGTGTCTATGTGTGTGTATATATATATATATATATATATATATATGTATATATTTGTACGTATATACATGCACACACATATCCTTTCTTTCTCTCCTAAAATGTAGTCTTCCATTTCCAACTGCCTACTACATATCCTCATGTATGTATGTCCCACAGACATATTAAACTCAACAGGTCTAAAATATTCCTTCTGAAACTCATACTTCTTCCCATTTCCCTGCTGAAAGCACCACTAACCTTCTAGTCATCCAGGTTCACAACCTGGAATCATCCTCAATTCTTTACTTTCCTTTACCCCATACAACCAATAAATTGCCAAGTCTCATCACTTCTACTTCCACAGTATTTCTCAGATCTACCCTTCTCTCTACTCACTCAGCCACCAACTTCATTCAGACCTCCACCACCTCTCCCTAGACCAGTGGTTCTCAGCCTTCCTAATGCCATGACCCTTTAATACAGTTCCTCATGTTGTGGTGACCCCCAACCATAAAATTATTTTCGTTGCTACCTCATAACTGTAATTTTGATACTGTTAGGAATCATAATGTAAATATCTGATATGCAGGATATATTTTCATTGTTACAAATTGAACATAACCCACAGGTTGAGAACCACTACCCTAGACTGTTACAATAGCCTCCTAAATGCTCTCCTTCCCTCGAATCTTTCTCTTCTATAATCCATCAGTTTCCAAACTAATATTCCTAAAGCACAGGTCTCACCATGCCCTCTCCTTGCTCAAAAAATCTCACAGTCTTCCTATTTACCCTAGGAGAGAATACAAACTTCTTTGTCTGATATTTAAGTCTGACGCAATCCTGTAATTTTAGGCCAATTTTACATTTCTCCGTCTGACTCTACATCCCAGTTAGATTGGCCTACTCACATGATATTCCATCTCCCGTTATTCTATCTCCCTCCTTAGTTTTTTTCCACTGACACTACTCCTTTTCCCATGAGTGGAATACTCCTCCAACTTACATGTGGCCCATGGAATCCCCAGTTTCATTCAAGACCCTGCTCAAGTAACAGCTCCTATACAGGCCTTTCCTGATTCCTAAAGTTATTAGTGTTCTCATATTGTCTCCCAAATTATTTTATATTTGTTTAGCATATATTTTCTATTTTTCTATATTATATCTATATTTCTACATATCACTCTTCTCAACAGAATGCAGATTCTCTAAGGGCAGTCTTTGTGTGTCTGAGTTCTAGTATAGTACTTGGAATAAATGAGTGTCAAATAGGGACTACCAGAGAATTATTTCCAAATTCTGCTGACTGGTGTGTTTGATGGTGGCTGCTCAACGCTTTTCTTCACAACTCAGATCTGTCACAAAGCGGTCCTTCAAAGTCTGACCCTGAGTATCACCCCTTTCTTCCTCTTTCTCTCCTTTCCCTCACCTTTCTCTAGGTCAATCACCTTGCTAGGAGTAGAGAGAGAAGTAACTCTGCCTAGAGTGTGGAAGAGGTCTGTAGGTTCCTAGGGGCCTCTTGTGAGTGTCATCGAGACAGTTTTTGACAAAAGAACGTGCTTTCCTGTGATTTGAACCATAACGGAAAGGTCTGCTTCAGTTGAGGGCCTGGTGCAATAGCTTTAGGGAACTGATGGAGTCAAAAGAGAGGAGAGAAAGTAAGTCAGGGGAGGTGATCAAAGTCTTTAGCTTCTACTGTCACAGAGACTTAGCGTTCCTGAGGATGACTGAGGAGCAATGGTAATGCGTGTATGCCCTCAGCCATAGCAACCAGAAAGTGGGGGCTGTTTGTGAGAAGCATTTAAAAATGTCAGAATGTCTTGTACAGGCAATGAGAGTAAGCTACCCACAGTGGCAGGCTATGCCATATGAAGCCACAGCTGCTACCCTGGGACCTGGTATAGGATGAGTCACTGTGTGGCACTACCCAGGTCAGTGGAAGCCCCTCTAAATAAGGCTGAGGAGCACCACCACAGAGGTTGGTGGTAAGACATGTTGGGGGATGAGGGCTAGGTAGAGGCAAAGGGCTTGAGCTGGGAGTGTTTTTAAGAGTCTGATTTATAGGATCACAGTTCTAGAAGGGAACTTAGTGTCTATCTAATTCAATCCCCTCATTTTACAGATTAGGCAACTGAGGCCCAAAGAGATCAGACAACTTGTCCGTGGATCATGTCAGTGAGACTTCAGGTCCTGTGATCCCAAGTTCAACAAGAAGGTTCAACTACCTTTCCATCACACCACACCTTCTCCCTCTTGCATCTTAACTCTGATCATAGGCAAGAAAGATGAGTGGGAGCATGGTACAGTGAAAAAGTCTACCACAGTGGGAGCAAGGTGACCTCGACTGTCTGAAGTATTGACTCCAGTTCAAGTTATGCCACTAACTGTGTGACTTTGGCCAAGCTACTTTCTCACTCTGGGCCTCAGTTTCCTCATCTGAAAAATAAGAGGGTCTTATAGCTCTGACATTCTTCAATAGTGTTATTTCTAGGGCATATGATAATTGTAGCAAATAGGAGATACAGTGGAAAAGACAGTGAGGGAAACACAGAACCATTATCATTACTAAGTCAGATTCAAATGTGAATGTGTTTAACATACATTAATAATAATAACTAATAATAAGATATAAAATATAATAAAATAATAAAATAAAAAGTTTCCAGTGTGTTGTTCAGAATCTTATTGGAGAGTTTATAGAAAACCGTGGATAAACCATGATATCATGGATTAAAGAAAAAGAGATTTAGGGATGAGTCATTGAGTTGAACCCCTCATTTTATGAAGGGGGAAACTGAGGGACAGAAAAGCTAGTGTCTTGCACAAGGTCAAGCAGCTAATGAGTGGCAGAGCCAAGATTTAAACTCAGCACTGGAGGTGAAATACACCTCATGACTCTCCATAGAGAGATGGTCTACTAGAAGAGCAGAACAAATCATACAGTCAGACATGGCTAGTCTTGATTTATTTCACTGCACATCTTCATTAATGCTAGTTAGGTGATGCAGTGGATAAAGTGCCAGGCCTGGAGTCAGAAAGATTCATCTTCCTGAATTCAAATCTTGCCTCAGACACTTACTAGTTGTGTGACCTTAGGCAAGTCACTTAACCTTGCTGGCTTCAGTTCCTCATTTATAAAATGAATGAAATGGCAAAACCATTCCTGTATCTCTGCCAAGAAAACCCAAAATGGGGTCATCAAGAGTCAGAAATGATTGAGGCAAGTCAACAACAACCTCCTAGACCTACTAAATAAAGATGCCCCAGGGAAACTCAAAATACCCTGATGGGGAAAACTGAATCACCTTGTCAGAGTAAGAACTGTAATAATGGCCCAAACTCCCTTTTTGCCCCAGTTCCACCAGCGGGCCAGTGTTTCTACCATCTTCCCTACCTGCCCTGCATTTTATGAGTATCTCTCCTCAGTGAAATTATTTCACTCACTGTGTTGTGAACACCACAGTTCTTTGTACTGGACCTTTTGTATTTGAACCTTCCTAAGTCTATATTATGATACTATGCCAAGACAAGAATAGTAGGCAGAAGACTGCAGCAAGCAGCAGGAGCCAGGGAATACTGGGGGTTGGGGGTATGGTAAGAAGAAAGAAGTGGGAAAAAAAGAGAATTTTTTTTTCAATTTTAAAAAGTAAGCAGTGAGGTGGAGGTGGGAGGAGAAAATAAGACTCAAAGGCAGAGGCTTGCAACCTCTTGTAGTGAAGGAAGGCATTTTGCTTGATTTAGTATAGAAGGTTCAGAACTAATTGCAAGCTCAAAAGGAGGTGAACTGATTAAGGAAATCAAAAAGGGAACTTTATAATTTATGAAATTTTCAATGGATACGTGGAGAGGAACATTTCATGAGCCACCTAGTAGAAGCTGAAGGGTGGTTCAAGCAGTTTGAGAACCACTTCCTGACTCTATTTTGAATTATAGGATAAAAGGATGTCACAAGGAAATAATTGCTTCAGTGACAAATAAATGCCAAAGACAAAAACAGAATAGAAGTCCAAAGAAATAAACCATCAGTAAAGTCTGGCATAGTCAGTTAAGGCTTCATGGGAAAGGTAGGATTTGAGTTGAGCTTTGGTGCTCTAGAAAACACATTAAGATAAAAGTACCTTGTACAGTATCTGAATTGCCCATGTAACTTTTTTAAAAAATCACTTTCACATCTATTATCTCCTTTGATACTCATAATAACTCAGTAAGGTAGGTAGGGTAAATCTTATTCCTATTTTACAGATGAGGAAAATGAAGTTACAGTGAGTTAGACAGCTTGACCAAGTTCACACAGTTTGCCAGGTCCAGAACCAAGACTAAAAGCTAATCTAGTGTCTCACTCAAATTCATAGAAATGTAGAGCTAGAATCCAGGTCTTCTGCCCACAAGTCTGACATACTTTCCATTGCCTCATACTACCTCATCTGGAGCAAGAAAGTAAGGAAGCACAACTATAAATCTTTGCTTATTCTGTACAAGTCCTTGTAGCGATGGTGGTGGTGGTGTTGGTAGTGGTGATGGTGATAGTGGTGGTGGTGGTAGTGATGGTGATAGTGGCAATGGTGGTGGTAGTGGTGTCCAAACAGGCCCAGAGCAGCAGCAGTGGTATAGAATTTTTTTTTGCCCTGGATAACACTGGCACCCAAAGAAGGTATTCTTTACACATTGAAATTAACACCAGCTCTTCATCAGTGCCCTCTTGGGTTCACATCATAACCAGCACCCTACTCCTAGTCCAGGAGGGGGCCTTGTTGAGGACCCCCCTATAGCAGCTTCCTGAGTGACACAAGAAGAGATGAGAAAAGGGACTCTTTTAAGAGTCATCTTAGAATTACAGGGTCAAAAATCTAAATCCTAGAGGCTGTCTAATCTAGTCCAAACTTCCTATTTTACAGATGAAAAATTATACTTGAGCACAAGAATAAAAAGGAGGTGAGAGTTGGACAGAGCTTCCAAGAGAAGAATTTTAACTCCTTATAGAGAGGGATTGTTTTATTTTTCTTTTTGTAGCCCTAATGTCTATCATTGTGCCCACATAGAGTAAACTTAAACTGCTAGTTTTAAATTGAAGATGAGATGAGTTAGTGAAAGGTTAAGACAGGGATCACAAAGCTGGCCCTGGCCCCATTTTGGCTACGAATAGCAGTGATGATTACTACAGTAAGGTTTCAAGACTTCTGAAAATGTTTCACTTTTTTGGAGAAATTGGGGAAGATTTATATAAATTAATGCAGAAGAAAGTGAGCAGAGCCAGAAGAGCAACATGCATGATGACGACAGCAATCTAAAGGAAAAGACTGAAAGACTTCAGAGCACAAATCAATGCAGTGACTGGTTAGGATTTCAGAGGACCTGATGATGAAAGATGTAGGGTTTAGCTAATAGGTGCAAAATGAGGTATACACTTTCAGACTAGGCACGGATGCATGAGTTGTTTTTGCTTAATTGTACTCACTGCACAAAAAAGAGTATTCTACTGTGGTCAAGGGAGGGCAAGTAAGAAATGAAAGATATTTTTAAAAGCATCAAAAAAGTATAAAAATGTATAAATTTCCCATTGTTTCTTATTTTGTCCTCTATTTTTTCCCCTACAATGACTGAAACCTTCTGAAAGTCTCAAGTGGACCAAGTGTTTGCTTGGGAGGACTGGGGGAGCATGAAAGGGATGGAAAAAGACAGCAAAATTGGTTCTGTTTTATAATAAGAATGAAAGGAAAAAAGTTAAGTAGAAGAATGGGTTTTAACAATGGGAGGGAGAAAAACAATCTGTTCTAATTCTTGGCTCCAGAGAAGCAAAGACAAAGGATTAAGAGGGAACTGGACTAGGACTGAGCAGACTCTTTTAAGTGCACTAGAAGGACCAGGATAGGCATGCCTGTCAGGGATATTAAGTGATTATGTGAGAGTAATATCTATAAGAAAAAAGAGATGGATTTGGTGCTTCCCCGCATCCCCAAACCCAATATCAACTGACTTAGGCACAAGATGTAATCACAGATGATACAGTTTAATATGTTAACAACTTGGTTGCACTCTTATCTCTATTAAAATATAAATATCTCTCTGATTTTGGCAGAAGGGAGCAGTACCATTAGATAACTGCCTTCCCCCAATAGCTGTGTTTGCATGGCTTTAAAATAGCTAAGCCCTGTTGAGAATTCAGGAGAGTTAAACAGGCTGAGGATTTTATGAAGAATTACTTCAACAAAGGAGGAGAAGAGAACTTCTTTCTCCATCCTCCATGATAAGCCATGGCATCTATAAACAGAGGTATCTACCCAGATGGAGAACCTCCATCCAGTCACTGGAATGACAGTTTGAGAGAATCTGAGCCACAAAAGAAAAAGCAAAGGCAGAAATTCCAGAAATTAATACAGAAAAGTGGTCTCTCAAAGGAAAGCAGAAAATTGGGGGGAATCATCTTACAGACAGATTCTCAGATATAGGTCTCATATCTCAAATATATAAAGAACTTTGTCAAATCTATGAAAATACGAATCATTCTCCAATTGATAAGTTGTCAAAGTATATGAACAAGCAGTTTTCCAATGAAGAAATAAAAAGGATTTAGATTCATGTGAAAAAGCTGGAAAATGTTTCAAGGAGAATGATTTTGGGTGTGAAATGGCAAGCACAGAAGTAATTTACACCTTGTTTCAGCTAGTGAATTAACACCTTGTTTCGGTTCAAGTTTCTTTTGGGCCTTGTATCGTCTTTTAAGAAACAGAACATGTGAACCCCACAACTTGTGGCCCCTAGAACTCATGAATTCCTGCAACAGGAAGGGGAGGATCTAATGACCACATATAAGGAGAGGCTCAAGCTAGAGACAGCAGAACTGAGAAGAGGACTCTTGTGGTGGCAGATTCAAGAGGGAGAAAATTTGTGGTATCCTGGCACTCTGTTTGTCTGCTCTGTCTGTATTGATATTTGTTTGTGATACTTTGTACAGAAGCCCTGGGACCTTATTGGAAGTCCTGAAAGAGGATCTTCTGACTATATGTTTACAGAAGTCCTGGAGGAGGGTGTCAGATGTCCTGGGACTTTACTGATGATTTGTGCTGACCTCTTGGACCTTGTTTGCGGGTCTCTGTCGATTTCTATGTTGATGATTTCTGTTGAGTTCTCAGACCTTGTGGGTGGGTCTGAGTTGATTTCACAGGTAGATAGTGAATTGATGATGGTGCTGGCAATGTACATGAATATTACTGTGGCTCTGTTAAGCTTTGTCTTCCCAGAAACAGGAACTGTGAAGGACTTGAGGTGGACTGGACAGTGTGAGCTTCAATATGGAATGAGAACTGGATGAAGAATTGGACAAGGAGCTGGATAAGGAACTAGGAGCTCCCTGCCTTTGAACCCAGGTTGGGTTCAGTTGGAGCTGCGACCATGGAAGAGGAACCATAGAAGCTGAGAGCCAGCCTTGAGTCAAGCTGAAAGAGCACTTTACTTGGATACTGTGTACTGACTGAGAAGATTGTGATTTACTGTTACCTAGAGGTGGAGAACTTTGACTTTTGTACTGTGTGTCCCTTAAGGAGGCAAGTCTCCTTAAGGATGATTGAATAATTGAGTTACTAAATGATTGTACTTTGTTTAAAATTATGTGACCATTTTGGCGAAAACTATGTGACCATTTTAGTGATAAGTTGTTGAGTTGTGACATGGTGAATGTTATATTTTGATTTGCTGTGATAAGTTATAACATTGTGAATGCTGTATTTTAATTTTCTAGTAATTTTTTGCTCTGATTTGTTATTGAATAGAGGGCTCACTATATTATGTAATTGGAATCTTGCTGGGTCAAAGGATATGCAAAGATTTTTAGGTCTTTGGGTATAATTCCAAATAGTTCTCCACAATATTTGCACACAATTTCACCAACAGTGCATTAGCGTGCCATTTTTTCCTCATCCCTCCAGCATTTTTCATTTTTCTTTTCTGTCATATTATTCAGTCTGATAGGTATGAGATAATATCTCAGAATTGTTTTAATTTGCATTACTCTAATCAAAAGAGATCTAGAGCTTTTTATGTGACTATTAATAGCTTTGATTTTTTTCTTCTGAAAACTGTCTGTTCATGTCCTTTGGCCATTTATCAGTTGGGGAATGGCTTCTATTTTTTTTAAAATAAATTTGGTTTAGTTCCTCAAATATTTGCAAAATTAGGTCTTATCAGAGAAACTTGATGTAATTTTTTTTTTGCCAGTTTCCTGCTTCCCTTCTAATTTTGGCTAAATTAGTTTTGTTTGTGCAAAATTTTGTTAATTGCACATGATCAAAATAATCCATTTTATTTCCTATGATCTTCTTTACGTTTTATTTGGTTATAACTTCTTGCATTATTCATAGATCTGACAGGTACATTTTCCATGCTGCTCTAATTTAATTATGATATTATCTTTTATGTCTAAAGCATTTATCCTATTTGACCTTATCTTGGTATATTTGAGACAATAGTCTATACCAGGGGTGGGGAATCTGCAGCCTTAAGGCCACATGTGGCCCTCTGGGTCCTCAAGTGCAGCCCTCTGAGTTAATCCAAACTTCACAGAACAAATCAAAGGGGTGCGTTTGAGGACCTAGAAGATCACACATGGTCTCAAGACTGCAGGTTCCCCACCCCTGGTCTATGCCTATATTCTGCCAAACTGTACTCCAGTTTTCCAGCAACGTTTGTCCAATAATGAGTTCTTTTCCCAAAAAGCTTGGATCTCAGGGTTTACAAGCAGTAGATTACTATGGCCATTTACTGTTATGTATATCTAATCTATCCCACTAATCCACCATTATAATTTATTTTCTGCCAGGACCATATTGTTTTGATGATGACCAACTTATTATATAGTTTGAAATCAGGTACTGCTAAGTCACTTTCATCTACATATTTTGTTTTGTTTTCCATTGATTTCCTTCATATTGTTCACTTTTTGTTCTTCCAGATGAATTTTGTTAGCATTTTTTTAACTCCAAAAAATAATCCTTTGGTAGTTTGATTGGTATGGCACTGAATAAGTCAATTCGTTTGGGTAGAATTCTCATTTTTTTGTATTGCCTTGGCTTACCCATGAATAAATTAATGTTGTTGGGGTTTTGTTTTTACGTTTTTGTGAAAAGTGTTTTGTAGATGTGTTCATATAGTCTCTGGGTTTGTCTTGGCAGGTAGATTCGCAACTATTTTATACTGTCTGCACTTATTTTTAATGGAATTTCTCTTCCTATCCCTTACTACTGTACTTCATTGGAGACATACAGAAATGCTGATGATTTAGGTGGGTTAATTTTATATCCTGCAACTTTGCAAAAGTTGTTAATTATTTTAACCATTTTTAATTGATTCTCAAAGTATGCTATCACATCATCTGCAAAGAATGATCATTTTGTTTCTTCGTTGCCTATTTTATGCCTGTAATTTCTTTTTCTTATCTTATTGCTAGAGCTATCATTTCTAATACAATATTGAATAACAGTAATGATAATGAACATCGTTGCTTCACTCCTGATCTTATTGGAAAGGCTTCAAGATTATCACCAATACAAACAATGATTGCTCTTGGTTTTAGATAGATACTGATTATCATTTTAAGAAAGGCTCCACTTATTCCAACACTTTTGAGTGTTTTTAATAGGAATAGGTGGTATATTTTGTCAAAAGCTTTTTCTGAATCTACTGAGATAATAATTTTTATTATTGATATTTTTAATTATGGTTATGGTTTTCCTAATATTGAACCAGACCTGCATTCCTGAATTAAATCCCGCATGGTCATAATGTATGATCTTTCTAATATATTGTTTCAATCTCCTTTCTAGTATTTTATGTAAAATTTTTGTATCAATATTTATCAAAGAAATTGGCCTGCAGTTCTCTTTCACTGTCTTTGCTTTCCTTCATTTAGATACCAAAACCACATTTGGGTAATAAAAGGAATCTGGTAAAACTCCTTCTTTACCTATTTTTTCAAATAGTTTATATAGTATTTGGACTGATTGTTTCTTAAATATATGGTAGAATTCACTTTTAAATCCATCTGTTGCTAGAGATTTTTCTTAGGGAGTTCATTAATGGCTTGTTCAATTTATTTGTCTATGATAGAGTTATCTAAATATTCTATTTCCTCTTCTGTTAATATGGGGAATTTACAATTTTATAAATATTCATCCATTCCACTTAGAGTATCAGTTTTATTGGCATACAAGTAGGCAAAATAGCTTCTAATAATTGTTTTAATTTCATCTTCATTAGTGATATATTCACCCTTTACATTTTTGAGACTAGTAATTTGGTTTTCATTCTTTTTTTAATCAAATTAATCAATGGCTTATCATTTTATTATGATTTTTTCCATGAAACTAACTCCTAATTTTATTTATTAGTACAATGGGATTTTTAAAAAATTTTTTTATTTAATTTTTTTTATTTTTTTAACTTAATTTTATATTTATTTTTAGCCTACATCATTTGTTTCCACAAGATTTTGAGTTACAAATTTTCTCCCCATCTTTCCCCTACTCACCACCCCAAAACAGTGATCCCATTGTATACCCCCTCTCCTATATCCTCCCCCATCCCTCCTCTCAATTTCCGGTAAGGCAAGATGGATCTCCTTACCCCGGTGCCTGTGTATCTTATTTCCCAATTGCATGTAAAAAATAGTAATAATAATAATATATTGTTTAAAACATTTGATTTTACAACCTTGAATTCCAGTTTCTTTCCCTTCCTCTCTCGTCACCCACCCTTGCTGGGAAGATAAGCAATTCAATATAGGTCTTATGTGCGTAGCTATGCAAGACATTTCCATAGTGGATATATGGTGAAAGACTGACTATATTTCCCTCCATCCTATCCTGCCACCCAACTGTTTGATTTTCTACTTTGACCTTTTCTCTTTTCAAAAGTGTGTGCTTTTAACTACCCTCC